>AP025069.1:26794020-26980825 GCA_036186865.1 Eustoma russellianum | reverse complement strand
AATGTGTACCGATTGCCGAGCCATAAACAAAATTACTGTCAAGTATAGGTACCCATACCTAGACTGGATGATATGTTGGATATGTTTCACGGATCTAAATTCTTCACCAAAATCGACCTTAAGCAAGTGTACTTCCAGGTACGCATTAGAGAAGGGGACGAATGGAAGACTGCATTCAACATTAAACCAGCTTACTTCTCACGTGTTAATTTTAGTTTCTAGATAGTTCCTTAGACTAGTATAAATACAAGTAATGATTGTACTACTAAGTGAGTTAGCATAATAAAATTTCTGATTCTTTCGTTTTTCTCAAGTTGAAGACATTCAACTTTGGCGCCAGAGCATTCGTTTGCTCGTCATTTGTTTTTCTCCTTTCACATTCGTTCTTAGTTCGTTATACATTGATCAATTTGATCATTAATTCTGAATCTCACATGAATTTTGACATGGTATCAGAGCCATGACAATTCGTTATTAACTCCTTGAAAGATCTTGATCAAACTCTACGTCACATCGGTGTTTCCTTTCGTAAATCACTTTGACTATAGTGTAAACATGGCGAATACAAGTGCTGCTTCATCTAGCTCACGAATCAATCATGTGAACAATGAGAATCCAGCAAGTAGCCCGTACTACTTGCATCCGAATGACAGTCCAGCTATCGTTCTGGTTCAACCTCCTCTCAATCCGCATAATTTCCACTCATGGAGCAGAACATTTCAAATGGCGTTGCTAGTGAAGAATAAGACCTGTTTTATTGATGGATCTATACCTAAACCTGCACAGAATGATCCTCAATTTCAGCAATGGAGGCAGGTAAACACCATGATTCAGTCCTGGATCATGAACTGCGTCTCTCCTTCAATTGCGCAAAGTGTAATGTGGTACGATAGTGCTCTGGATGTATGGAATGATCTAGCTATGAGGTATGGAAGTGGTGATCCATTCAGATTATCTGATTTACTATGTGAATTTTATGCTGTAAAACAGGAAAGTCTTAGCGTAAATGATTATTTTACGAAATTGAAAGTACTGTGGGAAGAACTAGCTTCTCTAAGATCCATACCGAAATGTGACTGCCTTCGATGTGTGTGTGTGACATAACTAAAAAGGTGAATGAGTTCATTGAAAGTGACTACGTCATAAAGTTTGTTAAAGGACTGAATGAGGAATTTGATCCAGTGAGATCACAAGTATTTGTGATGACTCCTCTACCAGATATTAAGACTGTTTTTGCAATGGCATTAAAGTTTGAAAGGAAAATTTCTAATAATGCTGTGTCAACTGGTTTTAGCAATGCACCTACTGCGTTGGCTGCGAATTGTGATGATCAGGAAGGACTTGTAGCAAATGCGTATGCTAATAAAAGGCAAGGACAATCATATAGAAGAGGTAATGGAAGATTTTATCAAGAAGGAAATAAGCGCCTGCAATGTAATCACTGTGGCATGATTGGACATACGAGTGACAGATGCTACAGGAAGCACGGATTTCCCCCCGGATTCAAGTTTAAAAGTCAAGTAAATGCTGTTGAAACAGTTGAAGAGAGATCTTCGAATTGTGATGTTGAATTGCCTCCGTCTGTTTTGTTTTCACAACCTACGCAATCTCTTACTCAAAAACAGTTTACTAAACTACTGAAGTTGTTGGATGTTGATGATGTTGTTTCAGGAAGCAATGGAAATAAGGAGGTACAAGGAGCTGTTATGACGGCACAGACTGGTATGCTCACAGGTAAGCAATCTGTAAGCACTGATTGTGTGTGGATTTTGGATTCAGGAGCCACTGATCACATTTCATGTTCCTTGTCGTTATTTCAGTCTTATAATCCTATTGATCATGTCTCTATTAAGCTTCCTAACAATATCACAGTTGAATCCACTCACAAAGGAGTCGTTGTTTTGCATAGTGGTCTGATCTTGAAGGATGTTTTATACGTTCCTTCGTTTTCTTTCAACCTTGTCTCTCTCAGCAAGCTTACTGACTCTCCACATCTGCTTGTTTCATTTCATGATTCTGGTTGTTTGATTCAGGATCAGTTGTCCAGGAGGATGATTGGTTCAGCTAAGAAGCATCATGGGCTTTATTACATATATGATTCCAGTGTAGCTCTGCAATGTGAAGTATCCAGTACATGTCCTTTGCCTTCTGCTTTGTCTTCTACCAGTCTTGAGTCTGATGCGTATCTGTGGCATGCCAGACTTGGGCATGCCTCATCCACTAGAATACAAGAGTTGCATAGGCTACATCCAGACATACCTTCTTTTAATCAGAATAATGTTTGTACAGTGTGTCCCTTAGCAAAATTGAAGAGGTCACCATTTCCCACTTCTGTTACAGCCTCTAAGCTTCCTTTTGATGTTGTTCATGTTGATATTTGGGGCCCTTATAGGCACCCTACAATGTACAGTCAAAAATATTTTCTGACCATAGTTGATGACTGTTCAAGGCATACTTGGATATATCTCCTTAAAGCAAAGTCTGAGGTTAGGCAAGTTTTGCAGAGCTTCTTTCACTATGTGTTTACTCAGTTTAATGTTCGTATCAAGGTTGTTAGGAGTGATAATGGACTTGAATTCAAAATGTCTGAGTTTTATATGCAACATGGTGTAGTTCATCAGACAACCTGTAACTATACTCCCCAACAAAACGGGGTGGTTGAGAGGAAGCATCAACACCTTTTGGTTGTAGCTAGAGCACTTAGGTTTCATGCCTCATTGCCTATTGAGTATTGGGGATTCTGTCTTCAGCATGCCACTTATTTAATAAATTTGATGCCATCACCCGTACTTCAAAATAAGACTCCTTATGAGGTTTTACATCAGAATCAACCTGTTTATATTCATTTGAGAGTATTTGGGTGTTTGGCGTTTGCTTGTGACAACACCCCTCATAAGGCAAAATTTGAGCCCAGGTCTATGCCTTGTGTTTTTCTTGGTTTTCCTATGAATACAAAGGGGTATATCCTTCAAAAACTGGAAGACAAATCTATTATTGTGTCTAGAGACGTTATGTTTTATGAAAGTTCATTTCCATTTTCCAATGGATCTTCTTTGCCAGCGGCGTCAGTCCCAGTTCCTCATGCTGTGGCTGACGTTCCTCTGAGTTCTTGTCCATCTCCTATTCAAGTACATCCCTTACATGAGTTGCCACCTTCTCCTGATACTCTTCATCCAAGTGACACTGTGTCTCCTTCAGAGTCACCATTGCCTTCAGTGTTATCTTCTCCTAATTCGTCTTCCAAGGCTTCAGGATTCCTTCCAAATGATCAGATACCTGTAACTCAGTTGGAAGTTCATTTGCCTCCAGTATCAGGTTCTAATCACAGACATACTAGATCTAGGCATGCCCCGTCATACTTACAGGATTACTATTGTAATCTTAGTCATTCTTCTGACGTCTTTGATTCTTCTGGCCCTGTGCCATATCCTATACAAGCATATCACTCTCTTGAAGCTTTGGCTCCTGAATACAGATCCTACATCCTCAGCATCAGTGCTGAACAAGAACCTGTGACATATCAGCAGGCTGCTGCATCAGCAGCCTGGCAGCAAGCTATGCAGCTTGAGTTGGCAGCCTTAGAGGCCACACATACCTGGGACATTGTTCCCTTGCCACTGGGTAAGCAGCCTATTGGCTGTAAATGGGTTTACAAGGTCAAACGCAAGGCAGATGGCTCTATTGAGAGGTATAAAGCCAGGCTTGTGGCTAAGGGGTACACCCAGCAACCAGGTATAGATTATGTTGATACCTTTTCCCCTGTGGCCAAAATGACTTCTGTGCGTCTGTTTTTGGCTTTGGCATCTGTGAATCATTGGCATGTGCATCAATTAGATATCAATAATGCCTTTCTTCATGGTGATCTATATCAGGAGATTTATATGGAGTTGCCTCAAGGTGTCCAGTCATCCATCCCTAATGCAGTTTGCAGACTTCAGAAATCTCTTTATGGACTTAAACAAGCCAGTAGACAATGGAATGAAAAGCTTACTTTGTACTTACTGTCTCAGGGTTATACACAGTCTAAAAATGATTACACCTTGTTCACTAAACGAACTTCAGATTCTTTCATAGCTTTGCTCATTTATGTTGATGACATTATTGTAGCTAGTGATTCATTATCTCATATTCAACATCTGAAAGAGCATTTGCATTCTACATTTCAAATCAAAGATTTAGGTGTTCTTAGATATTTTCTGGGGCTTGAAGTGGCAAGGTCTCAGGGGGGGTTTATGATTTGTCAAAGAAAATATGCACTGGAATTGTTAGAAGAGACAGGTTTTTTGGCAGCTAAACCTGTTTTGACACCTATGGAGCAGAATCTAAAACTGGAACATAATGATTCACCTTTATTTTCAGATGTGTCTTGTTACAGGAGGATTATTGGCAAGTTATTGTATCTTACTATTACAAGGCCTGATATTTCGTATGCTGTCCAACAATTAAGCCAGTTTTTAGATTGTCCCACAGAAATGCATATGAAGGCTGTTCATAGGGTGCTTAGGTATCTGAAGGGTAGTCCTGGTCAAGGACTGCTGTTTCCTAGCACAGGTTCAAAATTGCTTAAAGCTTATTCAGATTCAGACTGGGGTGGGTGTACTGAAACCAGGAGATCTGTTACAGGGTATTGTATGTTCTTTGGTGATGCTCTGGTATCTTGGAAAGCAAAGAAACAATCTACAGTGTCAAGATCCTCTTCAGAGGCTGAGTACAGGTCACTTGCTGCAGCTACTTGTGAAGTACAGTGGTTGCTTTATCTGTTGAAGGATTTGGGGGTAGAACAGAAAGAACCTGTAGAGCTGTTTTGTGATAATAAGAGTGCCATATATATAGTAGAAAATCCAGTGTTTCATGAAAGAACAAAACATATAGAAGTGGACTGTCATGTAGTTAGAGACAAGTTTCAAGAAGGGGTGATTAAGCCAATGCCAATCAAGACTGAGCTTCAGGTGGCTGATTTGTTTACTAAGCCATTGAGTTCACAGAGACTGCAATTTCTGACTTCTGCTTTAGGAGTTTGCAACATTTACAAGAAGTCAGAATTGAGGGGGGGTGTTAAAGATACAGATGAAGATGAGAAGAAAAAGAAGTCTGTAATCAGATGACATTGGCACGCATGGCACGGTGGTGTGCATGGCACGCTTGGTCTTGGCACGCATGGCACGGTTGGCGTACATGGCACGATTAGTCTTGGCACGAGTGGCACGGCTGGTGTACATGGCACGCTTAGTCTTGGCACGCATGGCATGGTTGGCGTACATGGCACGATTAGTCTTGGCACACATGGCAAGGTTGGCACGGTGGCACGCTTGGTGTTCTGCAGCATTAGCTACTGCTTCAACATTAAACCAGCTTACTTCTCACGTGTTAATTTTAGTTTCTAGATAGTTCCTTAGACTAGTATAAATACAAGTAATGATTGTACTACTAAGTGAGTTAGCATAATAAAATTTCTGATTCTTTCGTTTTTCTCAAGTTGAAGACATTCAACTTTGGCGCCAGAGCATTCGTTTGCTCGTCATTTGTTTTTCTCCTTTCACATTCGTTCTTAGTTCGTTATACATTGATCAATTTGATCATTAATTCTGAATCTCACATGAATTTTGACAACCACGATGGATCACCCCAATATTTGAGGTAGAGTAGCTTCCCAAGATCCCGTTGAAAAATTCATACTAAAGAAACGCCTTTGGCCCTTCTGTTGCTGTAAGTCAGATTCCCTTGCAAGACTGGTTTTGATCAAACTCCATTTGATCTCTACCTGGGCGTCAACCTCGTTAACCAAAGATGAAAGTATAACGATTTTGATAGAACACCACCTCCCCCTGCCAAACACTAATAAAAGGTGTTCTGGTACACTAGGTTCTTGTGTTTTCGCAGGGTCTAGAAAAGGGGCCAAAACACTTCGATCAGATGTACGCAGCTTTACGCTACCCTTTGTGCGATATGTTGTTTTTACGGCTCGAACCCGTGACGCCAAATCACAAAGCAGTAACATTACCAGTTGATCCAAGGCCTCCTATGAACACTAATAAGATCATGAATTTGGCGTTATTTTGGTGGAGTCTTGGGCTATGGTAGTGTGCTTGGGGACTCGCACAAGAATTGATATCACTTTAGTCCGTTTCTGGGAGTTCTGGCACATGCGATGTGCGGCCCGGAATGATGTTTTATTTCTCTTTCGTCTTCTTTAATTGTCCTAGAACACATCACAAATCCCCTGCGTTGTATTGCATCATCCAATGGCAATACACTTGGAATGATTGATACTAGTAATTTTCAGCTAATACTCAATTTAAGCGTTCTATGCCTTTTTGTTTTTTGTTATTCTTTGTAGCAAAGGGAGATGAGAAAGCAAATCGTGCTCCGAGGATATCAAGAAAACTGCTTCAGGCGCCGATCTGTGAAAACTATTGTGATGGGAATATGGATTACTGCACGGATGCCTACTGTGAATGTGTTGATGATGCAGAGTTCTTTTACGATTGTGTTCCAAGGAACTAAACTACAGATGAGCTGCACACTCGTGTCCTCTCTGCGTCTGTGTTTCTTGGTCTCATGTACTTTCCATATCGTTTTCTAGTTGTCGCAAGAATAACAGATACACTTCTTGGATAGGGCAATATGACCTTTTCTTCCTGACGAGGGATAATATTCTCATCCAAGAGATGTATTGCCGGCCATTTACTACAGTCTACATAGCTGCTTAAGACCTATCTCAAGCCGTTCATCCAAGTGATATATTATTGGCCATTTAAATTTACATAGAGGCTAACAACTTATGCTATGCAGTTCATCCAATGGATGCTATTTGTCATTTACAATTTACATACCGGTTAACGACTTACGTCATGATGTCACGGCCATGTTTTCTGACACAAACATCACAGGTCATGACTCAAAAATTCAAACATCTTAAGAGTCACGAAGTACTCATACTATACATTAAATACGAAAACTAGACCATATTCGATACATCATGTCATAACTTCAATCCTACAAACAAAATCTTTCCATTCATCTACCACCTATTACATCCAGAAATAAATGATCAACATAATAAAACGATTATTCACCATCATAGTTCAGCTAAAGCCACTAATCATCAAAACAAAGGCATCCTCGTTTACTAGGCTATCTTCTATTGTAGCGTCCAGCCCTGAACTAAGGTCTCGCAACAGCACTCCTATCGTACTCTACTAAGAGAATTACAAGACATCGATATCAATCGAATGCACGTCGCAATATAAAATGTATACTGATATAGTGGAAGCATCATAACATAAACATACATAATATCCGGAAGTCCAAAATACAACCGAAATAAAAGTCCATACTAAATACATTAGTCTCCAAGTACAAATCCCATAAATCAGAAATAGCTAAGTAGGAGTCCGGGTGCTTACATCTCAAGTCATGGAAATCCTATCTCCAGCTCGTTCTCTACGAACACTGTACCCTAGTCTATATTATCTGGAAAGTATTTAGACAACAAGTATGAGCGATAATCGAATCGCCCAGCAAGTATACTCCTTAGATCCGCCATGTGATCAAACATGCAGAGACGGAGTTCTAAAATAAAGTACAACATCAGAACATATATAACCATCTCCATTACACGAATAAGTCTAACTCGTACATTATACATATGTTCATAATAAGATCAAAACGATTAGCACACAAGTCCAATTTTTAAGTCCATTATCTTATTCCATGAAATTGTATATCGAAGTGATGTCCATAATCCATAAATGATCAATGTCCAAATAGTGTACATAAAGTTTTCCATGATTCATGATGATGCAAAGTGATGCAAAGTTATAAAAATACAATGCATGTCCATGTCCATATCTTGTGAGAGACCAATCCATATCCATATTCTGTCAGAGACCGGTCCATATCCATATCTGGCCGGACACCAGTTCATATCCATATCTCATCTGCTGAGGATTCGTGATTTTGAAAACAATGCTATATGCAATTTTCCATGTTCAAAACCAATGAATTTCGCAAAATGAGTGCATCATGATATATGTCCAGGCAAGTCCAAGTATCAATCATATAATGTCCATATTTAACCATTCATACTTTATGTTCCATAATCATGTTTTCAAGCACAAATGCTGATAAATGTTCCATTATTTCATAGACTTTAACATTTAGCAAATATATTCATTCTTTATTCCAAAGGTCCAAACATATTCCTAGTAATAATTTTCCAACGAATCACATAACATAAATTGTGAGGCTCATTTTCACCAATTTCACCATTTACACATGTTCTCATCCATTTGAGCCGAAAATTTCCCACACCTACTTCTTTGTCAAACTTTTTCACTAAGCCATGGAAACTACCCATAATACACTATCACGTCCTTATTATGGTTCATTGTGCCCAACACATAATTTTTTTCATTACAATGGCCATATGGCCAAAGTTTACAGATGTAGGCACACATATTTTTTATTTCACCAAGGAAAACTAACCACAAAACACTCACACTTCCCTATTATGGTTCATGGTGTCAAAACATAATTTTCTTGCAAGCAAATGTCCATGTGGCCGAGAGCTACACATGCATGCAAACATAAAAGTTTTGCTCTACATACTCCTTGGTTTGCTTCCTTTCCCTTACCTTTTTCTAACATCCATGAATATAATTATCTTGTCCTACATGTAATGTGGCCACTCACCACCAAAAATATAACAAAGTTCTAAAAATGGTAGAATTGTAAGGATATATAGCTCTCATTATAATATGTGATTGACCCACTAATGCCTTCAACATACCATTTGTCATACTCCACTAAGCACTACACTTGACAAAATGATGATGCTCAACCAAAGGGGGATAACTACTCTATGGCCGAGAGTTTAGTGTGTGGAATGCAAGGAAAATTTTCATGCAACCAACAAGAACTTGAAATTAAGGATTTAGGGGATAGATGCAACAACATGTCATGCTTAAACTTGTCTAAATTGGTCATTTCTCCATTTTTCATCAATATGGCCGAAATACCTCCATTCAACACCTTTAATTATATTCCAACTTCTCATGCATGACTCTATTGTTTGTTTTAAGCTTCACTCCCTTTTCTTATCTACAAAAATACTACGTTTAGTTTCGATCATAATTATATCTTACATGCAAGACATCTTTTCTTATCTTTCACTTGCCATTACTTCATCTAACCAACCACTTTCTTGGCTAATATCACTCATGACATTTAGCACATGCAAGACTCCATATTCCCATGCAAGCTTTAAATTTCCACATGCAAGATTCTTTAGTTCTTCTCATATAAACATATACTTTATGTATGAACATAGGTGAATTATACTCTCTTCTATCCTTTATAATGACCAAGCCTTACATAAAAGCTTCAAAACCTCACATTCAAGATTCATGGCCGATTTTGATACATGAAAATGGCCTTGAATATACTCATGCACGAAATTTTTTCATATAGAAAATACTTAGTCATTTGGAAAATGCATGAAGAACCTAAGTGGTGTACTTGCCTACTACTTGAATTCAAGCATAAACCTCAATGTTCTTTGATGATGAAGAACCTAAAGGCTTATTTCTTGGCTTGTGCTTAAAAGTTCTTCCTCCTCTTTGCTTAAGAAAACCCACGTTTAGAAGGCTCCAAATGAAGGAGTTGATAAACAATTTATAGAAGAGGTTGAAGGAATGTATTTGGAACTATTTATGCATGCAAATTACCTTGCTTCTCCTTGCTACTTGATCTTCTTAATTTTTGGATTGTTGGAATATAAGCGAAGATGGATTTATGGCCTTTTTTTTAGGAAGAGATGATGAATTGAAGAGAGGATATCTTTTTCTTCCTTGGCCTTGGTAGCTCATGGTTTTGAAGGAGAAGAGTGGATGGTAGAAGGCCTTTTCTTGCTTTAAAGACTTGGAAGGCGAAGAGGGAATTTGCTTGAATCTTGTTGGAGGATGAAATGGGAGTGGTGGAGTGTTTGAAGGAAGAGAAAAGACCCTCCTTATAGCCTAAAAGGCCGGCCACCTTGGGTGTTGGGGGGCAAAATACCATGATGTAAAGGGTAATCATGCCTTCCATGCATGCTTCTTTTCATGCAAAAATGTTAAGACCTCCTTCACATCACTATTACACATTATTATGATAAGGGAAAGGCTTTTGTCCTTCTCCATATAAATTGTTGGATTCTATTTTTTTTCTTCTTCCATAAATAATAAACTAGTTCCGTGTCCCCTTTTTTCCCTTTATTTAAATGGAACAAAACTTGTGTCCTATTTTCGTTTTCACTTAATTTTTCATACTAAATAACTTGTTAAAATGTCCATTCTATTTTACAACTATCTATGTAATCTTTACTATTCCTTATGCATTTTACATCTTACTTATTAAATGAAATCATACAACATAGATAAATTATATTATCATACATATATAATATACTACCTCAGCAATAAGAACCAAAAATGAGGGTGTAGCATTAACTCATTCATCGGAAAAGATATGAGAAATGAAAAAGTGACCTTCCAACTAGCTCACTAAGGGAATTCATCATATAGTGTTTAATGACTCGGGTCAAGATAATTGGAGTGATATCAAAAATTTTTCATCTTAGTTCATATAATAAAATCCAAGATAATAGGAGTGATTTCAAAAATTATTTATGTTAGTTCATATAATAAAATCATAAGAGAACTATAATACTTCCCTCTGATGCAAAATCATCAAATATAACAATCATAATGATGTGATAGGTTCACTATTATTGTACCGCCCTGCCCGAAACTAATGTCTCGGCACAGTGAACCTGTCGTTCTCTTCCACGAGAAGTAAAAGGCGTCGATACATACATGTGTTTGTCAACATGAATCGTGAATCGATATAGAAAAAGCAACGTAAAGATAAACATACAACATGCATACATATACGAATCGTCATAATCCGTACTAGTCATAATGTATAAAGTCCCAAAATAATATAAGTACATCATGGTCAAAGCATCTAACATTTCCAAAAGATAAAGTCCTGTCATACTTTCTCGCTCACGGATAGTCTACTCAGGGCTCGTCCTCTATGAATCCGATATTGTAAACACTGTCCTCTGCAATATGATTAAAGGCAGGTATGAGCGAAAAAACTAATCACCTAGTAAGTAGTCCGCCTGGATGCGTCATGTGGATCATACATGGAGAGGCGGAGTAATAAAATAATAAAGGGTAAATAAAGAACATAACACATCTCCATTTTAATAGATTAAGTGCATAGCATAAATAAAATCATAAAATATATAACATGTACATAATGAACATCATCATCAAAGTTAACAATTTCCTTATACCTAAGCCCATGAAAACACCACATACATCCTCATTCCTAATTTGCCATCCATATCTTATACTAAGGCAACAATTGTTATGCCCATATCAACTACACTTCCATGCCTAAGTTCTACTTTGGTCTACTTAATAATATCGTAGGCTTAAGGATGTTTCAATAATAAATTAATGGTCTTATCGAATTTTGGTTTTGACAAGTCATAACATAGTTCATTTTTCATGACAACTTAAAACACGACTTTCCATAATATCAAGACATGACTTTTCCATAAACATACATAACATGACATTTTCATAAACATGTAAACATAACATTTTCATAAGATGGCTATGGCACGTTTCATAAGAATAATTACGTACAGCATACCGAATGATTCCTCATGTAGTAACATATACATATATAAGTCATACATACATGTTCTAACGATGATGCATTATGGCAGAGATTCCGTGTCCCAGACATGGTGTTACACTCGACCATAATGATAACATATACACATGACACCTACCACTTCGGTCTTGATGTCATGCCGATGCACCATAACATAACATAACGTAACATAACAAGACATGACATGTGTCGTTGGAATCAATCTTCTTGTGTTTACTATTCGTTAAGCGTAAGAACTTTTTTTTTGAAACATGTGATGGGACAAAAATAATTTTACAAACTTTTGTTTCTTTGTCCATTAGGCTTGGTTTAATGTCAATTTGGGCATTCTAAAATTTAATCATCATAAACCCATAATTTATCTGCATCATGTATGTCATAACTTAAAGAAAATACCATTCTTAGCCCCCCCCAAAAGGTGACTGTTGGCCAAGTCCCCAAAAATAGTCCCCTTTTTGCGCAATTTCATCTATCAACACTTTCTTAAGTTATATATTCTACATGCAAGCTTATGACTCACACTTAAGCATTTAGAACACTTATTTCATGCATATTTTAACATGTCAGAAGAAAATACATATCATAGTCATAATTTCTAACATACTACATTTCATACATACATATGTCTACAACCATGTAACAAGATTTATTTCTTTCATAAATAGGTTTTATGTCTGTGTAATTTATATATACATATATATATACATATACATATATCTATATATCTTCACAACGTGTAACAAATTTGTTTAGTCCATTTTAGGGCCTTATGGCGGAATGTTATACCCTTGCACATAACCACATAAATCTCCACTTTTTCATATCTTTTACATATAGCTTGAGTTTTACAGTCATTCTAATTACATGCATATTAGTTTCCATCAAAATGACTTTTGAGGTTAAGATTATCATGAAAAATACGTACAACATAAGGATGATGGGAACCATGAAAAGCTACCTCCTTGAGCCATGACCATAAATATTATACGACATCATAAAGATGGATGATGAAGCTCAAGGGAGGAGCTAAAAAATGGCCCCTTGTTTGTGTGTTTATACATAAACATATGAGCATGATGATCACCAAGAACAACATTTGTGATCTAGCATATTAGTCATGATTATGATGCATCCATAAACATGCTAAAACAAGACCACTAAGAAATATAAAAACTCAAACACCATAGAAATACATAGATGATGATCACTATGGAAAATACATGAACAGGTGTATCAAAGTTACATTCTTAGTGCTCTTTACTTAACATATTATATGACTTCATTTTCTTTCATTAGTTTCTATATACATCACATAAAAGTTGTCCATTTCATTATATATATATATATATATATATATATATATATATATATATATATATGAGTCCATATTTTTGGTGTTGGTCGATTTTTTGTGAGGTTCACATGTCACAATATATACATCACATAGAATCATATATCTTAAATATTCTTGCTATTAAAACCTGGAACATACTTCATGAATGATCCAACTTTATATGAACATATATACTTTATCTTTCGAAATCCATAAAGGATCTAGGAAGAATACTTGCCCTTCTCACTTAGTTCTTCAAATAAAAGTGAAAATTTCCTCACTTGTCTTGAAGAAAACTTTCTCCCTTTTTTCTCCTTGATGGGTAGGGGTTACAAAATGGAAGAGTTAGTGATCATCTATGGAAATAGGTAAATAAAGGAACTTTTACTCATAATATATGAAGTTCTTACCTTGCCCTTTCTTGGTTCTTGTCTCTACACAATTTTGGCCAACTTATTTGGATGAAGGAGGATGTTTGATTTCTTGTCTTAGAGGGATAATGTGGTGTTATGAGAAGTAGTTTTCCTCCTTGCTTTTATTGCCTCAACTCTCAGCCAAGGAAGGGTGGAGAGGGAGTTGGAAGACTTTGTTTATCTTGGAGAGGGAAGAAGACTTGGTTGGAGGTAGGAATGTGTTAAAGTGTAGAATGGAAGGAGGGAAGAGGTTTTCCTTTTTTTATAGACACTTGGCCGTTTGGGTGGCGTGGTTTGGGAGGAGTGGGGGTTTTTTATCATAAAGAATTTTGATGCATTAGGGATTAGGCATAATGATGGTATAACATGAGTGTAAGAAAAGAAAAATCTGTTCTTCTTGGATAGGGAGGTGCTCGGTCTAAGGAAAGAAGTAGGCAGCGAGAGGATGGCTTGACTTATGGAGTGTGTAGGAATTTGTAAGAAAGGTTTAATAATTGGTGTAAAAAGTATGTAAGGTTCTGGGTAAAAGGCATGATTATCTTGTTGTTGGTTGAAGACAAAAGAGAAGAAGAATCTCCTCTTCCTTTTTGTATGGAGTGGACGGCCATGGTGGGTCTGGGGTGGGCAGAATAGGACAAATGTGATATTTAAACATGTTCCGATGTAATTAAATTTCAGGGCGTAACATTCTTCCCATATAAAGAGTTTCGCCTCGAAACTTACATACATTTACTAAAAGAGCTGAGGATAATGCTTCAACATCTGTTGCTATGGCTCCCAAGTCGCTTCTCGTTCTGAATGATTACTCCACTGTAGCTTTACAAACAGAATCGATCTCCTCCTCAATATTTGTTCCTTGTAGTCCACAATATGTATCGGTACCTCCTCATATGTGGCATCATCTCGGATTGTCAATGGTTGCTGCTCCAAGATATGGCTCGGATCATGTACATAACACCGTAACTGTGATACATAGAATACGTCATGTACATGCGACAATATAGGGGGTAACGCTAACCGATATGCAACTGCTCTGACTCTCTCCAAAATCTCGTATGGACCGATAAATCGCGGGCTTAGCTTTCCCTTAATACCGAATCTCATCATGCCCTTCGTAGAAGAAACCCTCAAGTTGACCTTTTCTCCAACATCAAGCTCTATGGTTGCCTCTTGGAGTCTGCCTAGCTCTTGCTGCTATCTTGAGCTACCTTCAATCGATCCCAAATAACTTTGACCTTGTCTAAGGTCTTCTCTACCTATTCCGGACCCATGATGGCTCTCTCTCTAACTTCATCCCCGTAGAGTGGAGGTGAAACTTATGACCATACAATGCTTCGAACGGTGCCATACCCATAGAACTGTGGTAACTATTGTTGTATGAGAACTCTATCAGCTTCACGGACTTATCCCAGTCACCATTGATGTCTAAAGCGCAAGCACGCAACATAACCTCCAAAGTCTATATGGTTCGCTCCGATTGCCCATCTGTCTGCGGATGAAATGCGGTGCTCATTCTAATTTCGGTACCCATAGCCCGTTGATATGATTTCTGAAATCGCAAGTCAAAGCGTGGATCTTTATCAAAAACGATGTTGGTCGGTGTCCCACGTAAGCTCACAATATCATCGATGTACATGCTCACTAACTTCTATATCGATGCCTGAATCGACATGGGCAATAAATGCACTAACTTAGTGAGTTGATTAACGATCACACAAATTGTATCATTCCCACTGCAAGTCTTAGGGAGTCCAGTAACAAAATCCATAATAAAGTGTTCCCACTTCCACTCGGGAATCTCTAGAGGCTACAGTAAACCATCAGTTCACTGATGCTCCGGTTTTACTTGCTGACATACAAGGCTACGCTTAACCAATTCCGCAATCTGACGTTTTATCCTATTTCACCAATAATTCCTCTTCAGATGCTGATACATCTTAGTAGCTCCAGGATAAATCGCTAATCGAGAACTATATGCCTCTTCCATAATCTCTCTCTTTAGCTTATCAACATTGGGTACACACAATCTGCTGCAGAAACATAGGCTGTCATCATCGTGAATCTAAAACTCCTTTACCAACCCCTCTTTCAATTCCTCAGCTATCCTCATCAACTCGGTATCATTTTTATGGGCCTCTCTGATTCGATCAATCAGAGTATGAGTGATCACCAACATAGCCAAGACTTTCACGGTAGATTCAACCATGTCTAACTCAAACTCGTTGTCTCTCTTTCAAGTGGTGTGTGTCGGCATGACTCGATTTCCTACTCAATGCGTCCGCTACCTTGTTTGCCTTACCCGAATGATAATGGATCGTGAGATCATAGTCCCTTATCAGTTCAAGCCATCTTCACTGTCTCACGTTATGCTCCTTCTAAGTGAAAAAATACTTCAAACCCTTATGATCCATATAGAATTCACATCATTCACCGTACAAATAATGCCTTCAGATTTTCAATGTGGGTAGGGTAATTCTACTCATAAGATTTCAACTGTCACGCTGGAGATTGGTTGTGCTAAAACTGGCATTAAGGTCAATCTATTCTTGAGTTCTGTGAAGCTTTGTTCGCAGTCAGAATTCCAATCAAATCTCTTCTTCTTTTGAGTCAATCGGGTCAGTAGAACTGCAATTCGGGAGAATCCTTCAACGAATTTTTGGTAATATCCTTCCAGTCCCAAGAAACTTCTGACCTCCGTCACATTTGTTGGTCTTGGCCATTCTGTTACGGCCTCAATCTCCTTATGGTAATCTGATATGCCTTCTTCAGAAACAACATTGACCCAAGAATGTAAAACTGTGTAGCCAGAATTTGCACTTATTGAACTTAGCATAGAGCTTCTTCTACCGCAATATACTCAGCACAATCCTCAAGTGTTCGGCATGGGTTTCCTCATTGAGTGAATACATGAGAATGTCATCGATGAAAACAACCACGAATTTGTCCAGCTGCTCTCCTAAGACAGTGTTCAT
This sequence comes from Eustoma russellianum, assembly GCA_036186865.1. NCBI lineage: Eukaryota > Viridiplantae > Streptophyta > Magnoliopsida > Gentianales > Gentianaceae > Eustoma > Eustoma russellianum. The sequence goes on along the minus strand of AP025069.1, from coordinate 26,964,377 downwards.
CAGATCCGTAAATGATGCGGTGGTGTTAGTTAACCCCGAATGGCATGACCAAAAACTCGTAATGACTATATCGAGTATGAAAAGCAGTCTTTGAAACATCCTCTGCTTTGATCTTCAATTGATGATATCCGAAGCGAAGATCGATTTTGCTGAACACTTTGTCACCCCTTAATTGATCGAATAAGTCATCGATCTTAGGCAGTGGATATCTATTCTTGATGGTGATTTTGTTTAGCTCCCGATAATCGATGCACAGTCTCATACTTCCATCCTTCTTCTTGACGCATAAAACTAGGGCTCCCTAAGGTGATACGCTGGGGCGTATAAACTTTTTCTAAATCAGCTCCTGTAACTGTACCTTCAAATCTTTCAACTCTGCTGGGGCCATACGATACGGTACTTTATAAATCGGTCCTGTTCCTAATACAACATCGATCTCGAAATCTATCTCTATGTCCAAAGTTAAGCAGGCAAATCATCCGGAAAGACATCTATAAATTCTCTGACCATTGGAATATTGTCAATCGAAGGCATTTTTGACTCGTCACTGAGGCCATATAAAAGAAAACCTTCATCTCCCTTCTTCAGTGCTTGGTAGGCTTGAGGTGTGGTCAAATACATGTTCTTCACAGGTCGGGTCCTTGATCACGACGTGCTTACCACGGAAATCGATATAGGAATGGTTTCTAAATAGCCAATCCATGCCCAGAATGATGTCGAAGTCTCCAAATCTGTATCGAAATTAGGGTAGCCTCGAACTTTTGCCCTTCCATCTCAACTCGCGGTCCTTGTATAGATGGTGGGAAATGATGACTTAATCACCAGCTGCCTAAACACGATAAGACATTTCTAACCATGTAAAACAGCTGCTAAGGTTTTTGGCAAATTTTTTAGACACGAAGGAGTGTCTTGCACCACTATCAAACAACACATTCACAGGTATGTTGTTTACTAATATCGCACTTGAGAAAATTTATAATTCAAGTAGGGAATTCTAACAAGTATAGAAAACAATACTTACATTGCGTAGTTAAATATACATCACTACGTCGGGGGCATGCAGGACTTTAGCATCAGTCTTCACATATACATGGGCTTTGGCCCGTGGACCATCTTTTTGCTACGATGCATTCTTCTATGGACCATGCCTCGGCTCTAGGGAATCTATGATAATGTGGCTTGTCTTACAAAATTAAAACAGGGGTCGGTCCTCAATAAGCAAACTCCGGGGTGCTGTCTCTGGCAGATGGGGCATCAAGGCATTGTTGTCGCCTACGGTGGATGCTGTGGATGGGGCTAGCGTCGAGGCTGCTGTTGATGCAGAGGCTGTGGCGGATGTTGAGGCTGTGGTCGACTCTGAAACTGCTGATGTACTCGACCATCCTCTCTCCTTGCAGTCTAGGCCCATCTCTTAGACCGGTTATCTCTAAACTCTTAGGGCCTCTTGCCCCATGTCTCCTCGTTGCATCTCAGAATGTCTCGCTCAACTCGATAGCAAACGTCGAGTAACTCCCCAAAAGTCTCTCTGATTAGCATTCACAATCTATGTGCAAATATGGAAATTCAGGCCCCTCTTGAACTTTATCATCTTCGGCCGCTCATCTCCCATCGTGGACGGAACATATCTCTCCAAGACTATGAACTGGTTTGCATATTCTGCTACTATCATACCTGGCTCCTGCTTTAGCGACTCAAACATCACAATCTTCTACAATGTCACTGTTTGTGGGATGTAGAACTTATGAAACTCTCCAGGAAAATGGGTCCAAGTAACTGGTCGAGACAAATGTTGCATGCTAGTCTTCCACCACTGATTAGCCTCTCCAATCAGAAATGGTCGAATCACTTGTGCTTAATCTTATCAGACACCTGAATCAGCTCGAAATTATTCTCCACCTCATCGAGCAATTTCTCCGCTACATCCGGGTCAGATCCTCCCTCGAAATTCGGAACTTGATCTCTCTTTAATTTCCTATAGAAAAAACAAGTACCGTACTGCTGCGGTGGCCGTGGAGGTGGAGGTGCGTCATGGTGATTATTATTGTTATTACTGACTGAATGACCAATGTGTATCAGGGCTCGAGCAAGGCCTATGGAAGACCTCCTGGGCGTTTCCAGTGGCGGTGGAAAATGCTCCTAGTGTAGTGGTACCGGCTCTGCTGGCGGAGGTACCTGTGCCAGAGGAGGTAGTTGTGCTTGTCTATCAGTGCACGGTCTCGCTCGAGGTCGCGACGACATCCTAACAGAAATAGTTGTCAATATAACCGTTTGTATAAACATAAGTAAATTTAATCTAAGTAATTTATCCATATTTCTTGGGATTAGTGTTAACTATTAGGTTTCCAAAATAATCATCTTATAAATTAAGTAGAGGTAGAATTCTTTCATCCGTTTATCTCTAAACCTTTCTAGTGATCTTAATTTGAGGTTGTGACTCTCGGTCTATGATCATAACTTAAGCTCTAAGATCATAACTTATATTCTAAGTCATTTACTTTACTGTTTCTGCAATGGATTTAGAACCATGCTCTAATACCACCTATAGCGCCCTGCCCAAAACAAGGGTCTCGGTATGGTGCATCTGTCGTGCTCTTCTACGAGAAGTACAAGGCGTCGATACATACATGTGCATGTCGACATAAATTGTGAATCGATATAGCGGAAGCAATGTAAAGATAAACATACAACATGCATACATATACAAATCGTCATAATCTGTACAAGTCATAATGTATAAAGTCCTAAAACAATATAAGTACATCATGATCAAAGCATCTAACATCTCCAAAAGATAAAGTCCTGGCATACTTTCTCGCTCATGGATAGTCTACTCAGGACTCGTCCTCTATGAATCTAGTATCGCAAACCCTGTCCTCTTTGATATGATTAAAGGCAAGTGTGAGCGACAAAACTAATCGTCCAGCAAGTAGTCTGCCTGGATATGTCATGTGGATTATACATATGGAGACGAAATAATAAAATAATAAAGTAAAAGAACATAACACGTCTCCGTTTTAATAAATAAAGTACATATCATAAATATAATCATAAAACATGTAACATGTACATAATGAACATCATCATCAAAGTTAACAATTTCCTTCTACCTTAGTCCACGAAAACGCCACATACATACCCATTCCTAATTTCAAATCCATACTTATACTAAGGTCACAAGTCTTATGTCCATATCTACTACACTTCCATGCATAAGTTCTATTTTGCTCTACTTAATAATATCGTGAGCTTAAGGATGTTTCAACAATAACTTAATGGTCTTATGGAATCAAGACATGACTTTTCTGTAAACATGCATAACTTTATATTTTTATAAACATGTAAACATAACATTTTCATAAGATTGTTATAGCACTTTTCATAAGTATAATAGCGCACGACATACCGAATGATTCTCCATATAGTAACATGTACAAATATAAGTCATACATACATGTTCTAATAGTGACATGTTATGACAGAGATCCTGTGTCCTGAACACGGTGTTACACTCGGCCATAACGATAACATAAGCCCATGACAACTACCACTCCTGTCCCGATGTCATGCCAGTGCATCGTAACATAACATAAGATAACATGACATGGCATGCGTTTTTGGAATCAATCATCTCGTGTTTACTATTTGTTAAGCGTAAGAATTTTTTTTGAAAACATGTGATGTAATAAAATAATTTTACAAACATTTGTTTCTTTGTCCATTAGGCTCGGTTTAAGGTCAATTTGGGCATTCTAAAATTTAATCACCATAAACCCATAATTTATCTACATCATGCATATCATAACTTAAAGAAAATTGTCATTCTTAACCCCTCCCCCAAAGGGTGACTCTAGGCTATGTCCCCAAAAAAGTCTCTTTTTTGCGCAATTTCAACCATCAACACTTTCTTAAGTTATATATTCTACATGCAAGCTTATGACACACACTTAAGCATTTAGAACACTTATTTCTATGGGAATTTGACTCTCTTCATCAGCAGTAATTTTGATAATACAATCGATCGAGTACCCAAAAATAGAAGGAAGAAGAAGAAACAATAAAATTGATGAAGGATCAATCTTATTCATCCTTATCAAACTCAGCAACACACTCGGATGATTGAATCTATCGGAAGACAAAGAATAAAATCTATCTTGTTCCCAAACAGCTATGCTATCGAGTATATACATACAGAAGAAGAATGAAAAAACTGAGGAAGAAGCCCCTCATTCTCTCTCATCTGTCCATTTCTTCAACGGCTAAATCTCCCCCGGACCCAAAATGTCCTCTTGCAGCAGTAAGAAAGAGGACAGGAGCTTGTTGATGCTGATGGCTCTGTTTCTTGTAGCCAGGCGTTGTAGGGGGCAGACAGATTGTAGACAGGAGGTCAACTTTCTTTCTTAACGGGTATCTTCCCACATATATGATATGCATATATTGTATATGTATTATGTATGTACACAACATGTGTTGTATCCTATATTAGTGTATTTCTCTATAGTCTCCCTCAAAATTAGTGCGTAGGTAGATGCGACTAAGTTTGGAATATGTAAGAGGAGCCTTCAATAATTCTTCCATAGCTGCAACATCTCCAATCTTCAAGTCTACGACCAAGTTGTTAGGAAGGAGTGCATTCCTTTCGAAGGTCAGAGTTCATCCTTTCCGTATTCTCCATATTAGCAATCCGTGATCGTGTGTTGGATCTGATAGTCTTCAAAACCGAATGAGAGGGGTTTTTTCAGGCAATGAGGAGTCCGTGCTCATGCAGTCACTGGTCATGTTCTTCTCTTCATAACAAGTCATTATGGTGCTGTGGACTATTGGCTAGGCGTCATTCTGGATCTATCATGAGCACCCAAAAAAAATGTTTATGGGCCTGAAGAACCTCCACAGTAAAGTTAACAATAGATACCAATATATAAAAGCTTGGGATATCCATCTAGAAGCAATTATTCAAATGCTTTCTTGAATGCGTTGCATAAAATGTGAATATACGTCTCCTGGCGGCATTGTTACACTTGCAAACAAAATATGTAGCCCCCGCCCAGAACTAGGGTCTCGGCATGATGCACCCGCCGTACTCTGCTACGAGAAATACAAGGCGTTGATAACATTCTTGTGCAGGTCGTCATGATCATGTATCGAAATCGCATAAGCAATATAAACTGTACAAAGCATAATCGACATGCATAAAATAGAATAACTAGATCCGAATCATATGAGTGTCATCGATACAATCTCAAAATGCAAATCTTAAGTTACATAAGGAGCTCTATAGTCTGGTCCATATATCCATCACTGATGATCTATCTCTGGCTCATCTTTCCCTGTCTCGGAACTTGATCCTGGCCTTGCGATGTGGTAATGATGGGGTGAGCAATAACAAATCGCTCAGCAAGTATTTCCTTGTAGGTTTGTCATATGGATCATGCATGATGAACAAAACATGCAACGTGGATAGTAAATAACACAACATGTACTAACAGATAAAATAAAGTAACAACGACACATAAAGTAGGCAAACTGTAGAAAGAACATCAAGGATTTAATTATTCGTTAAACATTCATAGTTCCTCCTTTTTTACGTATTGGTACAGTCTTTTACATATGTTTCGTAATCAGTTCTTTTCCTATGTCTATGCTCACCCCTACACTGTATCATTATTCTTTGTCCACTACGAGTCTAATTTTGTATATTGTAGGGTGACACAGGTAAACATGCGTATGCTTGTGTGATAAAATGTAATGCATCTTTTTTCAGAGAAATGTTGAATGTCGTAATCGTGTCAGAAATCATCGTATCAGATCCATTTACAACAGTGTTCAGAACGTATCTTAGCTTGTACGAACATACGCAAGACCCACCAGCTGAACTCCCCTAAATAGCCACAATACCATCTATGAATCCCGGTGGTCCAAATACGGTGTCATATTATACGTACGTAGACTAATGGGGAGTTCCCGAATAGTCGTCTCCCGTTTATGAATATCGAGGTCCAACCTTGGTGTTACATCATACGTATAAGGCTAACAGAAACACGTTGGCAAAGATTCTGAGTCCCCGACACAGTGTTACACTCTGCTAGAATGTAAACAGAAACTCGTCACATGACGCCAACCTCTCACCTAGGTTCCAGCGTCGTCGCGCTAACATACCGAAAAACACCCAACAAGGGGTGTATCAGATTAGATATTGCCTCTGACATCCTCACTACTAACTTGATGTCAGACGACTTCCAAGCATGAACATGAGCTGTCGAAGCAGCGTAACGTGTTTCGCATGGAGTTAGTCGTCGCAAGGTACGGTTCGTTAAAATCATTTCAAAAACATTGACATGATAAAGTCATCTCTGATAACATGTCGCGTAAAACTCATTTTAAAATGTTCCACGTGATAAAAATTTCCGCAGATATGCATCGTGAGATTAACATGTCGCTTTATAAAATAACTTTGTCGTATACATAGAGTTAGACTATGTATAGGTTGTTTATACCTCTAACGATTCTATAATTTAAGACTGGTGATTGGCTCTTGTATCACACCACCGCCCTAGGTAAAATTGCCCTTTTTGCCCCTTTGTGGGGACCACGACCCTCTCCTAAGGGTGAGCCTTCCTTTTTGGCTTTAATTACTATAATCTTATCGCAAATAATCCTTTTGTATTATAATTTCATCACAACGGCCACTTGGCCGAAAATTTCCACATACATCACAAAGGCACATTTCAACGGCACATAAATCACAACGGCCCTATGGCCGAAACTTGACATGCACCTATTTCATATATCATCATCTTCCTAAGTGTACACATAAATGAAGTCACACCAAGATCATCACAAAATGAACATGCAAGTACCCTTTCTTTAAGTTCATAGTGAAGAAATTATTCAATCTTATGCATGCATGATCCATCTTATACTTTATACATCAAAGATTACATTTTTAACATGCATGAAGAAGCTAGGAAGAATACTTGCCTTTTCTTTAATTCTTACACTTTTGGGAGGAAAATATTTCTTTTTTCCTCCTACCTTGGTAACTTTTGGTCTAATGGCCAAGATGAAAGGAAAAATGAGTCATTTTGAAGATATATTGCTCAATAAATGTCTAAGACTAAATCTTAAGAAGCTTACCTTGAGGAATCCTTAAAGTGGTCTCACTTTTTGACTTAAGACCACTTCTCTTCCTCCCACTAAGGAAATCTTGGTTGAGGTGCCTAGAGAAGAAGAAAACGGAGCCTTTTGAAGAATAGATGAATAAGAAGGTGGTTAGAATTGATGGTATGATCCTTACCTTGAAGATTCTTACACATGCAAGTGATTCTCTTCAAGTGAAGTTGAAGGATCTTCTCCTCCCTTCACTTGAAGACTCTTGGCGGGATGGCTAGAATGAGGAGAGAAGTTAAGTCTTTTGAAAGGTAGAGCATGGAAAGATGTTTAGCGAACTAGGATGATTTTTATCTTGATAATTTCTACACTTAGAAATTTGTTTTTCTTACATGCAACTTGATTTCTTCTCTTGATTGTTGAAGAATTGTATTCTTTTTGTTACCAAGCAAGCCACGATTTTGCCTTGAATGGAAGAGTAGATATGTGTTGTATTTGAAGAGATATAGACTTGAGTTAAAAGAAAAGAGTTTACATTTGATTTGTGATGACAAAAGAATGGAAGTATAAATGTAAATTGAAGGAAGTGGGATGTTCTTACTTCTCTTTTGATTTGTGTAATCTCGGTTGAGAGAGGAGTAGTGGAGCTGAAAAAATTTTCTTGCTAGGGAGAAAGAGGAAGAATGAAAAAGAAATTTAGGGAAAAGAGAGTGTAAAATGAAAATGGAGTACGGCTTGCAGAGAGATGGGATGTTTAAGCCTTAGCTCCTTGCCTTGGCCGAGATTCCCCTTGAGGAAAGTGGAGAATAATCATCATTTGGTCTTATGGAGAAGGAAGTGCGATGATGGGAATAATTTGCATGTAAAGGGATTGGAGAAAGAAAAGATGTGTAAATGTATAAATAAAAGAAATAAAAGATGGAACATAAGATGGAAGACAAAATTTGTCTTATTCAAAGGGGGGTGGGGCGGATAAAGGGGAAGAGGAGTGGAGATTTACTATTTTGTCCTTTCTGACTATTTTTATAGGTTATTTCATTTTCCTTTTAATTTAACTCCTAATAAAGTTTGTACACTTCTTTATAAACCTATTTAATTACTCTTTTGTCTATTATGAGACTTTAGTAGTTTTTAAATTTTTATTTAAGGTGCATTTACAAACTTATATGCTAATCGCACTCTAATTCCATCGTAATTCCTTTTCGTTACTTTTTTCTACTAACCCAGGTGTGAGGGTCGTAGCAGTCCTCCCCCTTTATAAAAGGTTTCGTCTTTGAAACTTGTAAATTAGTTGTAATCAACTACTTAAGATTATTCTGCTGACTCCACCCTTATTACATGTTTCGAACCTTTTCCGATGTATTGACTTGACGTTCAAAAATGCTTTTCTAGAGTCATATTTATGGCTCTGACCTAAAACTTTTGGTTATCCAATCAATAGTTACTTTATCCGATGTTGAGAGCCTGTAAAATTAAATTATTCCAGCTTTTGAGCTTCCGCTGTGCCATTTGATATGCCTTCTTTCTTACTTGATAGGTTTCTGATTTTGGGGAAATCCACCTTAGAGATACTTGTTGTACTGAACTAGATTGTCTCTTTACCGTTACAATTTAAACTGAGTCGATAGACAAATTTGCAAAACTGGTACTTATAGTCGCAGTTGAATGGCAAAGTTATGCGTACCTATTTTAGTATTCAAGGCCTCAAAAATTTCTGAGTCAGGTACATTCTAATCTGGTTTATCAGTCTGTGATTGCCCTTCTTGTTGCTTTGCGCCCCTTGGCAGCCCATTCTTTCTCTCTGAACATTCTATGGCTAGATGTTCGATATTGCCGCATCTGACATATGTGCCGATCCTTTTCCGGCACTCACTAGTTGTTGGGTCCGAAATACACTCTAGAGGGGGGGTAAATAGAGTGTTTGGCTCTTTTGCGGAATTTTCTCGTTTGTCTCAACTCAAAAAGGATATTCAAAATCAGAGCAAGAATTAGAGATGAGAGATAATGAATGAGTACACCGAATATAGAGTGGTTCGAATCGTAAATGATTCTACTCCACTACCACTTTGTTTCCAAAGTGGATTTTCAACAACTACTCTTCTTATTATGAACAATAAGAACAACCACAGTAACACTTACACTGACACTTTAGTGTAAGCAACAACAACAGCAACTTCTTGCACAAAACACACTTGTGCAACTACAGCAACTACAGCTCTTAGCAAGAACAACTTCTTGCTTCCTCACTACTTCAACAAAAGTTCCCTCAAGAACTTCTCACAGTGGGTTGAAGAAATATAGTAAGGTTCACACGTTCTCACAAGTCTAAGCACAAGCAAGAGATCAAATATTTATGGTTCCTCTTGTGCTTGACTCTCTTTCTCTCAATATACAATAATGAAGATCAAAGAAAAGCTAGACAAGCTTTAAACAAATTTACAAGTATGAGAGAAATATACAACAATGGAAAATGAAGCTAGATGATGTTGAAAGTGTGTAAGTGCTTCATCCGAGCCTCTTCCATTTATAGACAAAGTTGACCACGTTTTTGAGGCTCTCCACCAAGTTTTCATCTTCAAAAATGTCAAGATAGTGCCCAAATAGTCTTTAGCCACCCTATGGAGTGATTTGATCTTGGATAGCCACCCTAGAGAATCTTAGACATGTTTAAAATAGTCAAGGAAGCATGTAGTGTGTTGGGTTAAAGTCCACAAGAAATTTGAGCAAGATTGGAGAGAGAAAATATCATAGATCTCCCTTGGATTTTGTTCCAACGTTTGAAAATTTTTGAATCCTGGAGACGTCGATCGATCTACGTGCCAGAGCTGAGAGATCGACGTCTCTCAGTCAGACGTCGATCGATCAACGTCAGCCTGACTGAGAGATCGACGTCTCTCAGAATGACGTCGATCGATCGACGTCATTAGGCTGAGAGATCGACGTCTCTCAGATGTATGTCGATCGATCGACATACCTGAAGCTGAGAGATCGACGTCTCTCAGTTATATGTCGATCGATCGACGTATGTTTAACTGAGAGATCGACGTCTCTAAGATACATGTCAATCGATCTACGTCTCTTAGCTGAGAGTATGACGTTGTTCTAAGTGCTTAAATTTTTACCAAACTTCACATGGATCTCTTGAGGAGCTGATGTAACCTTCATCCGATTCATGAGAGATTTTTCGTCTCGCACATGTTTACTTCAATTTTTCTTTGAACTTAAGATATGAAATTTCATCTTATTCTTTTTAAAACATCTTTTTGTATCATCAAAACATTTTATAAACTAACAATCTCCCCCTTTTTGATGATTTCAAAACCGAGATTCTAAAAGATGTTTTTGCTTTATTTTGCATATTTTACATTTGAAAAATATCAATCTCCCCCCTAAGTATATGCACTCTATACCTTCCACAATAATCAATGTGAACAAGATTCTGCAAATCCAATCATCCTTAAATTTGCTCCCCCTCAACCAGATAACTTTTCATGCTCATTTTCATTTCACTAACAATTGTCAAAGATTACAATTTTCAAGCTTACCTCATTTTGCCAAAGAAAAGCAACATGCCAATAAAGCATTCCAATAAACCATGCCAATAAACCATTTAAGCAAATAAGCAAATAAGTAACACACAACACATAAGTCAAATAAACCACTTAATCAACCAATGAGCCAACAACCATTTTCTCCCCCTTTTTGAAAGCATCAAAAAAATAAGCAACAATACTTCATTAAATTCAAAGACTCATTCAAGTTTTACAACCAACAACAAATTCTAAGTTAAAATAAGATGCAAGCTAAAACAACCACCCTAGTCTTCGTCTGAAGAGAATGTGATGCCAGGAATGCAAGCTTTCATCTTTGCCTTGAGCTTTGCAAACCTCGACTCATGGACGGATACCTTGCTACGACGCTCCCCAACCTCGTGTTGAAGACTAGCAACTTGAGCTTGAAGTTCTAGGACATTTGAGCTCAAGCTACTTGGTTCTTCATGAGTCTCTGGTTCGGGAATGGGTGCCTCATCCGGAAGGTCTTCGTCTTCTCTTTCTTCCTCCTCTTGTTCTCTCCTCATTGCCTCTTTTCTAGACTTCAGTATTTGTTGGATGTTGACTTTATCATAGAAGTCCTTGTGCGTAATGTTGTCAACATCCGTGTCATCTACCTGAATACCCGACTTCACAGCATCCTATAAATAAGGTTGCTATAGGGTAGGGCCTTGTTTTGTTTGGTTGCGGCTTCGATAACATTCGTCATGAAAAGCTCCCCAAAGTTAACCTTCTCACGGTTAGCTATTCGGTATGCTATGTAGAAGTCAAGATTACTTGGCAATTTTGCGGATTTACCATTGATACAAAATGTAACAATGGCCAGAAGAGTACGATAAACTAAAGGCATGTCATTTGTGTTTTTACTAGGATGGAAGCCTAAGAAAGATTTTACTTCATCTTCAGAGATCTTCCACCTAGCAGCATCCCATTTCCATGCATCAAACTCAAAATACCCTTCGTCGGGTACACCAATCAAGTCACAAATCTTTTCAACTTTCCATTTGATGTGACGTCCATTAACAACGGAATGTAAAGCTAAGGAAGGTTGTTTATGTATTCAATCCATAAGTTGGCAAAAAATAGCCGAGTATACCTAGTGGACATTTTTGACATCTCATTTTCATTCCATATACTCCTCCATTCTTGAACATCTAACCACTTAATAATAGGGCTTAATTCATTATTGCTTAGAATATCATTAATTCTAAGCAACTTGAGTGGGATGGTTGCTCTTTCATCATCTTCCCATTTATCATATAACTTTTGAGAGTGTCTAGTTATATACCTTATTGCCCCGGGGGTAGGGGTTCCGTCAAAGCCTCCTTGGCATCTTTTGCTTTAATCTAAGGGAAGTTAGAGAGGGTGAGCTCATTTCTAATCCCGGCAAGTATGCGCCCTTGACTCATGTCCATTGTTTGTTTCATCCTAGGTTGAGAAGATTGTCCTGAGAGGAGCTTGAACATTCTCCTCCACCCCTAGAAGATCTAGGTCTCTTGGTTGTATTTTTGCTCCTTGAAGACATTTTTGAGATTTTTACGGCTTGAGAGAGAGAATTGTAGTTTGAAATGTGAGGAATTTAAGAGAGGAATTCAGAATCAAGAGCAGAAAATAAGTTAAATGTTAATTTGGAGATGAAATTGAAGAGAGAAATGGCTTTGGAAGGAAAGGGGCGGCGTTTTTGTAGGGTTTTCAGCCGATGAAATGGTGGAAAGTGAAGAGGAATTCGCGTTTTGCAGAGTATTTATACCTGCTGAAATTCGTCTATGTCGATCGATCGACGTCTGAGTTCGACGTACGTCGATCGATCGATGTCAGAGATCGACGTACGTCGATCTCTTGTTTTGATACGTCGATCGATCGACGTGTCCCTGATTTTGAAATTTTCAATTTTCATCCCTTTAACTGATGTTTATCATTCCTAGTCTCATTCTAATTGATTCAAATGTCTCAGTGGGGAGAGATTTGGTAAAGATGTCCGCCAGTTGGTCATTTGTTGGAACAAACTCAATGCATACCAATCCTTTTTGAATGCAATCTCTTATGAAGTGATGTCTCACTTCAATGTGTTTTGTTCTACTATGATGAACCGGGTTTTGTGATATACTTATGGCTGAGGTATTGTCACATAGGATGGGAACTTTATCAAACTTAACATTGTAATCATTCAATGTGTTTGTCATCCAAAGTAGTTGTGCACAACATGAAGCAGCCGATATATATTCGGATTCCGCCGTTGAAAGTGACACACTATTTTGTTTCTTAGAGAACCAAGAAACCAAGCAATCTCCAAGGAATTGACACGTCCCGGAGGTGCTTTTCCTATCAACAAGATTTCCGGCATAGTCGGAGTCACTATACCCTCTTAAATCAAAACATCCATTTTTGAGATAAAACAATCCAAAATTCAAAGTTCCTTTTAAATACCTAAAGATACGTTTAACAGCAACTAAATGTGATTCCTTAGGCATACTTTGAAATCTAGCACATAAGCACACAGCATGCAAAATATCCGGTCTACTAGCGGTTAAATAAAGTAAACTACCAATCATACCCCTATATTTGGTTACCTCAACCTGCTTTCCTTTTTCGTCTTTGTCAAGCCTTGTACTTGTGCTCATTGAAGTGCTCACACTTCTTCCATCCTCGAATTTGTACTTCTTGAGCAAATCCTTTGTGTATTTGTTTGAGATATGTACACTCCATCTTGAGTTTGCTTGATTTGTAGACCAAGGAAGTAGTTGAGTTCACCCATCATGCTCATTTCAAATTCTCCTTCCATCAATTTTGCAAAATGCTCACAAAGAGAATCATTAGTAGCACCAAATATAAATCATCCACATAAATTTGAACAAGCAATTGATGGTTTCTTGTTCTTTAATAAAAAGAGTAGTGTCGACTTTTCCTCTTGAAAACTCGTTCTCAAGTAGGAAGTTACTTAACCTATCATACCAAGCCCTAGGAGCTTGTTTAAGTCCATAAAGGGCCTTTTTGAGTTTAAAAACATGATTTGGATAATCATGATTTTCAAACCCCGGAGGTTGAGCTACATAGACCTCTTCTTGAATTATTCCATTCAAGAATGCAGATTTCACATCCATTTGATATAGTTTGAAATCCTTATAGCATGCATATGCTAATAGCATCCTAATAGCTTCTAACCTAGCTACGGGGGCAAAAGTTTCATCATAGTCTATGCCTTCCTCTTGCCTATAGCCTTGGGCTACTAATCTAGCTTTGTTTCTAGTGATGTTTACTTTATCATCCATTTTATTTCTAAATACCCTATTTAGTGCCAATTACGGGATGATCACTAGGTTTAGCAACTAATTCCCAAACATCACTTCTTTCAAATTGATTTAATTCTTCTTGCATAGCCAATACCCAATCTTCATCATTTATTGCCTCCTTTATGTTTTTAGGCTCAACTTGTGAAATGAAGGCATTTTCATTGAATTTTCTCCTAGTCATTATGCCTTGGCTAGTTTCACCTAATATCAACTCTTTAGGGTGATCTTTCCTATACTTATATGAATCCGGTAAATTTGAGGTATCTCCTCCTACTTCTTCATTTTCAACCTTAGGTTCAAGTGGGATCAATCCTAAGGTCAATAACAATATTACCTCTTGGATTCTCAAATTTCTCTATATGGCTTACTTCAATTATTTCATCATCATCATCGTCATCATTTATGTTTGATTTGTCCTCATTGAGTTCACTAAATTTGACATAATTGATTCTTCAACTTTCATGCTTCTTTAATTATATACTCTAAATGCCTTGCTATTTTGAGCATAACCCATAAAGATTCCTTCATCCGCTTTGAAGTCGAGTTTATCCAAGTTATCTTTGGTGTTAAGTATAAAGCACTTACAACCAAAAACCTTGAAATAACCAATATTTGGTACTCTACCTTTCCAAAGCTCATAAGGAGTCTTTTTGAGAAATGGTCTCAAATAAACTCTATTGATCACATGACAAGCGGTATTTACCGCTTCGGCCCAAAAATATTTGGGTAACTCAAATTCGTTTAGCATGGCTCTACTCATTTCTTGAAGTGTTCTATTCTTCCTTTCCGCAACACCATTTTGTTGAGGGGTTCTTGGAGCTGAGAAATTGTGTCCATACCCCTTGGATACACAAAATTCTTGAAATTCTCCATCAAACTCACCACCTCTATCACTTCTAATTTCCTTAATTGTGTCCTCTCTTTGATTTTCTAATCTCTTACAAAGCTTTATAAATTCTTGGCATGCATCATTCTTTTTAGCTAAGAACATTACCCAAGTGTACCTAGAGAAGTCATCTACCACCACAAAGGTGTAATGTTTTCCACTTAGACTTGCTGTACCAATATCCCCATACAAATCCATATGAAGCAATTGTAGGGGTTTGGTGGTGGAGATTTCATTTTTAGGTTTGAAGCTTGTTTTAACAAGCTTTGCCTCTTGACAAGTGTCACATAAGCCATGGTTTTCGAAATTTAATTTTGGAAGACCTTGGACCTTTTCATTTTTGCAAATCTCTTTGAAGTTTTTAAAGCTAATATGTCCAAGTCGTCTGTGCCATAGTTGAGTCAAATCATTTTTGGCAACTAGGCAAGAAACATTTTGTGATATCAAATCATGTGTGCTAAATTTGTAAACATCATTTTTACGAATAGCTTCAAAAACAATCTTATCGTTCTTTTTCACAACACATTTCCTTTTCATAAACTCTATTTGAAAATTAGCATCACATAGTTGGCTAACACTTATCAAATTATACTTAAGCCCTTCTACATATAGTACATTATTAATAGTAAAGGAAGAATTACCAATTTCTCCATGTCCAAGGATTTTGGCTCTCCCATTGCCAAAATGCACCGTTCCACCATCTTGGAGCTTGAGCTTGGTGAACAACGTCTTGTCTCCGGTCATGTGAGTTGAACATCCGCTGTCCATAAGCCATTTGGTTCCTTCTTCTTTGGCTACTCTATTTATCTTGAGAGCCTACAAAACCAAAAGATGTATGCATTGGTACCCTTTGATGGTTGGGTCCTTTAGAGTTAGTTTTTCGACCCTTAGGCTTCCAAACATATGTGCTTTCAAATCGAACTTTACATGCTTTCTTTAAATGTCCTAGTTTGTTGCAATAAAAACAAGTGGTTACATGCTTTGGTTTAGAAGATGATGAATTTTGTTGTGTTTTTCTATTGTTTGCCTTTTTCTTTAAGGACTTAGGTTTAATAGAAGAAGATGATGAGTTAAATCCTAAACTGGATTTATCATTTCCAATTCTTTGATTTTCAAGTAGTATGTCTAAGTTGTTTTTACCATTTGTTAGTCTTTGTAAGTCTAACTTTAGTTTCTCACATTCTTTTCTAATTTCTTCATTTTCAAGAGCTACGGTTTTATGCATGGTAAGTATGATATCATGCTCTTGAAACATCAAAATATTTTTGTCATGCAAGCTCTTATTTTCTAAAATGCATTTCTTGAATTCTTTCTTTAAATGCTTATATTTCAAATTTAATTTCTCAAAGTCATCTTGTAAATCTCCTATTTCATCATGTAAATTTGAAGGGTTAGAATTTACCTCAAGGTCATCTTCAATCGCCATAAGACAAGTATGTTGAAACTTTGGATTGTCAACTATTGCCACAAGTCCAACACCTTGATCTTCACTCTCTTCTCCTTCCGATTCCGAAAGGAGATCATCCCACGTGGTTACCTCTGCATTGAGGGCTTTCTTCTTTTGAGGAAAGACCTTCTTCTCTTTCTTTTGCGGTTCTTTTACGTGGCAATCGGCAATGAAGTGACCGGGTCGACCACATCTATAGCAATTTTCACTTGCTTGCTTTTCTTTAGATGGTTTCTTGAAAAACTTTCTTGCCTGATTTTTGTTTCTAGTTGCCATTCTTCTAAATTTTCTTACTAGAAGGGCAACTTCCTCATCCGATTCATCGGACTCCACTACCAATCCTTTGTGTGATGTTTGTGTAGGCTTGATGGGATTCATCCTATTTTGTTCATCAATAAGAATTTCATGAGTAAGAAGATTACCGGATAGCTCATCAAGGGTAAGAGTCTTGAGATTCTTTGATTCGGTGATGGCGGTGACTTTGGGTGTCCATTCTCTTGGCAAAGAGTTGAGGAGTTTTGAGACAAGGTCTTTATTTGAGATTTTCTTGTCAACCATGGAGAGTTGATTCACTATTCGTGTGAATCGATCGATTGTATCCTCAATCTTCTCACCGCTTTTCATTCCGAACATCTCATACTCCTTCATGAGCATAAGTCGTTTGGCCATTCTTACTTGCTCAGTTCCTTCATGTATCATTTCAAGCCTTTTCCATGCCTCATGAGCTGTTTCAAGACCTTGAAGTCTTATAAGCTCGGTGGTGGTGAGAGCACTTGAAAGAATATCAAATGTCTTGCCATTAATGGCAAATCTTATCTTTTCTTCATCGGTGTAGTCATCCTCATCTTTGAATATTGATTCTCCTTTTGAGTTGGTAATCATAGGAACTTCAATTCCTTTGACAACGGCTCTTCATATATCGAATCCACAGCCTTTCAAGTGATTGATCATTCGAAATTTCCACAAGGAATAATTTTGGGCATCAAACATAGGTGCTTTAGTGTTTGATCCGGAAAATAGTGCAGTAGGCTTAGGAGATGAACAGGTTGAAGTTGAGGTTGAGGTTGCCATGATCTTTAACCTTGCTACTTGCAAAGATAGGCCAAGCAATCACGGTTAGGCTCTGATACCAATTGTTAGGTCCGAAATACACTCTAGAGGGGGGGGTGAATAGAGTGTTTGGCTCTGCGGAATTTTCTCTTTTGTCTCAACTCAAAAAGGATATTCAAAATCAGAGCAAGAATTGGAGGTGAGAGATAATGAATGAGTACACCGGATATAGAGTGGTTCGAATCGTAAATGATTCTACTCCACTACCACTTTGTTTCCAAAGTGGATTTTCAACAACTACTCTTCTTATTATGAACAATAAGAACAACCACAACAAACACTTACATTAACACTTTAGTGTAAGCAACAACAGCAGCAACTTCTTGCACAAAACACACTTGTGCAACTACAGCTCTTAGCAAGAACAACTTCTTGCTTCCTCACTACTTCAACAAAAGTTCCCTTAAGAACTTCTCACAGTGGGTTGAAGAAATATAGTAAGGTTCACACTTTCTCACAAGTCTAAGCACAAGCAAGAGATCAAATATTTATGGTTCCTCTTGTGCTTGACTCTCTTTCTCTCAATATACAATAATGAAGATCAAAGAAAAGCTAGACAAGCTTTAAACAAATTTACAAGTATGAGAGAAATATACAACAATGTAGAATGAAGCTAGATGATGTTGAAAGTGTGTAATTGCTTCATCCAAGCCTCTTCTATTTATAAATAAAGTTGACCACGTTTTTGAGGCTCTCCACCAAGTCTTCATCTTCAAAAATGTCAAGATAGTGCCCAAATAGTCTTTAGCCACCCTATGGAGTGATTTGATCTTGGATAGCCACCCTAGAGAATCTTAGACATGTTTAAAATAGTCAAGGAAGCATGTAGTATGTTGGGTTAAAGTCCACAAGAAATTTGAGCAAGATTGGAGAGAGAAAATATCATAGATCTCTCTTGGATTTTGTTCCAATGTTTGAAAATTTTTGAACTCTGGAGACGTCGATCGATCTACGTGCCAGAGCTGAGAGATCGACGTCTCTCAGTCAGACGTCGATCAATCGACGTCAGCCTGGCTGAGAGATCGACGTCTCTCAGAATGACGTCGATGGATCGACGTCATTAGGCTGAGAGATCGACGTCTCTCAGATGTATGTCGATTGATCGACATACCTGAAGCTGAGAGATCGGCGTCTCTCAGTTATACGTCAATCGATCGACGTATGTTTAACTGAGAGATCGACGTCTCTCAGATACACGTCAATCGATCTACGTCTCTTAGCTGAGAGTATGAAGTTATTCTGAGTGCTTAAATTTTTACCAAACTTCACATGGATCTCTTGAGGAGCTGATGTAACCTTCATCCGATTCATGAGAGCTTTTTTTTATCTCGCACATGTTTACTTCAATTTTGCTTTGAACTTAAGATATGAAATTGTCTTATTCTTTTTAAAACATCTTTTTGTATCATCAAAACATTTTATAAACTAACACCCGGTTGAACCTCGACATAAGCCTAGAGATTACTGGGATACTTCCCCAACTAATAAACTAAGTTTTCAAAAACTAGTTGGAAAATTAATATACCTTTCACACACTAGGCCGGACATTTGCTATGTAGTAAGTTTTGTATCACTATTTATGCACAACCCTACTAACAAACACCTCCAAGATGTTTTGAGAATTCTCAGGTACCTTAAGAATGCACCAGGACAGAGATTGTATTTCAAGAAGAGTGCAGACCGAAATGTCATAGTATTCACAGATGCAGACTGGGCTGGATCTAAAGTCGAAATGAGATCAACTACTGGCAATGGAACCTATATATGAGGAAACCTAGTTACTTGGTGAAGCAAGAACCAATTAGCTGTGTCAAGAATCAGTGCAGAAGCAGAGTTGAGGGCACTTGCATTAGCTGTGAAGGCATTTGGATTAGGAGGGTACTCGAAGATCTCCATATAGGAGCACAATCACCTGTAAAAGTCTTTAACGATAGTGTCTCAGCAATAAGTATAGCAAAAAAATCCAATTCAACATGATAAATCAAAACATGTAGAAATGGACAGGCACTTCATCTGTGAAAAGATAGAAAGAAATAAGGTCAGCATATAACATATCTCCACCAAGGATCAAATCGCAAATATCTTAACAAAGCCAGACTCAACAAAGGTCTTTCAATACTTAGTGTCCAAGCTTGGTTGTATAAATATATACAGCTAAGCTTGAGGGAGAGTGTAGAAACGAGCTCTGCCGAGGTGAACCAAGCTCAGCCAACGTACATCGGTCTGAGCATATTGCTGAGCTTGGGGATGGAAGACGTGACTGAAGTCAGCCTGCCGAGCTGAGGTGAATATAGGAGTGGCAGAGCTGAGCAACAATAGAAGAAGTTGAATCGAACTAAACTGACCAAGTATTACTGCCGGCCTGAGGTAATCAAGGCAAAGAAGGAGTAGCCGAGGTGAAGGAAGACATGAAAGCAGAATTGGATTAGAGAAGGGTGCTAAGCCGAGGTGAAGCAGTCAAGCACCAGTCACACAGCAAAGCTATTGCAGAGCTGCAATATTTAGTCTTGTAATTACCTTAGGACCTTAATTGTACATATGGCCGAGCTAAGCTGGTAATTATCTGTTACCATTGTAAACATTAGGAAACACTATAGATAAACAGTTGCCACTGGACAAGTAGGAAAATAAAACCGTTAGTCAGAAACTATCCCTATAAAAGAGGAATAACCTTATAAATTTATTCGTACTTGAATGAATTCTTGAAATTCTTCATTCACAACATTTAACTCTTTGAAGAATATTGATATATAACAGATAGAAAAATCTAGTTACCATCAAAATGCTACTGCAAGTTGGATTCGCTTGGTTATCTCTAATTGTAAATTAACGATTGCTCAGTGATTTAACTCTTTGAAGAATAATGATCTGTAATACATAGAAAAATCTAATAGTCTGGTTGCATTGTCTCAAACTCTTTTGACTTAACCGAACGTCATCTAAATCAAACGTGACTATAATCGAAAAAACATGATTATTATTGTCAAATCAAACAAACCCTCTCTGTTTGTCTTGAGAAGCAATTTGTTTCAAGTTCTTACAGTAATTTGTGACAGCAACGCAACACTCCGACGATAATATTCTATTACATTTCTTTCCACAAATAACACACAAATTTTCCACATGGTTCGCTTTGGATGAAATAGATGCTTCCATAATTGAGAATGGGATCTTCTTAATTAGTCGCAGATGAGCGTAACCCGACCTTGTCCACACGCCTCTTTTACTGACATTTCTTATTCATTCTCATCATCTACAATGTATCATCCGGTAGATCCGTCAATGCTCTCATATAGTCATCGGATCAAACCCATCCCATAATAGACGAAGTCATAGGAATAGACAGCAAATGAATCACACTCGTGACTTCTTTGACTTGTTCACATCATTAGCAAGCAATTTGATGGAAATAGTTCTGGGATGGATTCACATGGTTGTTTCTAATAGTAGTTTAAAAATTGTTAGGTGGTTCAACTCTTCGAAGCAAAAATATAATAGTTTTAATTAAAAAAAAACTTTTATCATATATTTGGAAGAAAACCTAAATCTATATAAGACGATTTTGTCAAAAACTTCAAGTGCCATGCAATACGATTTTGACAAAACAGTCTTATGTCATTCTGACGTTTGGCGCAAGATGAATCTGTCAAAACCCTCTTGTGACATTTTTTTCAAAAAAAATATTTTTTCAAAAACAATATAAGTTTATGTCCAGTTTATTTTTATGGTTGTGTCAATGCGTATTTTCTATAGAAACATAACATTTTCTCAATAAATATTTTTTTTACTTTCTATTTAGATAGAATGATAAGTTAAAATTTGTGTTCATATTTTTTTACATGCGTGTCAAATCCTACTTTCCATAAAAAATATTTTGATTTTGGAGGTAAAATGGAACAAATATGAACAAGTAAAACTGATATAAAATGAGAGTAAATCAAAAGTGTACAAAAGTATGTCTATATACAAAATGTGGTAGATACAATAAAAATAAAATATACATCTTAGGGACACTCATAGGTACCACAATGCTTCATACGTCTAAGCCGCTTGGGAAATGTAATAACTATGGGTCTCGTCTAAAGGTAGGTGAAAAAAGTGGATCTTTCGTTGCCACCTCTCCATGAATGCTATCAAACCGTGATCCACCTTTACTTTGCTACATTGTAACGCTCCCTATAGCCCTGATGCTCTATGTACGCCCTGCAACTATTAAGAACGATTGGATCCTTGTAGAGGTCTATAGTCTTCTACACATCCAGTGTTCTGTACATAGTGCTACACCTAAGATGGAGTGTCCTATGCTGGTCTTGGAGCGTCAAAATGTCCTGTATATCTGGCCTCAACTCGTCAGCAAAACCGTTGCTACTAGCAAATGATGTCATAAGTACACCTAAATATGTAAATTAACATACATTAAACAAAATTCAAACATACATGCATTTAATAAAAAATAAATAATTAACCTAACGTAAATGGATTTCATGCAATCAAAACAAGTAATTAATAGTCATTAAACACTAAGATATGTTCATGCGATCGAAACAAGTAAATAACAATAATTAAATACAGATATACATTCATGCAAGCGAAACTATTAATTGATGATAGTTAAATACTAATATAGGTTCAGACAATGAAACAAGTAAATAACAATTATTAAATACTAATATACCTTAATGTAGAACAATTAATTGGCAAAAATTAAATACCAATACACATTCATACAATCGAAATAAATAATTGAAAATAATAAAATACTACTTAACATGCAAAACCATGGTGTGGCACAAGACGTTTTAGAATGATGAAAAAGAAAAATTGGAAGTAAAAATGAGCGGTTTATATAACCAACCACGGTATGGCATAAGACGGTTTTTACAATATTTTATTGTGCATAAAGGTTTTGAAAGAACAGTCTTGTGCCAAAAGTCACAATGACACAAGACAGTTTTGTCAAAACCATATTGTATGGCACAAGACGGCTTAATTTGCATAACCTTCTGGTGACAAAAGTTAGAATGACACAAGGTGGTTATGTCAAAACCGTATTGCATGGTACAAGACTTTTTTTTTTTGAAAAAACCACCCCGTATTGATGTAGATTTTCTTTTAAATGTGCGATAAAATTGAATTTTCTCATTAAAGCTATTATATTTTTGCCTTTTCCCGTTAACTTCATGTACTACGGCTATATTAGACACCAAATCAAAAGCGATTTCCAGTTCCAAAATTGTAATGTATGGGGTGACATCAACTAATATAACAAGAAAGAATCAAGATTCTCGTTCGGTATACTCTTGAAAATGTATTAAATCTAATCATGCAAGTTTTCACAGCTTGCTTTGAAAGAAAAACCCCATATATACTGTCTAGTATCTGACAGCTCTTCTGAGTGACCTGGCGAGCTTCCTAGAGGGGGATTCTTATCCTCAATAAAACTGAAGGTCAAAAGAGGGGGGGGGGGGGGTAAGGTGGCATGGACAGTTTGTATTGAGTGCCGTAGGTCATATCAGATAAGAGTTAAGATATCTTAGGATGCGTACATTTGGTTGGAGAATGTTGTTGTTTACCTTTATAATAATTACATGATTTGATATGATTTGGTATTAGATATGCCTTAAGATAAGATTGTAATATTATAGTACCTAAGTGTTACAATTGTTGATTCCGATGAAAAGGATATTGTAAAGCAGCTAACAAAAGGGATAGGATCCTCTCACCCATTTTTTCTCACCCCACGCGTCACCGCACGACACGTGGCAGCAAGGAGAGGTGGTGAGGCTAGATGAAGGTCCCCTGCATCTAGCTCACCATCCCACCCTGCTGCCACGTGTCGCATGGTCATGAGTGTGGTGACGGGATTGAGGGTGAGGAGATCCCATCCCCTAACACACCCATAGCCGATTTCCATATATATTCATTTGGTAGGTAATGTAAAGAGTCATGATCGAGGCTCCATGTTTCACCTTGAGAGGCACTTTTGTTGAGCTAAAGCATGTTATCTTGTCCAAGAAGCCAAACCCTTTTCTTTCAAGGGCAAGAAGCCAACCTTTTTTTTTAGTTTGCTAAAATGTAATATTATGTTGCAGCTTTATGCCGTCTTACTAAAGTAATTTTTCTAAATCTGCATATAATTATGCTAATCCATTCTATACCCGAAGTTACAAGGAGAATTATATAATTACTCTCATAACTTCTCTTCTACCGTCTTACTAACGTAATTTGTTTAAGCTTTTCTACGTACTCTGAGAGCATGCCCTCTGTCTTTCTACCGTCTTACTAACGTTGTTTAAGCTCTTCTACGTACTCTGAGAGCATGCACGCGGTCTCTCTATGCGCAATGCAAACGTAGATGATGGTGTTAAAGCACAACTACTTTTTAGATAGTCTTGAAAATCTTTTAACAAATAATCAGTTACCATAACTGACTTTAAATTAGTCTTGAAAATCTTTGAACATGAAACAGTCTTTTCAATTCTTCCACTTGAAATAAGTTATCATTTTAACAATCTAAATGTGAAAACAAGTCACACCCGAGTTGAACTCATGTCACCCAACCTGATCTAGGTAACCAACGTATTGGATGACAAAACTGTCAGCTGAGTTGACCTGACCTGAACTGGGTTGAAGAAGATGAAGAGTGAAGGGTAGCCGTGCTGAGTTAAGGGCGAGCTGAGGTGAACAGCATGGAACAAAGGATAAACTAAAGGCGCTGAACCAAGATGACGAGGTGAAGCACGACTAAAACAAGCTAAGTGAAACGTGCTGAGCCAAGATGACCAGGTGAAGCACAGGACAACACTTTGGCTGATGTGCCATAATTTGTAAATATCGTAACTTAGTCTTTTATTGTACATAGTTGAGCTGAATAGGTAACCAGTCGTTACCTTAGGCTAGATCATCCCAATTTTTTATATCTTAAACAATTAATGCCAAGATTATTCAACTCAACTGATGTTAAAAAACATATTTGTGAAACTTGCCAGTTAGCCAAACATACTAAACATAGTTATCCTGCCAAAGAATATAAGACATCAACACCATTTAATCTAGTCCACTCTGACATATGGGGTCCATCTAGAGTAGCCAACATTAATGGAGCTAAATGATTCATAACATTTGTAGATGACTACACAAGAGTAACTTGGGTCTATTGTTAAAAAATAAAAGTGATGTGGGACAAACAATTATAAGATACATGACATTCATTAAAAATCAGTTCAGTAGCACCATTAAAACTTTGAGGTCGGATAATAGAACTGAATATCTAGATAAAACAGTTCAAGATTTTGTGATTAAAAATGGTATACATCATCAAACCTCATGTACTTATACACCTCAACTAAATGGTGTTGCTGAAAGAAAGGACATACATCTTCTTGAAGTAACTAGATCAATTATGCTTAAATTTACTGTACCCAAACAATACTGGGGTGAGGCTCTTCTTACGGCCACCTACTTAATAAATAGAATGCCATCTAAGACTTTGTCATTCAAAATACCTAGGGAAATACTCATTAATCATTTTCCACATGCTAATCTACTTACAGATCTGCCATCTAAACTGTTTGGATGCACAACATATGTGCATGTTCAGCTCAGCCATAGGAATAAACTGGATCCTAGGTCTGTTAAATGTATCTTTCTAGGATATGCTAATTCACAGAAAGGATACAAGTGCTACTGTTCAGCCAATAGACGAATGTATATAATATTAGACGTTACATTTAATGAAAACATTCATATTATAGATCTGAAGAAGAAACAGTAGAGTTAAGTGGAAATGAATATGAGCCCATTTCTCCAATACTAGATATGTCGAGCTCAATTGCTCAGCCGAGCTACACACAACAGCTCAGCTGTGAAGCACCTCAGCTCGGAACTACTAAAATACAACCCAGGATCAACTCTCCAATCATGCTAACCAATCAGGAAAATCTAAGCTATAATGATCAACCTAGTACATCTAACCAAACACCTCTGGCTGAAGTAGAAGAAAACGCCGAATATGATCATAGGACTCAATTCGAGGATAGATCAATTGCACTAAGAAAAAGAATTCGTGAATGCACTAAGATCCCAATCTGCACCAAGTATCCTATAGAAGAATACATATCCTATAACAAGTTAAATCCAAACTTTAGAACATTTGTTTGTTCACTCAATAATGTCCTTATTCCTAAGGATATAGAGGAAGCACTTAGCCGACCTGAGTGGAAACAAGCTGTGCATGAAGAAATGAACGCTTTAGCAAAAAATAACACCTGAGAACTTACTCCCACTCAGCTCAGATAAAGCTAGTAGAATGTAGGTGGATATTCACTACTACATATAATAATGATGGCACAGTGAATAAATGCAAGGCCAGATTAGTAGCTAAAGGATTCACTCCGACCTACGGGATAGATTACTTAGAAATATTTGTACCAGTGGCTAAGTTAAATACTATAAGAGTGATATTTTCTATTGTAGTTAACCTTCACTAGGAACTACATCAACTGTATATAAAGAATGCCTTTTTAAATGGAGACCTGACCGAAGAAGTCTTTATGACTATACCACCAGGTTTTAACAATGAAACTAATAGACGTCAGTTTTGCAACCTGAGAAGTCCCTATATGGTCTAAAACAATCACCTCGGGCATTGTTTAAAACATTCACCCATATAGTAACTGAGCTAGAATTTAATCAAAAGCATAGGGATCACACTCTATTCACCCAAAGTTCAGCTCAAGGGGAGCTGACTGTTATTATTGTATATGTAGACGATATTATACTAACTGGATGAGATAAACAGAGCATAGAAAATATCAAGAATTAATTATCACAACAATTTGAAGTGAAAGATCTAGGAAAATTAAGATATTTCCTTGGAATGGAAATTGCAAGAAACACAAATGGACTCTATATATCACAAAGGAAATACATACTGGATCTTCTCAAGGAGACTGGTCTGCTCGGATGCAATCCAGCTATCACCCTGGTTAAGCCGGGATACAAGCCTAGAGATTAACAGGATAACACTCCAACAAATAAACTAGGATATCAAAAATTAATTGGGAAATTAATATATTCATCTCATACTAGGCCTGATATTTGCTACGCAGTGAGTTATGTATCACAGTTTATGCACTATCCTACTAATGAGCACCTTCAAGCAGTTTTTTAGAATCCTCATGTATCTAAAGAATGCACCAGTGCAGGGACTATACTCCAAGAAAAGCTTAGATCGAGGCATCCAGATCTACAAGGACGCAGACTGGGCAGGATGCAAAGCTGATCTACGATCAACAACTGGTTATGAAACATTTCTATGGGGCGACCTTGTTACATGGCAAAACAAGAAACAACCAGTAGTATCAAAAAGCAGTGTAGAAGCAGAGCTGAGAGCACTTGCACTGGGAATCTGTGAAGGCATATGGATTAGAAGAATTCTAGAAGATCTATGCATTCAGGAAAGGCTGTCTATACAGATCTTTTGTGATAGTGTTTCTGCCATAAGTATGACAGAAAATCCGGTCCACCTGACAAGTCAAAACATGTAGAAATAGATAGACATTTCATCCTTGAAAAAGTGAAAGAAATGAGATCAGCATACAATACATTCTCACAAAAAATCAGATAGCAGATATCTTAACCAAACCAGTCTCAACGAAAGTCTTTCAATATTTGATGTCCAAGCTTAGTTGTTTAAATATTTCAACTAAGCTTGAGGGGGAGTGTAGAAATAAGCTCGGCACACCACTAAATAAGGCTGACCTGGACAAAGACATAAAGAATGCTAAAGATTGAAGTCATGCCGAGCAGAGCTGAAGGAGGCTGACTAAAACAAGAGAGTGCTGAGCTGAGGTAACTAGGCGAAGCACAATTAAGGTAGCAACACATTTTTCAGAGCTGCTATACTTAGGCTTGTAAATATTTGCATTTTTATTGTATATAGCAGAGCTGCATTGGTAACTAGTCGTTACCACAGCCGTTGTAATTTACAGAGACTGACAGTCAACGGTAGACGAACAGTGACGTACAGTGACTGTTGTTCAAGTCAAAAAGTAGTCATTAGGAATAGATTTCTCTCCTTTTAAAAGGGACACAATGTTGTAAAATTATATTTAACTTGAATAGAAAATAATTCCTTCAATCTCAACAGATAGCATGAGGTATACTTGATATATAGTATATATTAGAAATATAAGGTACACTTTATAGATAGCCTTACATGTCCTCGGCTTGGACTGGATAACAATAGTTATGCTTGATATATAGCATACAATAGAAATATATTTGCGTATATTCTCCATTTCATAGTCGAAACTATTAGTTTATTTATTATAGATAGTGTGTATCATTTTGTATGAAAGATTTCCTTTATTCTAGGCCAGATTGTATAGGATTTTCCCTACCAATGAAGATTAAGTCATTGAGTCATTATCTCTCTATGGTTTAGAGTATACGATCATTCTCTCTTAGTTTTTCTCTTCAACGACTTCAACTCTCCTCCACCACCACCATGCTATCTTCTCTGCCATAACTCAACCTCTCATTTCTACCATTACCAAACTCTGTCCCACCCCTTTTTCTTTTTCTCTCTCTCTCTCTTTCTATATTATAACTCATTATTAGCATCTCCTTCCTTATTGTCTTTACTTCCTCCTCTTTCTTTCAATCTCTTTAAGCTCCTCTCTTTTCTTTCAATCTAAACTCAGGTGAGCTTTTCCTTGTCTGTTATGATAAACACAAAGGCAAACCCAGAAGAATAGAAGAGTGAATGAAAGGCTCGCTTGGATCGCTTGGGCACAATTGGCACGGTTTTGTTGAGAAAAAAGAGTTTGAGTGATCCACAAAATGCATGATTTAAATAACGTGTGCTAATGAAATGCATGACATGTTTTATGAATTGACACGTTTTCGTGACAAACTTGCCTTATATACTTTATATATAATGTTGACGTACTAACAAGCCATGAAGCTTTAAAGCTTACATCAAATGGCAAACATTTTTTGTGTTTGAACTATTTTCAGGTGCCACCATTAATGAATTAAACTAGTTCATTAAGTGAAGTACTTAGTTAAATGAACTAAGTAGTTCATTAAATAGAGATATATTTGGAAAAGGCATGATGGCAACAAATTGAAGAATGCAAAGTTTCCTTCTACTATTCATCACACGTTTTATATATATATATATATATATATATATATATATATATTCAGATTTTCTTTAAAAGGCACACTACATATATATTCCAACGTACTACCGACACGTTATATATATTACGAATGTACGTCAACGTCACACCACTATACTTACCTCATATTTATGAGTATATTTAGGTCTTATATCATATGATATAACTCATGGTGATGACAAAATTATTACGACACGTTACAAGGTTCTAAACCAAAAATTGTTGTATCGGGTGACAACCGAAACTTCGTCAACGTGTCACGTACTTGCCATATATAGATGGCCAGCCCCTACACTTCAAAAATGGCTACAAATTTCGTGGCTTACATCGTATATTCAGCCATAAAATCGTTCCATGTTGGCACACACAAATCACCCTCAATTAAAGCCAAATTGTGGAGATTTCAAATTCAACATTTTTGTCACATGGGTCGCCACTTACTTCAGCCATTAGAGCTGAATATTCAAGTTATTCTATGTATGTTATGTGTGACATAATATATATAACATGTGCAAAAATTTTGAATTTAATCAGAGAAAAATCGCGTAATCGACAAAAGTCGAAAATTCGGTTTTCTACGAACACGACACATGGAACGTTTTTGGCATGACATGTAACATGTATCTAGACACTTTTTATATATTCAATACATATTAAAGTGTTCCAGAAAATTCAAATTAGGGCTGATTATAATTTACCATATATGTGTGAATATTGGACATTATTTGACAAAGTTTACCAAAAGAAAATTCAGCACATGTGCATGAATTTGACACACCATTTTCAGCTTTTTTGGAGCCTAGATGGAGCTTATTTGACACTTTAATTGGTGAAAAATAAGCCACACATGATGGGTGACTTTGAAGACGGCAACACACAAGGAAAGATTTCAAAAATGCAACACATGTGAAAATTTTCAGCACATGTGAATAGTGACCGAATTTACTATTCATTTGTCCTTAATTTGCATCCCAAAATTGAAGGGATTGAATGGTGATTATTTGGTAGTGTTTTGAATTCTTGTTGGCACATGTTTTTCAAGTTAATCTCAGATTTTTACAGCACACTAAATGGTGACAAGGTTGGACCAATAATGAAGTGCCAAGTAAGCAAAGCCAAGTCATCCATCCAATCATGTTATGCCAAGTACTTAAAAGAGAATTCTCAAGATGAAAATTTTCCCCTTGATTTGTGCAATCAATCACTCTCGTCTCTTGTCTCTTCCCCTTAAATCATGCACTCTCTCCCCCTTTATTTTTGAAATAAAATCAAAAGTGCATGTAAGAAATAAATAGACATTAGTATAAAAATCATGCATTTCAAGTGTATGGTACAGTAATGCGTTCTTAAGGGCTATTTACTCAACCCTTTGCAAATGTCTCTTTTGGTACCCAAATTTGGGTGACCTTTCTAAGTCTTCCAAAAGGTGAGAAGAGAGATGATGACGCAACATAATAGACGTTATGTGGGTATGTGTTTGGCCTTTAGCTGAGAATCCCATCATGCATATAGTATGATCTTTGTCTTTGATATGTTCTTATGTTGGTGTGCATGGAGTGTGATCTACATGCATTTGTATGATATGTATATCGCATATGCATTAATGGCTTTCTTTTATATATATATGGCACACAATTATACTTTCCACTTGATGAAAAAGAAGTAGTGCAATGAAATGCAACGTGGGGCTCGCTAGATTGTATTGTCACCTTCTTAGGCGTTACGATCTTTTTATGTACATGTTGTCGCTTAGATGAAGATAAAACAAAATTTGTAGATTTGTTTTCTACCTGATTATTTTCAATATACCCTAATCCAGTTTTGTCGTTTTCATGTTTTTGCGAAGAAATGAGACGATCTAACATGCAAGTACCTTTATCGAATTGTTTTATCGTCTTTTCTAGATCTTCGTTTCTTGATTTCAAATTTGAAATCTCCGCTTTCAGTTCAGTGTTCTTGGATTTCAATGATGAAATTTCAGACCTTAATGAATTTATCATGCAAGACGACTCTTCTTTTGAATCGTTTAATTGAGACACAAGATTTATGTTAGAAGATTCTAACAGTTTCTTGTCATCAATTAAGCGTTTCTTTTCTTTTGCAAGAGTCTTAGCAAACTTATGCAATTCAAGATATTGAACATAGAAATCATGATATGATGGTTCAGAATCGGAATTGGAATCAGAATTAGAATGTACCTCACCATCAAGAAGTGGAGGCCTTTGACTTGGCATACCTTCTTGCTCAGTTTTGTGTCTAGTGGTTGCCATCTCACAAAGATCGTTGGATCTCCTTGTCGTGAGTGTGTCTGCACTCTGATACCACTTGTAGGACCTGCAAGGCACCACTAGAACTGGGGGTTGAATAGTGGGTGCGGAAAATTTGGTTTTTAAAATTGTTTTAAACCAAAAACCCACTTCTGAAAACAGTTTCTGTTTTCAGGACCTGTTTTGAAACATTTTGGAAACTAGGTTAAAGGTTTTCAAAAATTCTGAAATTTGAAGAGATCATAGTCTCAGATGTTCTGAGTATTTTCTAAAAGTTTCAGATTAAAATTCAACCTTTAACCCCTTTAAAAATTGTTGGTGGTCAGATTGCACAAATCTACCAGAAACGGTAGTCTGATTTGAAAAATTAATTCCATTTAAACCGTTACTTCAAATGGTCTGAAAATTTAATGACAAACCCCTAATTATGTGTATTTAATTGGGTCAAAACAGTTTTGCAAAAGTCTTTTGGAAAATATGTCAAATACGTTCAAAGTCTCAACCTTTGTAAGTCTAAAAAGCAGACTGCACTAGTCTCAGAAGTATTGACGTTTGAATGATATATACTTATCCAAAAGGGTTGAAACTTGCGCCAAAAGAAACTTAAGAGGTGTGGCTATGTTTCGGCAAATTTTGGTAATTTTTGATAGTCGTTTGATATTTTTACTAGTGCAATAAAAACGATGCAAAGTGCTGTAAACTGAAAGTAAAGTGCTGAAAGTAATAACACCGAGAATTTTATACTGGTTTGGTTAACACAACCTACTCCAGTCTTCGAGGACACCATTTTTGGTTTAGAACCTTGTAACGTATTGTAATAATTTTGTCATCACCATGACTTATATCATATGATATAAGATCTGAATATACTCATAAATATGAGGTAAGTATAGTGTATGACGTTGACGTACGTTCGTAATATATATAACGTATCGGTAGTACGTTAGAATATATATGTATTGTGCCTTTTAAAAAAATTTTGAATATATATATATATATAAATATGTATAAAACGTGTGATGAATAGTAGAAGGAGACTTTCCATTCTTCAATTTGTTGTCATCATGCTTTTTCCAAATATATCTCCATTTAATGAACTACTTAGTTCATTTAACTAAGTACTTCACTTAATGAACTAGTGTAGCTCATTAATGGTGGCACCTGAAAATAGTTCAAACACAACAAATGTTTGCCATTTGATGTAAGCTTTAAAGCTTCATGGCTTGTTAGTACGGCAACATTATATATAAAATATATAAGGCAAGTTTGTCACAAAAATGTGTCAAGTCATAAAACATGTCATGCATTTCATTAGCACACGTCATTTAAATCATGCATTTTGTGAATCCACAAACTCCTTTTTCGGGGGAGCGACTAAATTTAAATCATGAACATAGGTTGTTTTGTAAATCATCAAAAGGGGGAGATTGTTGAGAAAAAAGAGTTTGAGTGATCCACATGATTTAAATAACATGTGCTAATGAAATACATGACACGTTTTTGTGACAAACTTGCCTTATATACTTTATATATAATGTTGCCGTACTAACAAGCCATGAAGCTTTAAAGCTTACATCAAATGGCAAACATTTGTTGTGTTTGAACTATTTTCAGGTGCCACCATTAATGAACTAAACTAGTTCATTAAGTGAAGTACTTAGTTAAATGAATTAAGTAGTTCATTAAATGGAGATATATTTGGAAAAGGTATGATGGCAACAAATTGAAGAATGGAAAGTCACCTTCTACTATTCATCACACGTTTTATATATATTTATATATATATATTCAGATTTTTTTTAAAAGGCACAATACATATATATTCCAACGTACTACCGACACGTTATATATATTTACGAATGTACGTCAACGTCACACCACTATACATACCTCATATTTATGAGTATATTCAGGTCTTATATCATATGATATAATTCATGGTGATGACAAAATTATTACGACACAAGGTTCTAAATCAAAAATTGTTGTATCAGGTGACAACCGAAACTTCGCCAACGTGTCACGTACTTGCCATATATAGATGGCCAGCCCCTACACTTCAAAAATGGCTACAAATTTCGTGGCTTACATGGTATATTCAGCCATAAAACTATTACATGTTGGCACACACAAATCACCCCCAATTAAGGCCAAATTGTGGAGATTTCAAATTCAACTTTTTTGTCACATGGGGCGCTACTTACTTCAACCATTAGAGATGAATATTCAAGTTATTCTATATATATTATGTGTGACATAATATATATAACATGTGCAAAAAGTTTGAATTTAATCGGAGAAAAATCGCGTAATCGACAAAAGTCGAAAATTCGGTGTTTAACGAACACGACACATAGAACGTTTTTGGCATGACATGTAACATGTATCTAGACACTTTTTACATATTCAATACATATTAAAGTGTTCTAGAAAATTCAAATTAGGGCTGATTATAATTTACCATATATGTGTGAATATTGGGCATTATTTGACAGAGTTTACCAAAAGAAAATTCAGCACATGCGCAGGAATTTCACACACCATTTTCAGCTTTGTTGGAGCCTTTGGCACTTTAATTGATGGAAAATAAGCCACACATAATGGACGACTTTGAAGAGGGCAACACACAAGGAAAGATTTCAAAAATGCAACACATGATGAAAATTTTCAGCACATGTGAATAGTGGCCGAATTTACTATTCATTTGTCCTTAATTTGCATCCCAAAATTGAACGGATTGAATGGTGATTATTTGGTAGTATTTTTAATTCTTTTTGGCACATTTTTTTCAAGTTAATCTAAGATTTTTACAGCACACTAAATGGTGACAAGGTTGGACCAATCATGAAGTGCCAAGTAAGCAAAGCCAAGTAATCCATCCAATCATGTTGTGCCAAGTAAGCAAGTTGATGTCACATTTACACAAGACATTCTTCCAAGGACTTAAAAAAGAATTTTTGAGATGGAAAAGAGCCCAAGGGGGGTGGCCAAGGCTGATTAAAAGGAGAAGAGATGTAGCAAACAAAAGCAAGACAAGTCTCATAATTTCCAAGTGCAAAAAAAAAGTCTTCCACTTTCTTCTTCCATATTTCTTTCTTCTTCTTCTTCTCCTATTTCAATCCTATTGTTCTAATATTCAAATATATTGAATAGGCTTTGTATAGACCACCATATACGCTCATTATTATAAAATGTTGATCAAGGTGTGATTAAACCTTCATTCGTTTGGTGGTGGTGTTCGTGAAAAGTGTGATTACTTGTATCGTTTTTAAAAGGTTGGAGTTGGTGTGTAACTCCAGTAACCCTTTTGTGGTAAGGTGTTATTTTTTTTTAGTGATAACCGAGGAAGGTGTCTTCGAAGACTGGAGTAGGTTGTGTTAAGCGAACCAGTATAAAATTCTCGGTGTTATTACTTTCAGCACTTTACTTTCAGTTTCCAGCACTTTATATCGTTTTTATTGCATTAGTAAAAACATCAAACGAATTTAAAAAATTACCAAAAGTTTTAGAAACATAGCCACACCTCTTAAGTTTCATTTGGCGCAAGTTTCAACCTTTTTGGATAAGTATAAGTCATTCAAACGTCAATAGTTCTGAGACTAGTGCAGTCTGATTTTCAGACTTGCAAAGGTTGAGACTTTGAATGTATTTCACATACTTCCCAAAAGAAACTGTTTTGACCCAATTAAACACACATAATAAGGGGTTTGTCATTAAATTTTCAGGCCATTTGGAGTAACGGTTTAAACGGAATTAATTTTTCAAATCAGACTACTGTTTCTGGCAGATTTGCGCAATCTGACCACCAACAATTTTTAAAGGGGTTAAAGGTTGAATTATAGTCTGAAATTTTTAGAAGATACTCAGAACATCTGAGACTAAGATCTCTCCAAATTTCAGAATTTTTGAAGATCTATAACCTAGTTTTCAAAACGTTTCAAAACAGGTCCTGAAAACAGATACTGTTTTCAGAAGTTGGGTTTTTGGTTTAAAACAATTTTAAAAACAAAATTTTCCGCACCCACTATTCAACCCTCCTTCTAGTGGTGCCTTGTAGGTCCTACAGGTTTGGCACAGTTTGGCATGGTTTGGTCAGTTTGAACGATTGGCACGCTAAGGTTGTCTGCTATTATTACCAAAACAGAAAAAAGAAGTACAACAAATTTAAAGGGAATGGCAGCTGCTACCAATACCCGTCTTCCTACAAATTTGGAGACATGATCTCCACTATAACCACTTGTAGTGACTTCCTCCACAAGAATAGAAAACCTACTTAAAAACAACTACTACTTAACTCAAGATTAATTATTAACTTAACTAAAGATAACTACTAACTTAACTAGACACATGTATCTACTAAACCAAGGTGGTGTTGTACACTTCAACATTTCTCCCTCTCAACACCAACTTGATGTATCTCCAGCATGCCTAGCTTTCATCGGAATATCATCAATTTGTTGCCATTAAACTCCTTGGTAAACACGTCTGCCATTTGGTCTTCAGTACCAATATGGTGCAACTCAATTTCACCTTGCAGTACCTTCTCTCTAATGAAATGATAATGTATCTCAATGTGCTTTGTCCTCATATGAAAAACTGGATTCTCAGCTAACTGAACTGATGACAAATTATCACAAAACAACCGGACTGCACCTTGGTTTAATTGACATACTTCACTCAGAACTTGCACAAGCCACACACACTCTTGTGTTGCCATATCTTCTGCCCTGTACTCAGCCTTTGTTGTTGATAATGACACGGTAGGCTAACGTTTGCTGCACCACGATACTGCTCCTGACCCCAATAAGAAAATAAAACCTGAGGTTGATCTTCGTGTGTCATAGTCACCTGCATAATCACCATAACAGAATCCTACTAGCTTGATCTCAGCACCTTTTTCATACCAGATACCACTCATTCCCTTCACATATCTTCGAATGCGTCTAACAGCTTCTAAATGTGATTTCCTGGGATTTTGCATAAAGCGACTGACCACTCCAACTGCACATGAGATGTCTTGCCAAGTTAGTGTTAAATAAATTAAACTCCCCACAAGTTGTCGATACATTGTAGTGTCTTCTAGCTCCTTGCCTTCAAAACTACTCAATCTTGTACTTGGCTCCATTGGAGTACTAATTAGTTTACATAGAAGCATCCAAACTTCTTTAATAACTCAGTGTATACCTCTGTTGATGAAGAAGAATTCTATTCTTTTCATGTTCGATTTGTAGCCCCAGAAAATGTCTTAGCTGACCAAGTTCCTTCATCTGAAAGCGTATGGACAGATTTTCTCTAACTTGCTGAATTTCATCATCTGTGTTTCCTGTGATGATTGAATCATCAACATACACTAACACCATCGCTATTTTTGCTCCAAGTCTTTTGACAAATATGCTTGAATCTGAATTTTCCATGTTGTAACCACAGTATACCAGAAATTCATCAATTTTACCATACCAGACTCTTGGTGCTTGCTTCAATCTATAAAGAGCCTTCTTTAACTTACAAACATATCCTAGATTGTTTTCAATTTCAAAGCCAACTGGTTGATTCATATAAATGGCATGATCTAGCTCTCCATAAAGGAACACATTTTTAACATCCATTTGCCAAAGTCTCCAGTCTTTACTAGCAGCTACAACCAACAAAACACGCGCTATTGTTATTTTTGCTACGGGACTGAATGTTTCTTCATAATCCAAGCCATATTGCGGAGAGAATCCTCTTGCAACTAGATGTAGAGCCATCTGTCTTCTTCTTCAATCTATACACCCATTTACATGAAATAGGATTTACATCCTTAGTTTTATGCACAAGTTCCCAAGTTTGGT
Source organism: Eustoma russellianum (assembly GCA_036186865.1). Taxonomy (NCBI): domain Eukaryota; kingdom Viridiplantae; phylum Streptophyta; class Magnoliopsida; order Gentianales; family Gentianaceae; genus Eustoma; species Eustoma russellianum. The sequence goes on along the minus strand of AP025069.1, from coordinate 26,927,702 downwards.
TACATTCTAGAGCTGAAATCTCTTCCTTCATAGCTTTGATCCACTCTTGATTCTTCACAGCCTCTTCATAACTTTCCGTTTCAAAAATGTCTTTAATAATAGCTGCATTTGCATATCTTGGATTTGGCTTTCTGACTTTTTCTGACCTCCTCAGTGTTTCACTTGACTCACTTTCTTGTTGCTAGTCTACATTCTGATGTGCACTAGTATGCCAATGATTGGATGGTCTGTCTAGTTGCTGGTTGATATCAGCATGCCTTGGATTGGTTGATGCAGTACTTTGTTCGCTTTCATCTTTAGTGTGTCCATCTTCTAAGGGAATAAACTTGAAATCATTGAAAGAATCAGCACATTTACTTGGCTGATCTTGTTTATCTGCTGACCGCCAAGATGATGATTCATCAAACACTACATTTCTGGAAGTGTAAAACTTACCAGTTGAAGGATCACAACACCTCCAACATTTTCTATGATCATCATACCCTACAAAAATACACCCTTCTTTTCTATTTTGCTTCGCAGATAACCAGGAACATATACATAACAAACACTTCCAAATACGCAGAAGTAGCTCACAGTGGATCTTTGACTCATTAGGATCTCAAATGGATAAAGAAATTTGAGCTTATGTTGTGGCAGTCTATTAGGTACACAGGCTGTAGTTTTCATGGGTTCAGCCCAAAATCTTCTAGGAACACTCTTAGCATGAAGCATACTATGACAGACCTTATCTAAATGTCTATTTTTGCGCTCTGCTACTCCATTCTGTTGAGGTGTGTTAGCACAAGTCAGCTGCCATTGTATTCCATTCTTGTGCAAGAAATCAAAGAATTCATCTGAAGTATATTCTCCACCATTATCTGTACGAAGAAATAGAATTTTCTTCCCAAGCTTTGCTTCTATCTCCTCCTTAAACTACTTAAACTTTATAAAAATTTTTGATTTTTCCTTCAGAAAATAAATCCACACATACCTTGAGAAGTCATCAATGAAAGTGACCATGAGCTTCATACCTCTAATAGAAGTTTGTTTCACAGGTCCAAAGACATCTGAGTGAATCAACTCTAGAGCATATGAGGCTTTTTGAACTCCCATAGAGTTGTTGATGTGCTTTTCCATATTGACACCCTGCACACACTATGTCTTTGCTTAACTCTAGCCTTGGCAGACATCTCACCATAGACTTCTTCATCATCATGTCCAGTTTACTATAACTTACATGGCTTAATCTGGCATGCCACAGATCTGATGTCTCAGATTTCCTTATTTTATCAATGTATGCTGTCTCAGCAGACGTTACATAGACGAAATCAACTTTCTTTCCTTCCATTGCAGGCTTCTTTTTGACCTCAATATGCTGAAAAAATTTTCACATCCTTGGGTCCAAAGAGTACATGGTGGCCTGACGCTGTTAGTTGAGACACTAAAAGCAAATTCTTCATCATTCCTGGAACGTGGTAAACACTTTGCAAAGGTACCTGCACTGGACTTCTTTGGGGTGAAACAATTGCCTTACCAACATGTGCAATGGGTATCTTAATATTGTTTGTAGTCACAACTACACTGTTTCCCTTGTACTCTTACATATCCTTAAGCTTCCTTTCATCACCAGTCATATGATTGGAGCATCGGTAGTCCACAATCCAATCCACCTTATAATTTATCCTGTTACATGTAGCCATGAAGGCAAATTCTTGTTCTCAGATATCATTTCCTCTTCTAGGGCTACCAATGCTTCAGCATCCCACACTTCTTTATTATTAGATGCATCTACATTGCTCTCCACTACCTTCTTCTGGACCAACAATCACGAGCTTTATGTCATTTCTTTCCATAGTTATGGTATTTACCTCCAAACTTCTTCTTAATGCCATCAATTGTTGAGCCTCTAATTCCCTCAGTTTGATGTCTCCTTTCCATGTCTCCTTTCTTCTTCTGATCTACAAAATGTGTTTTGTAACTCCATTTACCTTTGTTGACATACATGGCTTGTTCTTCGGTTTTTGTGGTCATGCTATCCATCTGCTTGGCTAGTGCCTCTTGATCAGCCAGCAAATTCTCAAACACAACAAATGATGATTGAACTGGCCATCCTAATACAGCAGCCACAAATCCTCTAAATTCTTGTTTAAGTCGATGTATAATAATTCTTTTTGTTCTTATATTGCCAATAAGAGCCTCAGGATCCAATTCTAAAATTTCACGGCATAATGTTTTCACCTTATGAAAATACTGAACAATAGTTAGATCACATTGTGAGATTGACAACAACTCACTCTCAAGCAACTAGAGTCCTGTATAATTTTTTTTGGAAAACAACTTTGCAAAATTATCTCAGGCATCTTTAGGTGTGCTAGCATCTCGTATGTACTCTAGCACATCTTCTTCAATAGTTGTCTTCAATGCAAACATAGCTTTTCCAGCTTTAATTTTCCATTCACGCAAAACTCCACTGGTGTCTTCCAATTCTGGGGGTGTAACCTTACTGATATTAACAACCTCCCACAAATCTTGTCCTTGCAAGTATGAAATCATACATGTAGACCATGAGTTATAATTCTGGTTGTTCAATTTCTTAACACCACCAACAACATGTAATTCACTCAAATTGTGGATAGGCTATTTTGTGAAATTTCGGAATAAGTAATGGCTCTGATACCAATTGATAAACACAAAGGCAATGCAAGAAGAATAAAAGAGCGAATGAAAGGCATGGTTGGCTCGCTTGGCATGATTGGCACGGTTTGACACGGCTTGGCACGGTTTGGCTCAGTTGGCGCGATTGGCATGCTAAGGTTGCATGCTATTATTACCAAAACAGAAAAAGGAAGTACAAAAAATTTAAAGGGAATGACAACTGCTACCAATACCTGTCTTCCTACAAATTCGGAGACATGATTTCACTACAACCACATGTAGTAACTTCCTCCACAAGAATAGAAAACCTACTTAAAACAACTACTACTTAACTCAAGATTAATTATTAACCAAGAATGACTTCGAGATTTCAACAATAAGGGAGCTCAGTTTGGAAGCAACATCTCTCGTCTCCATGATATGCTTAAGCACACCACAGCTTTTGTCAAGGGTCATATTAGAAAGCCTCTTCATAAGGATGCTAGCCATAGCCTTGTCAAAGCTTACAAATTGTTCTTCAATTGATTTCATTTGAGCTTTGAAATTATCAAAAATAGGGATAGAACCTTTAATGCTTGGACTTATGCGAGACTTAATGAACATCACGTTGAGGCGATTGGATCGCTCTCAACACTCATAATTAGACCTGTCAATTGGCGTAGTTGATTATATGGGTGAGGTTTTCTCACGGAGTGTCATGTCTAAGTCAATGCGCCTAATGTCAAAAGGGTGATGTCCTTCTATTCATTATATTTGTCATCTGTTCATATTGGAGTATTAGCTGAACCAAAGAAAGTAGGAATGAGAATAACTGCATAACTAAAGAAATACAGATCATGTTATGAATATGTATTCAAAATGATAAATTAAACAAGTTAAATGACATAGTATATTCTACACTTTTCTTAGTTAGAGGCTGCACTCATGCGTAGAATACACTTAGAGTGACATGAAAATTAAAAACCAAAATATTTTCGTAACTATGGGCATATTCATGTTTAATTTTTTCATTTAGTAAAATAATCACTCATGTGTGGGATAGAGTAACTATCTTATTAATTGAAACTGTAGTTTTGATACCATTTTATCTTTTTTACACCATAAAATTTTTAGATATTGTGCCAAAATTTTAAAGTAAGACAATAATTTTTTATCAAAGGTAAGACAATAAATTTTTTTATATCATCAATAAAAGATCTAAACCAAATAATTGATAACGAAATCATATTAATCATCATATGAATTTGTTTTCTTTCCGGTCAATGGTCCATGGTCAGAGGTCAAAGATGGATCAACTGACTGGGTCTGAATGTGGGATCAAATTTGAATCCGAATTGGGTCCAGGTTAAGCCCAGCCCTAAATCCCTTAACAAAATGAGTGCAAACCGATTGGACAAAGCCCAACCCCTAAGTCCAAACGAAATCCAACGGTATTTTCTTTAATTAACGGATCCCAAAATTTTAGTGAGCCCACATGAGAAAAAAAATCAAAAGGCAAATTTATAAGGCCAATTTAATAACCATAAACTTAATCACAAAAGAAGGAAAAAATCCAAATGGCAGCAATCTATATTGCCTCCAGCATGGCAATAATCATGTAGACAATGAAATCGCAATGGCAAAATCGTCTGTAATCACCCGAAAAACGAAATTCCTAAATTAACATATTTGAAAATTTTATGGTAATTTTAGTTACCATTTGGTAAGGTGCACCCGAATAATTTGGATCCCAATCTCCATCTTGTCATATGTGTCCAGATACATACATATATACATATATACATACATACATATATAGGCACACACAAATGTACATATATACATACATACACACACATATACATACATATATAAATACACACACACATATACATACACACACACGCATGCATACATACATATCATTTTTTTTAGGTGAAGGACGGGCGGTACCGTCCGGGTATTTTATTAATTCAGAAACCCTCACTTGTGGCGGAAGAATACCGTGGTTACATCAAGTTCCTGCCTAAGGAGGAAGACTCTCCCAAACTAGACAATACAAATAAATGAAAACTCATAAAGAAAGTAAAATACAATTAAGAAATAAACTATAGTGAGATAAGACTAAGCAGAAATAATCTGGTTCAGCATGAGCATGTCGAAGACAAGGCAGAGAAGCGCACAACGAACATCCGCAGCAAGTCAGTGTGAATGTAGGAAGGAGACTATTTCGGCAGCTAGTATACCTCAGAACAAGAAGAAGGAAATGTGTCACGCACACAGTAATAGGCAAAGCAAGAAATGGAGAAGCGCAGGCGATGGAGAAATGAGTACCCTGGTTGCCCGTCACCAATAAAGGGATGGGCAAAAATAGATGTAATGTGCACCAGCATGCAGCAACATGAGTGATACGTACGATTGTTGGGTGTACCATAATCCTCAGCAGGTAAAAAAGGTAAAACATTAAGCATCTATCAATGAGGTTAAAAAATGCCAAAAATGAACCAAACAAGATATACTCGGCCGCCCGCATCAAGACAATGCAGGCGAAATAAAGTGGTCGAGTTTCTAGAAGCCTGCTATGGTCAAACATAGGCTATATGCACATCTTTGTACGTGCTACCGTGTACCAAAGGCAGAAGGTCCGATAATGTGGAGAATATACATGTTTGAGGCTGCATAATGCCATGTTGAGCGAGGAAGTGAGCAGCCAAGTTTGCTTCCCGGGAAATGTAGGCGACTCTTGATCTCATAAGCTGCAATTGTTGCTTTATCCTATCATAATCCCTTCCCAATCTTGAGGTAACCGTGGCCTTGCCATTGATTAGATTCAATAAAGCTAGGCAGTCTATTTCATTATGTAAGTCTAGATATCCGGCAGTAGCAAAGAAGATTAAGGAGAATAATATAGCCTGCATTTCCGCGTGTAACGGAGATAAAGTCGCAAAGAAAAGGAAATGGCCCGAATCAAATGCCCTGCATCATCGCGCAACACTGCTCCTCCCGCAGCATCATGCCTACCAGCTGCTGCATCAATATTCAACTTTAATTTGCCTGTTGGGGGCAGCCTCCATTTGACTACTTGAACTCGTCTAGAACATACATAAGGCGAATAATTAACTGCGACTAATTGTGAAACAGTCGCGGAAAATTTCTTTCCCGAAATCGAAGCACACCATGTAAAAATATCCATTCGAATGCGCTCATGAACACGTCTTAATGAAAAGATTTCCTCACCAAATGTTATCGCTGCATATTCTTTCCAAATAGCCGAAGATGCAAGTAGTGGTACCACAGCTGACAAATGGCCAATCATAGTGGACTTACAAGCCTTACGCCACCAACCGTGTAAATACTGTCTGAATGTGGTGCATGTAGGGTTTGGGCCATCAAATATATAGGACAAATGTCTCCAAATAGACTTAATCACTGGGCATGTACGAAAGATATGAGCCTGTACCGCTAAATCATTCTGGCAAAAAACACAGCATGTAGGAAACGCGACAACCCACTGAGTAATATTATCCAGCAATGGTAATGCATTATGCCATAGTCTCCATAGGAACACTTGAGCTGCAGCAGGGGTACCTTCCACCAAATATATCTAGCCATCAGAAAATTGACACCATGCGGACGACAAATGTCATATGCACTACCAAGACTAAACTGACCATGAATATCTGCAGTCCAAAATAGGCCATCCGGCGTCATTTGCACATGCATCAAGCAGAAGGAATTGATGCGACATAATCTCTTCCAGTTCGTCGAGTCATACACATACGCACACATAGAAGAACGGCTGCCATATTTTTGCAGCACATAAACTGCCCAAAGCAATGTGGAAGTATGAACCCCTTCCTCTTTTGGATAACATACAGAATCCCACGACCTCCAATGATGGCGTTGATACCATAAGAAATTAGACATTTTCCTGTTAAGCTCACTTACAACACTTTTGGGTAGTTTAGCAGCTGCCATAATATGTAAAGGCATAGCAAAAAGCACCGACTGTATCAATGCCCCTCTTTCGGCCATACTTAACAGCTTTTGCTACCAACCTGTCAATCTCGCATCAAAATGAGCAAGCAAAGAAGTACAATACTGGGAACGATTAATACCTTTAAAGAGATAAGATCTTAAGTACTTGAAAGGCAGCACCGAGAGTCGCATATTCAATGCCATTGATGCTCTTTGCAAAAATAGCCCTTTGCCCACCACAAATTGGCTCTTATGGTAGTTAACTAGTTGGCCCGATGCCCACTGATACTGCTCAAGAAATTGCTTGAAAGCTTGCAAATTGTTAAGTGAGCCATTAAGAAAGGCCAATAAATCATCGGCAAATCCAAGATGTGATACTAGCTGTACACGGACACTTGGAAAACCATTTAGCAAACTAGAGCGAAATAAGGCATTTAACCCTCTAGAGAATCTCTCAGACGCAAGAATAAAGAGAATACGCGATAGAGGATCACCTTGTTTAACTCCTCTGGATGGGCTAAAGAAACCACAAGGCTTTCCATTTATTAACACAGAACAGCGTGTAGCAGACAAATTATTTATAATGAGACGAACAAACCGAGACTGAAATCCAAAAGGCAATAATAATTGCTCCAAATGCTGCCATGAAACACGATCGAAAGCCTTAGCCATATCCAATTTAATCAGTACTGGTCCTCCCCGTTATTTATGATCCAAGATATGTAACATCTCCTTTGCCATCAATATCTGCTCGGAAATACCTCGACCAGGCATAAAATCGGATTTTTCTAGAGAAATAAGTCTAGGCAAGAGGACATTAACTCGAGACGAGAGAATGCTTTTAACGACTTTAGAGATAAAATTTGTCAAACAAATAGGACGATAATCTCTAAAAGTTACAGGATTAGAAACCTTTGAAATCAAGCAAAGCAAAGACGCTGCCATCGCCTTAGACACTCGAAAGCCCAAAAAAAATTCTTGAACAGCCAATAAAACATCTAACTGTATATCATCCCAAAAGTGCTTATAGAATGAACCTGGAAAACCGTCTGGAACCGATGCACTGGAAGGGCTTAACTGCCATACAACATCCTGGACCTCATCAATCAGCGGCATCACTAACAAGCGATGATTATCATCATCTATCAAAATATGTGGAATATTCTGAAGTAGGACTTCATGATCGAAAGTGGGTTCCGTAGAAAATAATCTCTCAAAGAAAGCTACTGCCTCATTCTGAATGGAATGCTCTGTGTCACAAATAGTACCATCCTGCTTACTAATTGATACAATGGCTTGTTTTTGTCTTCGCAGCTTAACTGTCCGATGGTGGAAAGCTGTGCTGGCATCTCCCTCTTTAAACCATTTGATATTCGCTTTTTGCTTAAATAAATCATGGCCCGTGTTTGTAATGTTGCACGCAACGCTTTAGCGGAATGATATGCCTCCCTGTTGGTTGCGCTTGGTGTAGCATCATAGTCTTTTTTTGCACGAACTGTATCCTCCTCAGCTGCCAGTAAATCTGTGAAAATATTACCAAAGATTTGCTTGTTCCACAAACGCAAATTTGCTTTTAACCACTGCAATTTGGTATAAAACCCATACATTCCATCAACAGTCGGATATGTCCGCCACTGCGCCCGTATGTAAGCATCAAAATCTGCATGTGTCAACCATGCATCCTAATAGCGAAATGAAGCTGACCCCAAAAAATTATCAGTTTGACATTGAAATAACAATGGCGAGTGATCAGACGTCGCCCGATGGAGATGGCAAACTAATATAGATGTACAGTCATCCGAGTATGCCTGATTACAAAAGAAACAATCCAATCTATGCCATACCTTTCCCAATCCACGTCTGTTAGACCAAGTAAATCGCGACCCTTGAAAAGGTAGATCAAGTAACTCACATGATTCAACAAACTGTTTAAAATCTGCTAATGTTCGCAATGAAGGAGTTGATATACCCTTATGCTCATCCAACGATAGGAACGAATTAAAATCGCCACCTATTAGCCAAGGCAAGTCCATCACTTCATGAAATAGACTCAAGTCATGCCATAAAGGCCTGCGAGATGCGACTGTGTGTCGCGCATATAATGCCGTGAACCAGAATTCTTTACCAGTCATCTGCCAGCGAAAACGCAACGAGAAATTCTGCACACCAGGTCGAACACCCAAAATTTCCAGAAAAGACTCACACCAAAAGATCCATATATTACTATATTCAGAAGAACAAGCTTTTAAAAATCCTAACTGCAATCGAAAATGCTCCAACCGAGATATTCGGAGCTTGGGCTCAATCAGTATTAATAAATGCAAACTATATTGACGCGTAAGAGAAATAAGATGTGCCACCGAGGTATTAATACTCAGATGTTCCATAAGAGAACCTTCATTGAGAGAGAGTGGGAGGTAAGTTAATGATGAAACGTTTCAACGCTCTATGAGTGACAATAGACGAAGGTGGTGCTGGGGGCAGTTCTCCTTTCTTTCTACGAGGGCGAAGTGTCCGCAGTTTAAGAAGATTATCAACAACCATAGAAACATCAGGATGAGAAATATTGGGAGTGCCATCTTCTGATGGAGGCGTGGCAGATAAAACTCTAGCCACTTCCATAACTGCAGCATGCAAATCTTGTGAATCAACTTGTGGATCATCATGTAGTTCAGAATCTGAAGCATGGACCATCGCCATATCTATTTCCTCCTCAATTGGTGGAATAATCGTAGCAGAGGTGCAATGCAAACAATCCAAGTCCTGAGCATGTGAGATCTCAGCGACCTGCGACTCATCTGGAACATTCAACTGGATATCGACTGCAGGAGTAACAGGCTCCTTCTCACCATGCTGATATCTAGTTGCTGGCAATTCATCTTGATTATCAATAAATGTATCTGTCAAAGCCGCATCTTCAACAACATCCACAACAACCTGCTTCTTCTTGGGATTCCAGCGCTGTGTAGGGAATACGTGATGCGCATTCACTTTAGATGGTTCAGATAGTATGGCAGTGTCCAAAGAGATAGGGCCCGTAGCCTTATCAGATCGGTAAGAGCTTAAAGAATGGCCAAGCTGTCGACAAAAGGCACAATATTCAGGTAAATTTTCATACTCCACTGCCTGAAAGAAATGATAGTCATCACTTTGAATATATAATCGCTTAGGCAACTCCTGGAAAACATCAATCTCAATGCAAATTCTTGCCACAAACGGACGCAGTAATTGCATAGTTGCAGCATCCACATGTACAGGCGTTCCAATCATTTTAGCTATTTCAAATATCGCTTCCTGCTTATGCAAATATATAGTCAACCCTGGTAAGGAGACCCATATTGGAACGATAGGCATATCAATCTTGGGATCAAAATCGTAAGTCTATTTTGTCACACGCATATGATAACCTAACACCGTCCATGTGCGATGAGAAAAACATCAATAGTAGTCAGCTTTAGCCTCAAAATGCATTAGGATATGTGATGAATCTAATAACGTGATCTTAACAGAGGCTATGAAACCAATTCGATCAAAACATTTACGAATAGCATCAAGTTTTGACCGACCATACCAAAATGTTCCTACCAAGCAATATTTGAATGAATCAGCCAGAACAGATACCTCCTCCCAAGTAAATTTTGATTGCTGGAACACCTTTGTATTTAGTTATCTCTCGAGGAGGCAAATTGGAGCCAGTGGATTGTAGCACCAACGCAAAAGATTGATGATCCATGGCGGCGGCACCAACGAATTACAAGCGGCGAAGATGAAACAGAATTTGCAACAGGGATCAGAACACAATAAATATTGTAACAAATAAAGTAATGTAACCGCAACGGAAGAAGATCGAAGCAACGCAGAATCATTTGCACCGCCAGCCGCCATTGCTGTCAGAAGATAATCGCCAGAGAAAAATCGCCATTCGTCGTTCCACGCACTCTATATATCATATACATATATATCTATGTACATATATATATATATATATATCTGTGTGTGTATATATGTGTGTGTATATATGTATGTATGTATGTATGTACACATACACACACATATATATGTTTTCCATTACCAATGCATTCAAGTACACACTCTTCCTTGGCTTTGTAATATGGTGGAATAAAGCAAAATGATTCACTACATTGGCTATGCTTCTTATATTGTGAAGTAGCAGTTGTTCGACACATCTTGACGCAATTTTCATTATGGGTCATCGGGAAATAACCTCTGTGTGTTTCTAACACATGGGTATGACTGCGTATACCTGACCCCTCCTACCCTACCATAAGCGGGAGTCTCTAAGACAATGGAGTAATGTTGTTGTTGTATATGTACGTATGTATGTATGTACGTATGCATGTATGTATGTATGTATGTATGTATGTATGTATGTATGTATGTATGTATGTATGTATGTATGTATGTATGTATGTATGAGTGTATGTGTGTGTGTAAGGATTAACCATTTTTGTTTCTGTAAAAAAATCTCTCAATAGAGTTATTAGTGATGAGGCCTGAATTGCTCATTGGGTGGATCAGAGATGACCCGAAAAGTGTGCCGTTAATCTTCTGTTTGAATCCGTCTATGGAACCTTTGATAGAAGAAAAACGTTAGAGGTCTCAGGGCGCTGCCCCGGAAAAAACCCTCCGACGCTTAAGTTAGTTATTGGTGTCTTGCCTTATGCAATTTATGCTGGAATAGAGGTTTATATGAAACCTGAAAAATATCTCACTAAGTTTGTGAGTTTTTGTGTTGTAGCCGAGATGGACTTATGGAAATAATGCTCCAGTCGTTCTCCAAGAATCCTCCCCCCTCTCCTCGTCTGGATAGAGGGGTATTTATACTTGAGATTGTGGAGGTCTGACCCTGAAGCGCCCCGCTCCCGAGCCCTAGCATCGGAAACAGTGCATCCGCCGTAGCCTACTAAGAGGACTACAAAGCGTCGATCAAACTTCTTTGCACGTCAAGACTGACGAAGAAATTTTCGCGGAAACGATAATTAAAAAAATAAACATCTTGATTAAATTAAATCCATCAAAATAAAATCAAGTACAAGGGTTGACGAAACCCACTAAGTCAAGTATGGAATACTAAAGTCAAACAATAAACCTAGGTGGAAGTCTATCTGACTATCCCAAGAACAAGCTCTCAGTCAACACGATCCCTTCTCGAGACCAGCTCACTCTTCCCAGCTCGCGTAATCTGTCCCAACCTCGATAAATATATATACTCTTAATCCTGCTCACCTGTGGAGGGGTGGTGGGGGGGTGAGTGGTGGGAGTCACTCGTAGGTTATCCGTCTCTCCCGAAAAGGGACTGTCACATTCTGAGCCGGGCAACACATAGAGCATATAAAGCATGGAGCAGATAAATAAAGCAATGAAGCATAAACAAATAAATAATAAGGCAAATAAAGCATAAATAAAGAAATAGCACATACCCATCCCGATCCATATCCCCAAAACGTAGCGCTAAAGCAACTTAATAACAAGACAAATAATCATAACAATATTAAATGCAATGCGCAAGTTCATGATGCATGCACTTCTATCTCCGTGTCACACGCAGTCATTTAATATCACACGCTATGCTCATTCTTTTCCATGTTATGCTATGCATGTCCCGGGTCCTATCGGATGAAGGTAACCATTATTACCAACACCCATCACACGCCTCGTCAGGCCACACGGCTCATAGGCCAAATGCAATGCTCGTGCCATGAATGCGTCACACTAGCACACTTCCGTTTGTCCTATGTTGCATGCTCCGTTCTATGTTGCGTATTACCTATATTGCGTAGTTACCCTATGTTGCGTGGGGTTCATTACTGTATTTTATCTTCTACCGTTATTTTATCTTTCTAGACTTTATTTTAGGTTTCTACACTTTATTTTATTTTTCCTAGGCTTTCAAACACTTTAAATCTTTTATTTAATTATTTTTATCTTTCCCTACTATTTTTATTTCTTTTACTTTAATTTATTTAATGGGTTTCTAAATTTTCTTATCGTTAAAACATTATTAATTATTAAATTAATCACATATGTATATTTACTCATCGTTTGTTATTTTTATTTTTAATTTTATTATTTTTTTTATTTTTTCCCCTCACGTGATACACATCTATTTTATTATATTTTATTACTAATTCATTTATATATTATTATTGTTAGCCTTACTAAATTCTAATTTATTTTTAGAATTATTTAACCCTTTCTTTCCCTTTAACAGGCCTCTTTAAATTCTGGCCCCTTTTATTTCCAGCAGTTCGGCCCGCCAGAGACAGCAGACCGCTAGCTTTTTTTTTTTATTTCTGCGGCTTGGGCCGTCTACTGGTCTGGCCCGCTAGCCACTGAGGCTGGCAGGCTGATCTGCTGCAGTCTGGCCCGCCAGTCCCTTGTCTATTATTTTTTTTAGATACTATGCTGTTTGGGCCGATTCCCCTTAGCCTGCTAAGAAAATGAAATTGGTCTTCTTAGCTGGCCTGCTGCCGATGGCAGGCCAGCAGCCTTCTCCTTTTTTTTTTATTTACTTTTCTTTATTGCTTTAAATCCTAATTTTCTTCAAAAATCCATAACTTATTCGTTTTAACTCCGATTTACCCCAAACCAGTGGGGTTTGTCTTATTATAACGTGACCAACACCACGGTGCAGCGCGTGTCCAGTACGCGCCGCCAGGGCCGCGCGTAGGTCCCACGCGCCGTTCTCTGCCACCGCGCGTGTGCTATACGCGCCGCCTCCGTGCGCGTTTTTCGACAACCCGAACCCGTTTCCACCTATTTCCGTGCTATGTGATCTATATCTAAGGCCCAAACACGCAATTTCCATACCAACACATAAAGGATTCGCGATAAACATATAAAAGGTAGACATGCAATGATAATCAAATAATTCCCAAAACAGAATGCGAGGGAATCCAAAGCAATCCGACAGAGGGGAGGGTAACCTACCTCTTAGTTGAAGAATTTGCTCTACGAAATGGTGGAATTTGGTGTAGGTGGCCAATACCCCTTCTTTTCTTCTCTCTTTTTCTCTCTTCTCTCCATTTTTCTTCCTCCCTGCCGTTTCTCTATCCCAGACGCTATCTCCCCTTTTTTTTTTCTTGAAACTGCCGTGTGTGTATTATGAGTGAGTTGGGGGATTTAATTAATTAGGGGGGGTGGTTATGAGAGATTTGGGGAAGTGGAGAGGAAATCATGGGGGAGGGGGTTATGGGTAGTTAATTAGGATTAACTTAATTAATTAATTTTTTTTTCTCTCTTTTTTTTTTAAATTCAGATTTAAATTTTTTTAACCTAATTTAATTAATTAATTTAATTAATTATTTTTTTTCTTTAACAATTTACGGTTACAACATTCTACCCCCTTACAAAAAGTTTCGTCCTCGAAACTTGCGTATTACATAGTCAACACTTAATTTAGTTCTACTTGATTCTTTCTCCTAGATCACGACCAAGCTAAATATCCTTTGCGACATGCTAAACACTTCAATTCTTTATCACATGCTAAGGCCTCATAGTCATTCTTTGTACACCAACAGGGTAATTTCAATCGATTTGTCCTTTTGCTTAATAAAATCATTACATAATCTATCTATAATTATCGAATCAACCTTAATGGTATTGTCATCCTACTAAGGGTTCTACAACATAATCATCAGTCTATAACTTACTTATTTCTGCGGTCTTCAGCAACCCTTGTAGATTAGTTCTTAGGTGTACTACAATCTTGGACTTAACGCCTTATTCACAAGACTCATATCTTAGATCGTATGTACTTTCAGAATACGTTTTACTTTAGTATGACTCAATTTAGTTACACTAGCATTCCATAAGATGATCTAGTCCATATAGGTCTCAATCTTTAACCTATTTCTCTATAATTAGTATGTACATACTTCCACTTATACCGCTTGATGTGCATCATTCAACTTATCGCAGCCTATTGTTTTCGAATTTTTAAACTCATTATATGTGATTCATCCCCTTAGAAAATTAACCAAACTAATATCTCTGATGTACGCCCACATGGTACTTGTTACACAAAATCAAGTCCAACTAACTCTATGATCATGCCCTTACTTCTTTGAAAATATCCTCATCCTAAGATACAAAATATGTGTATGGACAATACTTTTCTTTAAATAAAACGTGACCTATATGACTATAATTTGAATATAACTTTAGCTGTTTTAAAATAATATCATTCTCTTTTTTTTTTAAAAAAAAAACAAGATTCGAAATAATATACTCGTTTCTGCAAAGTGGTGTTTCAAATGACCTCTTATAAAAATGATGATATAACTTGTTCGCAAAGTATTTTGGTGAAATGGCATTAAAACAGTTGGAAAACGTGATAATGTAAGGTTTTATAAAACGATTTGAATACGATAACTTTCGTTTTCTAAAAGATAATATATATCTATTTTGAAAACTACTCTCTTTGGCTTCACAAAAGTTAAGTAAGTTTATCGCAAGCAGGTAAATAACTTCGAAAACACTTTAATAAATAAACTGCTTGCGATATTGATAGTCGTCAATTAATTTTGACAAAAAAAATAGATGTTACAAAAATAGAAATTTGAAATATGGTGTAAGAAATTAAACACATTGTTTTTTTTTGGAAGCACACCAACATTTACAAGCTTTCCGCTCTTTAGGGTCGTCAAAAGATCTAAAAATTTTATGTTGATATACAAGTACGGAAATGAATTTGTCTCATAAAGGTTGGTAGCCTATATATAAAAAAAATGAAACTCAGTAAGGTATTTCCGAAAACAACATTTTTAAGGTACTTGTGAAAATATGGTTATACATTGGTATACGTGCTTATATAAAATATTTATCTGTTTGAAAATATATCCATCCACTATTTTGTATAATTCTATACGTCGTCCCTTTTTTTTCTGGATAAGGTTTTCTATGCACCGTTTCTTATAAATCTTTACTTAAGTGGTCTAACCCTAGTATGACACACTAACTATTAATTGACTTAGGAAATTCTAATTCACCATGCTTCCGCGCGCCACACTGATCCACCTTATCCCGTTACTTGGTTATTTGAACCACTAATTTTATTCTAGTTCATATGAAAACCACCACTACTTGTCCATGCCTGTTCTATTTTAATTCAAGCCTATTAAATTTAAGTCAAATGTCTCGATGTCAACACTTAACAAAAAAAAAATTGTAACGATTCATCATTTCCATGTACTTGTTATAGCCGACTCATGCCTTTTACTATCGATCAATATCTCGAATGAGACTAATACCATCGTCCCACTTAATAACTCTAAATTTCAACATCTTAACCCTAGACTATAAATTTCCTTTGTATGATTCTCTTACTAAACGATATTGATTATAATGCTTACGAATCGTTATTTAATTTCTATCATTTTTCTATAAATCATTTCTTAGTATCTATCATACTATAATTTAGTAGATGTTGTCTCAACTTAGACTTAAGTCTGCTCTAATGCTACCGTCCAATTAGGGATATGCGCTTGTTTACTTTACCCTAATGGTACCGAGTCCATTGCTGTTGTTGCAGCGAAGCAGCCTGAGTTACTGCCTGACCCATTAGTATGACACTAACGTTTGCAGTAGGGTGTTATGGTTAGCATTTTAATTCGTTCAAATTAATTATATAGTATTCAACTAGGGTTACCAAGATTACGGCTTAGAGAATTATGATCAACTTAGATAGGGTAGAATTGTATGGGTTACTAGGTATTATGTTTCGTAATCGATCATCTCCTTAAGTCTAAGGTCGTAACTTACTTTTAGGATTGTTTTTAGTATAATCCTTTCTTAAGTCTAAGATCATGTCTTATTTCTAAGATCATGCTTAGTGTTTAACCATCACTTATGACCGCCTTCAGTACTTATGTCCAAGGTCAACTCTTAATCTAAATCGTTACTTACGTTTAAGCTTGTGACTTATGTTCAGAATCATCACTTATAATTTGATATCAGTACTTATGTTCATGATCATCGCTTATGTTCAAATCATTACTTATGTCTAAGATTGTGGCTTAGGGGCAAAATCGTAACTTAATTTCAAATATCATAGCCTAAATCTACATTTCCGTCGTGGATCTAGAGTCATTCTTTGAAGATCATATTCTCGGCATGTAATACCTCTTGAACTCATCCCGAAATTAGATCTAAGTGACCGGCGATGTCAGTCGTGTTGCGCCACCACTCCTTCGCATCTTGTCAAAGAATCTCCGGTCCGAGTGTGGTGGTAGAGGCAATGCCAGCTAGTTCAACAGCTGGTGTTACTGTGCTAAGGCGTTGGTCATGGTGACTATGACATCTTCAAGTGCTTGGAGATAATCCCCTGGTTCTGGTGGTTCTCACCACCATTTCTTCTATTACCGTCTTATTCATATCTTGCCGACTTTTTTTTTAGAATTTAGAGCGGTCGCAATTATATGTATTTGAGTACAAACTAAGTTAGGGGTATTTTGGGAATTTCTAGCAACTTAGGGGTTGCATGTAAATGTTCAGAGATAATTGGAAAATTCTGTCGTTTACAGAATTCATGTTAAAAGTTAAAGGCAGAATCGTAATTAAGTAAGGAAACGATCGCTCACTCTCGTACCCCTTAACACGATCATAACTTAAGTCTAAAATCATCACTTAACACTATTTTGTTGCTTAAGGGTAAAATCGTCAATATAAGAAAAAGATCGTAGCTTAAGTCTAAGTGATCTAGTAAATCCTGCATTTCCAATGCGGATCTGGAGCCTCGGCTCTGATACCACCTGAAGCGCCCCGCTCCCGAGCCCTAGCATCGGAAACAGTGCACCCGCCGTTGCCTACTAAGAGGACTACAAAGCGTCGATCAAACTTCTTTGCACGTCAAGACTGACGAAGAAATTTTCGCGGAAACGATAATTAAAAAAATAAACATCTTGATTAAATTAAATCCATCAAAATAAAATCAAGTACAAGGGTTGACGAAACCCACTAAGTCAAGTATGGAATACTAAAGTCAAACAATAAACCTAGGTGGAAGTCTATCTGACTATCCCAAGAACAAGCTCTCAGTCAACACGATCCCTTCTCGAGCCCAGCTCACTCTTCCCAGCTCGCGTAATCTGTCCCAACCTCGATAAATATATATACTCTTAATCCTGCTCACCTGTGGAGGGGTGGTGGGGGGGTGAGTGGTGGGAGTCACTCGTAGGTTATCCGTCTCTCCCGAAAAGGGACTGTCACATTCTGAGTCGGGCAACACATAGAGCATATAAAGCATGGAGCAGATAAATAAAGCAATGAAGCATAAACAAATAAATAATAAGGCAAATAAAGCATAAATAAAGAAATAGCACATACCCATCCCGATCCATATCCCCAAAACGTAGCGCTAAAGCAACTTAATAACAAGACAAATAATCATAACAATATTAAATGCAATGCGCAAGTTCATGATGCATGCACTTCTATCTCCGTGTCACACGCAGTCATTTAATATCACACGCTATGCTCATTCTTTTCCATGTTATGCTATGCATGTCCCGGGTCCTATCGGATGAAGGTAACCATTATTACCAACACCCATCACACGCCTCGTCAGGCCACACGGCTCATAGGCCAAATGCAATGCTCGTGCCATGAATGCGTCACACTAGCACACTTCCGTTTGTCCTATGTTGCATGCTCCGTTCTATGTTGCGTATTACCTATATTGCGTAGTTACCCTATGTTGCGTGGGGTTCATTACTGTATTTTATCTTCTACCGTTATTTTATCTTTCTAGACTTTATTTTAGGTTTCTACACTTTATTTTATTTTTCCTAGGCTTTCAAACACTTTAAATCTTTTATTTAATTATTTTTATCTTTCCGTACTATTTTTATTTCTTTTACTTTAATTTATTTAATGGGTTTCTAAATTTTCTTATCGTTAAAACATTATTAATTATTAAATTAATCACATATGTATATTTACTCATCGTTTGTTATTTTTATTTTTAATTTTATTATTTTTTTTATTTTTTCCCCTCACGTGATACACATCTATTTTATTATATTTTATTACTAATTCATTTATATATTATTATTGTTAGCCTTACTAAATTCTAATTTATTTTTACAATTATTTAACCCTTTCTTTCCCTTTAACAGGCCTCTTTAAATTCTGGCCCCTTTTATTTCCAGCAGTTCGGCCCGCCAGAGACAGCAGACCGCTAGCTGTTTTTTTTTTTATTTCTGCGGCTTGGGCCGTCTACTGGTCTGGCCCGCTAGCCACTGAGGCTGGCAGGCTGATCTGCTGCAGTCTGGCCCGCCAGTCCCTTGTCTATTATTTTTTTTAGATACTATGCTGTTTGGGCCGATTCCCCTTAGCCTGCTAAGAAAATGAAATTGGTCTTCTTAGCTGGCCTGCTGCCGATGGCAGGCCAGCAGCCTTCTCCTTTTTTTTTATTTACTTTTCTTTATTGCTTTAAATCCTAATTTTCTTCAAAAATCCATAACTTATTCGTTTTAACTCCGATTTAACCCAAACCAGTGGGGTTTGTCTTATTATAACGTGACCAACACCACGGTGCAGCGCGTGTCCAGTACGCGCCGCTAGGGCCGCGCGTAGGTCCCACGCGCCGTTCTCTGCCACCGCGCGTGTGCTATACGCGCCGCCTCCGTGCGCGTTTTTCGACAACCCGAACCCGTTTCCACCTATTTCCGTGCTATGTGATCTATATCTAAGGCCCAAACACGCAATTTCCATACCAACACATAAAGGATTCGCGATAAACATATAAAAGGTAGACATGCAATGATAATCAAATAATTCCCAAAACAGAATGCGAGGGAATCCAAAGCAATCCGACAGAGGGGAGGGTAACCTACCTCTTAGTTGAAGAATTTGCTCTACGAAATGGTGGAATTTGGTGTAGGTGGCCAATACCCCTTCTTTTCTTCTCTCTTTTTCCTCTCTTTTTCTCTCTTCTCTCCATTTTTCTTCCTCCCTGCCGTTTCTCTATCCCAGACGCTATCTCCCCTTTTTTTTTTTCTTGAAACTGCCGTGTGTGTATTATGAGTGAGTTGGGGGATTTAATTAATTAGGGGGGGTGGTTATGAGAGATTTGGGGAAGTGGAGAGGAAATCATGGGGGAGGGGGTTATGGGTAGTTAATTAGGATTAACTTAATTAATTAATTTTTTTTCTCTCTTTTTTTTTAAATTCAGATTTAAATTTTTTTAACCTAATTTAATTAATTAATTTAATTAATTATTTTTTTTCTTTAACAATTTACGGTTACAACAGACCCCCTGCCCAGTTGATGAGACGGTGATGTGGTTGAGATGGCGGTCTAATCCGTTGCAGAGCTCGGTGCGATGGGACTAAAGCCTGAGACCGTAGCTGTTGTGTAGGTCGGCTAGTAATGATGTCCTTGTCCTGAATCAATCATCGCTTGACATCTGGAAAGTTACTCTCCAGAACCGCTTAGTGGGTCCCAGCAGACGGTAGAGAATATCTTCTCTTGATCTTATCAAATAATGTTTAGCGTGGCAGAGCCAATATGCAGCCGAGGCCGAGATGAATTGTTCTACCGAGGTTGACTATGACTTTGCCGAGCCGAGATGCAATATGCTGAAATACCATATGAGGCTTTATTTTAGCCATTCCTGATCTGTCTTGGTTACGTTGAGGAAGTGCCGACCTGATTCAGGCATGCGGCCAAGCCGACCCCAGTTTTGTAGTTGAGTTTGCCTTCACCATTTTAGTAGGTTTGTCTTGGCTGAAGTGCAAGATGACTGAGTAAAAGTGCATCCTTGCCGAGCTGCAAGAGTTGTCTCAAGCTTTGATCTGTTGTTGACTGTTTGTTGACTGACAGGTGTTTATTTTTGACTCATCATTTGCCCCCAGATTAGTTTGGCCGAGCTGACCTGAGAGGGCAGGCTAATCGATTCAGAGCCTTTAATGAGTTATCCTTTCAATTACGACGTGTCGGCCTGTGATTGGGCAGCTCTGTACATTTACTGTCTGCGCAGAGCACGAGGCGTCTGTTACGCACCTTTTCGTATTCGGCCGTTGCAGAGATCGAGGACGATAATACCAAGGTGACCTTTGGGTTGCCGAGCTGAAATCCTATAAATAGGGCTCTCCTCAATCATTTGAAACTTTTATTTCTGCTCCCGCTCCTTCCTGCTCTCTGCATTCCATTCCGGTGTCTCCCAAATTTTTCCGTCCATCTTCTCTGGCGTTCTCAGTCTTCTTCGGTTGTCTTCCCCGACCTCCTAAGCCTTCTTCATCTATTTCTCTGTAAGTCTTCTTTTTCATCTCACTTTTCACAATGTCTTCTTATTCCCACGATTCCCAGAATTTTTCTGAAGGTGGTTCTTATGCCGCCGGTGGTGGAGATAACTTCAGCTCTCTATCTCCGTCCGGTAGATCAGCCTCTGCTGATGATCTTCCCATCAGCAATCTGTGTCAGACCACCGGTGACTTTGTTCAGTCCAGCAGAGCTATCACCGTGGTCAGTTCTTCGCCGGAGCAAGCAGGGATTGCTCCTGCTCTGGCATCTGTAAATCCCCCGGCCCCACTAAGGGGCCCATCTCAGTTCTCGGGGGTCGTCGAGAGAGGTATGTCCTCTCTCATTGTCCAAGAGTCTTTTTCAACCCTGTCCGAGGCCAACCTAGACAGGATCTGTAAATTCCACAAGATTGACCGAAATCGGTTCGGCCTAATCCTCCCTTTACCTGGTCAGACTGCTTATGATCCCCCTAGGGTTATGAAATAGTCTACGAGGATTATTTCAAGTCAGGTTTTAACCTTCCTGTTCCTGAGCCACTTGTTCGTATTATGCGGGCTTATGGACTCAGACTTCCTCAAATCCAACCCAACGGCCTCAAACTTATTCTTTGCTATCTTCTTTTCCTCAGAATAGCTGAGTTCCCCTTTAATGCTACTGTTTTCCCAGCCCTTTTTGCTTGTCGGGCCTCGCATAGCTGGTATTATTTCAGCAAGCGAGCGTCTAACACAAATTTTCCCTTTGCCATCAATATTCCTACTTCCAACAAGAGATGGAAGGGGAAATTTTTCTACGTTAAGAAAGCTGAGCTGCCAAGCGAAAACATCTGGAAGTCTGGCAGAGCTGACAACATGAGGCCGAGCCCAGACTACTGCGATGAAGCAGACAGAATTCGAACTTTCCCCATAGTCATCGATTGGCAAAAGGTGGACTATTAAATTTGGATGGCAGCCGACCTGAGCTATTCGGCTGTAGGCCAAAATTACTTGTCACTCTCCCCCGAAAACTTAACCATTGTCTGAGATCGGTCTTGTTGCAATTTCCTTTCAACAACTTTTCCCTCTTTCAGTATTTAACTATCTCATCCTTGATGCAGGTGCAATGGCTGGACCTTCTTCCCACTCTAGCAGGTTGGCTGAGGCGGCAGCCAGGAAGAAGGCCCGAAAAGAGAGAATGATGGCCACACTTGGCTCTGCTGGGGGAGCTTCCACTTCAGCTCTGCCCCCAGCTCCAATTGCTGCTGCTGAACCTGAGCAAGCAGTGCCTGAACCAGGTAACCAACTTTTCCAACATCAAAAATTTCTAAGTATTGAGCTTTGTCTCTGACTTGATCTGTTTTGTTTCTTGCAGCTCTGCCGATTGAAATTAAAGATGACGAGCCTGAGGCCGAGATCCAGCCTCAGGCTTTTGCTGACCCAGAGCTTTCGGCAGAAGTTGATGAAGGCTCAAATCTTCGCCCCAGAAAAAGACAAAGGGGCGAAGGTTCCAGCAGTCGAGATCCTGTACCATCTCAGCCTTCTGAGACGGTTGCTGCTGAGCTGGCTGAGGAAACCCTGCCTCAGCCGGCTGAAACCCATGACCCAATTCTAATTGGGCTTTCTAAAGGTGATTCAGCTCTGAACCCAACCATAGCCAGAAAACTGAATAAAGTGGCGGTTCTGCCCTTGGATCACCAGAAATTTAGGGCGACTGCTTGGGAAGAGTTGAAAAACGCCCTTCACTCAAACATTCCTCTGGTAAGAAAAGATTTTTCTAAGTGCTTTGTTTGCTTTTCATCACTTAGTCATTTTCCTAACTCTGCCTCCTTGCAGGTCCGAGCTCAGGAGTTGGAAGCTTTGGCCCGAAGTGAAGAATTTCTTGAAGAGCTTCAAGACAAGACCCAAGAACTTGAAGCGGCCAACCAAGAAAAGGCCGAGCTGAGCCAACAAGTTTCTTCTCTGCGGGCTAACGTATACCAACTCCAGCAAAGGGCTGAGGACGCCAAAATGAAATTGGCCACCTCCAACTCAAAGGTGGATGAGTTGGAGCATAAAGTTGCTGACTTAGAGTTGGCCTCCACTCAATCTCTGACTGAGATTGAGGTTCTGAAGAAGTGTGAAGTTGAGTTGTTGCAGAAGAGCAACACTTATGAAGAGCAGCTAGATAGACTGCGTCAGCAACTGGCCGAAGCCGAGGTGAAGGCCATTGCTGAGTTTAGGAAGTCAAAGCTGTTCGAAGAAAACATGATCCTTCTGCAGAGCTCAGCTATGGAGGTCGGCTGAAAGGAGACCATTGACATCTGCTCAGAGGTGCATCCTGAGCTAAAAGAGAATCCACGTATGGCCGAGATATGCAACTCAACCGCTTCTCAAGAGTTTGACACTCAGTTCCAACAATTCTTGGATGGGGCTGACTTGAGGGAAGAGGAAGACTAGACTTAGGATTTTTCTTGTGATTTTGCTGAGCGGATGTTTAATGTATTTCAAGATCTTTATCAATGAAAAATTTGTCTAAGTCTTTGTAGTTTTCTTTTGCTCTGCTTTTTTATCTCAGCATTTTTGTTGAGTTTATTTCTCAAATTTATTTTTTCCGAGTTCCATGTCGGCCTTGGTAATCTCAATCAATTTAACTGAAGATAAGCTAAGTTATCAAACTTAAAATATAGAATAAACCTGTTATTCTGCCGAGCCGAGGTAATATCCATTTAAGAATGAATTCCTGCTCAAGATAATAAGCTGAATTATCTTAGCCGAGATCTCATCTGAATAATGCTTAGTAATAGTCTGTCTTTAATCAAGCGTAGCCAAAGTATGTTGGCTGAGATGAAATCTTCTAGCCCAAACTTTCTTCATAAGACCGAGATGTATGAATAATAACTTAAATTTTCAAAGAGTTGATCTGGTCTCCAGGATCTGCTCTGCTTATTCTTTCTTGGATTCTTCCAAGTTTTGATGAGTGAATTCATAGGTCTGACTTGGTCTCTAGGGTCGGTCCTATATTTTCCTGCTCAACAATTCTTAGTCTGAGCTTTTGCAAAGCTGATCTAGTCTCCAGGATCTGCTCTGCTAAATCTTTCTTGGATTCTTCCAAGTTTTGATTGATGCTTTCATAGGTCCGACTTGGTCTCCAGGGTCGGCCCTATATTTTCTGCTCAGTTGTTTCTTGTTTGGGCTTTTGCAAAGCTGATCTGGTCTCCAGGATCTGCTCTGCTAAATCTTTCTTGGATTCTTCCAAGTTTTGATTGATGCTTTCATGGGTCCGACTTGGTCTCCAGGGTCGGCCCTATATTTTCCTGCTCAGCAATTTTTTATTCTGAGCTTTCACAAAGCTGATCTGGTCTACAGGATCTGCTCCGCTAAATCTTTCTTGTATTCTTCCAAGTTTTAAGACGAATGAGTTGTTTCTCTTCACAGGGTTGACTTGGACTCCAGGGTCTATCCTTTATTTTATGGCCCAAGTTTTTCCTTGTAATGGCCGAGGTAAAGACCGATTTGGAGTCCAAAGTCTGCCTACTAAGTTATGAAACTTGTCATTTTCAGTAGATATCCCCTTAGTTGAGCCCCCGCATTGGAGGACATTAACTGACCTGTGTCATGGTTGAGAAGATACCATATCACTTTCTTGACCTGCTGAGCCATAAGAAAGAAGTCACCGAGATGGGGGAGCTTGTGTCCTTGTCCATTCTAGCAGTTTTAAGGCAGAAGTTGGTTTATTACGAATCCTGTCGGCTCCAATTCTGTTACAACTCGTAGAGTAGGCGTTAGGGAAGCACAGAACTCCTCGCCCAGTCTGGATGAATCTTTCCGTATGAACTAGCCAGGAAGAAAATGAATATGCCCCCAAACCGAGATGAAAAACCGTCTGACCGAGCTGATCTGAACCGAACATTGCCGAACAGAAAAACCGAGCAGAGCTGGTTTGAAGAACCTCGGACATAAATTCGGCCTGACACCAGGTGTTCTTCTTGTTAGTGAAAGTTACTGGGGTGTAACCCACTGGGTTCCGCTGCGAAAGCTTTCCCATTCATCTCTTTCACCACTGCTTGGAAAACACCCGGATTTTGAGCCACATAACTTATGGCTCGCATATGTTCTTCATATGCGAAGGCAGCAGTAGGAGTTGAGGATTCTCCTGATTATGAGGAACACTGTTCCGCTTGTTGTTGAAGAAGTTGACATCTTCTGGATGCCTTAGGTTGCTTGAACCCCTTCCCATTCTTTTTATCCATCTTTCCCGTAATAAAAGGGGTAGGATATATATTAAGAGAGCCTTGAATAGCTGTTTTAAGGTGTGAAGGCTTGAAGGCCATTCCTCTAGCGCCAAATGATGAGGCCTGAATTGCTCATCGGGTGGATCAGAGATGACCTGAAAAGTGTGCCGTTAATCTTCTGTCTGAATCCGTCTATGGAACCTGTGATAGAAGAAAAACATTAGAGATCTCCGGGCGCTGCCCCGGAAAAAACCCTCCGACGCTTAAATTAGTTATTGGTGTCTTGCCTTATGCAATTTATGCTGAAATACAGGTTTAGATGAAACCTGAAAAATATCTCACTAAGTTTGTGAGTTTTTGTGTTGTGGCCGAGATGGAGTTATGGAAATAATGCTCCAGTTGTTCTCCAAGAATCCTTCCCCCTCCTCGTCTGGATAGAGGGGTATTTATACTTGAGATTGTGGAGGTCTGACCCCCTGCCCAGTTGATGAGACGGTGATGTGGCTGAGATGGCAGTCTAATCCGTTGCAGAGCTCGGTGCGATGGGACTAAAGCCTGAGACTGTAGCTGTTGTGTAGGTCGGCTAGTAATGATGTCCTTGTCCTGAATCAATCATCGCTTGACATCTGGAAAGTTACTCTGCAGAGCCGCTTAGTGGGTCCCAGCAGACGGTAGAGAATATCTTCTCTTGATCTTATCCAATAATGTTTAGCGTGGCAGAGCCAATATGCAGCCGAGGCCGAGATGAATTGTTCTACCGAGGTTGACTATGACTTTGCCGAGCCGAGATGCAATATGCTGAAATACCATATGAGGCTTTATTTTAGCCATTCCTGATCTGTCTTGGTTACGTTGAGCAAGTGTCGACCTGATTCAGGCATGCGGCCGAGCCGACCCCAGTTTTGTAGTTGAGTTTGCCTTCACCATTTTAGTAGGTTTGTCTTGGCTGAAGTGCAAGATGGCCGAGCAGAAGTGCATCCCTGCCGAGCTGCAAGAGTTGTCTCAAGCCTTGATCTGTTGTTGACTGTTTGTTGGCTCATCAATTAGTAAGAGAGGTCATTCAAAACCCGTATTCTTTTATTTTTTTTGTTCCTTAGCAATTTGATGACCCAACATAGTGACCATTTAATAGCCTAAGAGGAAAAAGATGCAGCTGTGAGATTGGCTTCAAAAAAACTTGTTGAATTGGACAAAAAAACTTATATATCTCGGGGCACAAGCACGGACAAAAAGGCAAGTATCAGGAAACTGCATCATCATAAAATTTATTTCCGTTTCCCACAAGCCCACACCTTACTGGTCTAATTGTTAGGCATATTCAACAGATAAGTACAAAATAACAGCCACCAGAATCAAGAATTCAATTGCGTGTTATGCATATCGGAATCGAACAAAAGTTTTATAAACTTTTTCCCTACGCATAAGATTAATATTGACGGTTTCGAAAACAGTAATCCTGTATTTTTTGAACGTTTCAATTGCTTTAAAAGCTACAGAAGTTTGTTTTTTAAAAATACAAACAATATCGTAAGAGATGTCTCTGATACTAATTGTTAGTGGAAAATAAAATATGAAGAATAAAAGTTACCTCCAACAATGATCGCTTGATTGATGTCTTCAACCTGGAACCTTTTGTGGAGACGAACTTTGAATAAGAGAGTCTTCTAGCCTATGCCTATTAGAACGCTAAAAATATTTAACAGACATGCTCTATCTTTACAGGCTAGGCTAGTTTAACTAATAGTTAATTTCTTTCATCAAGTAACTAGAGTAATTGTTAATCAATCGGTAATTAAATGTCTAATTAAGACAGTCAATAACTAATAACACATCTGACCAATTAAATGTATGAATATATTTGCCCATTGGATCCATCTTAATATTTTATAAATAAATTAGAGGTTCTTGGCATCAGTTATAATAAATTACATTGATTCTTTCAAAGCAATCAGTACCTTTATGAGCCAAGATTAAAATGTAAGTTTGTTCGGATGAGATGCTAGGAGGCCAAAAGTGAGGCAGAATATGAGGCTTCCAATCACGCGTTGACACGTGTACAAAAACAGTTTTTTTTTTAAAAAAAAATTGCAACACCTATTTGCTTTTGTACACGTGGCGACACGTGATTGGATGCCTCATATTCTATCTCATTTTTAGCCTCCTAGGATCTCATCCGAAGTTTGCGAGCCTTATCAAGACAAGCTTGGACTATGAATCAAAATTTTTATCTGAAATTAACCAAATCTCCGGTTAAGTGGTTAGTCGAACAGGAGCGAGGTTAAACACGGATACAAATAAAAGTAACTACCAAATGGACTTGGTTTCCTTGTGAATGCAGCCATCCTTCACTCTCATATATCAAATATTATTCGTTTTTAGTAGTAGTTTACATGGCATGACCAAAACAGTAGAAAACAACTATAATTATGAGGCGGACTAGAAAATTAAACGTTGTCGTCTTGAATTCATATACATCTGTCATGGTAGATAAGATAAGTGCCTAACACCCGTAGTTTCAATTTTGCTATGTAACCAGTGTTTTTTCAAGTTATAAAATAAAAAACAACTATGATTATGTCACGGATGAAAAAGAAATATGGGGCACAGATTGCGTCAAACCCTAATTGACGGGTCCTTTCCTATTGTCTTTACTGGTAGAGAACATTAATTCCATGAAGGGGCCAAAATTTTATGCTACGTGTAAAATATTATATGCTTTTTTTTATAACTTAGTTACTTAAATATGTAGTTTAAGTCTTTAAGATATTGTCATTAGAAAAGGTCAATTGTGTGAGAAAGGGTTCGGGCATTTACACTTGAGTTTCAGTCCAGACGAAATTGGGACGTCGCATACACTACAACGACAACAATATTACTCTATTGTTTTATAGGCTCTTGTCTACGGCGGAATATAGAAAGGTTGGATTTGTTAAAAATTGTTTTGATGATGAAAAGATGTTTCAAATAAGTTAAATTAATGTTATAACTTGTCTACGTCATATCTCTCAGTTATACGTCGATCGATCGACGTATGCTTAACTGAGAGATCGACGTCTCTCAGATACACGTCAATTGATCCACGTCTCTTGGCTTAGAGTATGACGTGAATGTGAGTGCTCAAATATTTACCAAACTTCACCTGGATCGAGCCATGTGCCTCCTGAGGGACTGATGTGTACTTCAACCGATCTATTGAAAGATTTACATCTCGCACATGTTTTTCTCAATTTGCTTCGAACTTAATGTGTAAAAATCTTAGCCCTTTAAAACATCTTTTTTATATCATCAAAACATTTTATAATCTAACAAGATTGAGGTTCTGAAGAAGTGTGAAGCTGAGTTGTTGCAGAAGAGCAACACTTATGAAGAGCAGCTAGATAGACTGCATCAGCAACTATCTTTAACAATGATCGCTTGATTGATGTCTTCAACCTGGAACCTTTTGTGGAGACGAACTTTGAATAAGAGAGTCTTTTGGCCTATGCCAACGCTAAAAATCTTTAACAGACATGCTCTGTCTTTATAGACTAGGCTAGAGGTCATTTCCATGTTTAACTAATAATTAATTTCTTTCATCAATTTACTAGAGTAATTGTTAATCAATCAGTAATTAAATGGTCTAATTAATACAGTCAATAACTAATAACGCATCTGACCAATTAAATGTATGAATATATTTGCCCCTTGGATCCATCTTAATATTTTATAAATAAATTAGAGGTTCTTGGCATCAGTTATAATAAATTACATTGATTCTTTCAAAGCAATCAGTACCTTTATGAGCCAAGATTAAAATGCAAGTTTGTGAGCCTTATCAAGACAAGCTTGGACTATGAATCAAAATTTTTATCTGAAACCAAATCTCCGTTAAGTGGTTAGTTGAACAGGAGCGAGGTTATGTTAGATCATGTTGAGTTTTGATGATTTGCACATTTTGGCACATTGAACAACCCATTAGGCGCTTCATGTGTGTTGTTTGAAGTCATAATACTTCGAACGCCTACATTAGGCGCTTAATGTACCTTGGTGGAGTCCAGTACACTTCGAACGCCTAGATTAGGCGCTTTATGTGAAGTGTCTGGACATGCGAACACTTCGAACGCCTAGATTAGGCGCTTCATGTGAGTGTTTGTAAAACAGGACACATTGAACGCCTGATTAGGCGCTTTATGTGACCTGTTGAAAAGTGCGAACAATTTGAACGCCTCTTTAGGCGCTTTATGCAGTCCACCATGCCAAAAGTACTTTTCCCCTGGCTGGGCACGTACTCCTAAGTACTTTCTCTGAGTAAAAGTCAGAGTTAGTTCGAACAAGCGTGAAGTGCCACATTAAGCGCTTCATGTGACTTCGAACGCCTTAAGATGCCCACATTAGGCGCTTGATGTGACTTCGAACGACTGTTCTCTTTCACATCAAGCGCTCAATGTCACATCGAACGCCTGTGCTTTTGCACATTAGGCGCTTCATGTGACCAACGTTACAAAGGTCTTGAACTTCACTTTTTAACATCAGTTGACTCTTTGTACCCTCTCTTTTTAGTGTCTTTTTTGCAGGCTTCTCTCTGTTGAAGTTTCTCAGGTTTCCTTTCTTGGCATTCATTTTGAAATCTCTCCAAGAATGTTGCTACATGCCAATGGGAGATCTCCAATGATGAGGACTCACCAACACATGATGCCAAAACCCATTAATGTCAGTGCAGAGGGTTTCAAACGGGAAGAAACTTTGAAGTTGATAAAATAGGGTTTCTTCCACATTCTTCAAAAACTTTCTACTACACAAGCTCTCAAAATATTTGTAACCTTTGTACATCTTTACTTTATTGTTGAGAGTGATTATTGTAAGAAGAAGAGTCTTCTTCTTGGTGAGATTTTCTGTGAGAGATTTGGTAGATTGTTGGTCAAGGAGCAAGGGTGCTCTTTGTTTAAGTTTTCTAAACTTTGAAGGGTTTGTTGATAGTGTGTGGTGCACTATTCTCCCTACAAGATTTCTTTGAGGGCAAAGAAGATCTTTGGAGGCAAAACTTCAAGGTGTTAGAACTCTTGGTTGTGGTCTAGGCAAGGTGCCTAGTTTGTATTCTTTTGATTTTGTTTTTGGTTGTTGTTTCCCCCAAAAGAAATAACAATCCCCATTTCAAAATCCTTCTTGTGAAACACCAAGAAGGTAGAGGAGTAGAGTCTCTTGACTTGAACCTCTATACATACTCGTGTTCTTTTTTGTCTTTCAAGTTTTATCTTTCTAAAGAACACATCCAAGTATTGGTTGCACTCTAAAACGAAAAATAGCCACAAAATATCCATACTTGGTGAACACACTATTCAACCCCCCCTTCTAGTGTGTTCTAAGGGACCTAACAATTGGTATCAGAGCCTCATCTTGCTTATTTGAGTCCAAATACAAGATTTGATCATTTCTAGTATGGATCCCTTTGTTTTTGATGATTTGGGTTCTCCTACTGCTGAAACCTCCAGAAGAAGGAGGCAGGCCTCTGTTGATGAGGATATGAGTTCTCCTTCTGCTGATATTTCCAGAAGAAGGAGGCAGGAAACCCTATTCCCTTCTATCTCAAATGTTCATGTTAAAGTTCCCATGTTTGACCCTTTAAACTACCCACTGTGGAAGTCAAACATGGAAACGTACTTGCGTTCTTGTTCTCACAGAATATGGGTTGAGGTCTCAAGAGGATCTATGATTCCCATTGATATTGATGATCCTACTCCTGAGGAGGAGTTCCAGTTGGCCATAAATAGCAAGGCTCTTGCTATTTTAAATAGCTCTCTTTCCACAAATGAGAGAGCTCAGATTCAAGGTGTTCAATCCGCACATGAGGCTTGGACAAAGCTTGAGATGATCCACGAAGGAACATCTCAAGTAAGAAAGGCTAAACGAAGACAGTTGATAAAACAATTTTACAACTTCACTGTCCCCAAAGGTGAAAAGATTGAAGAGTCCATCCAAAGATTCACCAAACTTGTCAACCTTCTCAAAGCGGTTGGCAAGAAGATAGAACAAGAAGATTTAAATCATTGCTTCCTAAACAGTTTAGGAAGAGAATGGAACGCAAAAGTGACGGCCATTGAGGAGTCCAAGGATCTTGAAACAATCACCTTGGACGAGTTATATGGGAATCTCATCACTTATGAGATTCATTTAGATGCACAAGAGAAGAATGATCCTATTCGCCAATCTTCAAAGGCTTTGGTTGTAGAGTCGGAGGACTCGGATGATGAAGTCGGACTTCTTGTCAAAAGATTCCGACGTATTGCGAGAAAGAATGGTGACGAAGCAAGGAGATTCGTCAAGGAAAGATACCCAAAGGACAAGGTGAAGGACCAAGAGAATAAATGCTACAAATGTGGGAAGCTTGGTCACTTCATGAAGGATTGTCGGGTGAAAGAGCCGCAACTCAAAGACAAGAAGGCCATCTACCAAAGGAAGAAGGCTTTGCAAGCGGAGATAGCCCATTGGGAGAGCTTTCTTTCCGGATCCGAAAGCGACAATGGCGATAGAGATGATCTTGCACTCACGGGGGTGGTGGAAGATGATCTCGACAAGGAATTCTTTGCACTAATGGCCATCGACGATGACAAGGAGGTATGCAATATTTCATCTCACTATAAAATTATTGATGAACGAGATGATTTAATTCAAGAAAATGATCTCCTTGATTTAAAATATCAACGTGTCAAGAAAGAGTTTAGAGCATGCATAAATGAGTACAATGACACGTTAGAAAATCACATTGCATTACAACTTGAGCATGATATATTTTTAACAATGCATGTGATTGCACTTGAAGAGAAACATGATTTGATGAAATCATGTGCTCAAGACCTTGAGGATAAGAAAAATGATTCAAGGGTAAGTGCTAAAGAGATAGAGAATAAAGATGCATCTAGGCCAAGCATGAAAGTCAAACCTAGTGTCATGTATGCATCTAAGAAGGGAAATAAAAAGGAACAAGCACAAGTGATCAAGGAGTCTAAAACCTCCTTGAAGAAGCAAAGGCACATGCCTAAACAAAAGGCTAATGCACCAAAGGTATCACAACCTTTGGTCCATGTTGTGAAACAAAAACCTTCTACTATTCCAAAGAAGGTGGTTCCTAAGAAGGAAACACGACATGTGCCAATGCACAAACATTCGCACAAGCATGCACCAACACACAAGCATACTCCTACATGTTTTTATTGCAATAGGAAAGGTCATGTAGAGAGAGTATGTAGAGCTAAGAATAATAAGAATCTTGTGTGGGTGCCGAAAGGCGAGATGAAGGTAACTAACCTTCAAGGACCCAAAATAAAAAGGGTACCAACTTCATATGGTTCTTTTGTAGGCCCTAGCACTCAATGGAGAAAGCGAAGACAAGAAGGTCAAATGGGTCGTGGACAGTGGGTGTTCCAACCATATGACGGGAGACAAACGTCTCTTCCATAGACTCACTATGCAAGACGGAGGAATTGTCCACTTTGGCGGTAGCAAAGGCCAAATCAAAGGACATGGTATTGTGGGTAACGATTCCTTCTCTCTTAGTGATGTCTTATATGTTGTAGGTCTTAAGTTTAACTTGATAAGTGTCAGTCAACTTTGTGATGCTAATTATGAGGTAACGTTTTTGAAAACAAAGTGTGTTGTGAAAAAGGAAGAAAAGATTTTATTTGAGGCTTTGCGTTTCAAAAATATTTACAAAGTTAGCATCAATGATTTGGTTTCTCAAAATGTATCGTGTCTAGTTGCTAAGAATGATTTGACGCAACTATGGCATAGACGTCTCGGACATGTATGTTTCAAAACATTTAAATTTATTTGCGAAAATGAAAAAGTCCGAGGCCTTCCAAAAATGAGTTTTGAAAACAATGACTTATGTGACACTTGTCAAAAGGCGAAACTTGTGAAAACAAGTTTCAAACCCAAGACAAATATTTCCACCTCCAAGCCCCTACAATTGCTTCATATGGATTTGTATGGGGATGTTGGAACAAGAAGCTTGGGTGGCAAACATTACACCTTCGTGGTTGTAGATGACTATACTCGTTATACGTGGGTGATGTTTCTTGCTAAGAAAAGTGATGCATGTAGTGAGTTTATAAGTCTAAGTAAACGATTGGAAAATCATGTGGGTGACACCATCAAAACCATCCGTAGTGATCGTGGTGGTGAGTTCGATGGTGATTTCGAAAGGTTTTGTGTTTCCAAAGGATACTCTCATGACCTTTCGACACCTAGAACTCCTCAACAAAATGGTGTGGCCGAACGGAAAAATAGAACTCTACAAGAAATGTGTAGAGCAATGTTAAACGAGTTCGGTTTGCCCAAGTATTTTTGGGCCGAAGCGGTTAATGCCGCTTGCCATGTGATCAATCGTGTCTATTTGAGACCATACCTAAATGTGACACCTTATGAGCTTTGGAATGGAAAAGTTCCCAACATTGGGTATTTCAAAGTCTTTGGTTGCAAGTGTTTTATACTTAATACCAAAGATACTTTGGACAAACTTGACCTCAAAGCGGATGAAGGTATCTTTTTAGGTTATGCCTCAAATAGTAAAGCATTTCGTGTCTTCAACAAAAGGAGTCAAAAGGTGGAAGAATCAATCCATGTTAAGTTTAATGAGTCACTTAGTGATGAACCTAAACTTAATGAGGATTGTGAGGAGGATGAAGATGTGAGTCCTCAAGAAGAAATTCTTGAGGATGTACCTATGGTTGTTCCTCAACGAGAGATCGTTGATGATCCTCCAAATGGAAACATCTTCGTTGACTTGAGAGTTGAACCTCTCGAAGGCACTCCTCCACCTTGTGTAGATGAACTTAGTGAGCCACGTAGAAGTGTCTCCTCTACTCATGTTGATTCACAAAATGTAGAAAATGCATCACAAATTCCGGAACATGAGGTTCATGATGATAATGAAGGTTCATCTCTTCCGGAACATGATCAAGAGGAAGTTGGAGGTGATGTCTCAAATCTTCCTAGATCATTTAAGCATAAAAGTTCTCACCCTCAAGAGTTAGTCATAGGTGATTTAAATAGAGGTATCACCACACGAAGGCAATATAGAGAGAATGCATTTGTCTCTCTTATAGAGCCTAAAAATATTAAAGACGCACTTCTTGATGAAAATTGGATCTTGGCTATGCAAGAAGAATTAAACCAATTTGAAAGAAGTGATGTTTGGGAGTTAGTTCCCAAACCAAACGATCATCCTATTATTGGTACGAAATGGGTCTTTCGTAACAAGATGGATGATCAAGGTAATGTCACTAGAAACAAGGCTAGATTAGTTGCTCAAGGATACCGTCAAGAAGAAGGTATTGATTTTGATGAGACATTTGCACCCGTAGCACGGCTTGAAGCTATTAGAATGTTGTTAGCATATGCTTGTTATAGAGATTTTACACTTTACCAAATGGATGTTAAATCCGCATTCTTGAATGGTGTTATTCAAGAGGAAGTGTACGTTGCACAACCTCCCGGGTTTGAATGTCATGATTCACCACATCATGTCTTCAAACTTAAAAAGGCTCTTTACGGCCTCAAACAAGCTCCAAGAGCTTGGTACGAGAGGTTAAGTACCTTTCTTCTTAATAATGGTTTTTCAAGAGGTAAAGTTGACACTACTTTGTTCATAAAAGAACAAGGTAGGAATCATTTAATTGTTCAAGTATATGTTGATGATATTATTTTTGGTGCTACTAACAATTGTCTTTGTGAGCAATTTGCTAGTCTTATGCAAGGTGAGTTCGAGATGAGCATGATGGGTGAGCTAAATTATTTCCTTGGATTACAAATCAAGCAAACCAAGGATGGTGTGTACATTTCCCAAGCCAAATACACAAGAGACTTGCTCAAAAAGTACAATTTTGGTGAAGGAAGAGAGGTGAACACTCCAATGAGCACAAGTGCAAAGCTTGACAAGGATGAAAAGGGAAAACATGTCGAGGTAACCTTGTATCGTGGCATTATAGGTAGTCTACTTTACTTAACGGCTAGTAGACCCGATATTTTACATGCGGTATGCTTATGTGCTAGATTTCAAAGTGATCCTAGGGAGATGCATTTTATTGTGGTAAAACGCATCCTTAGATACCTTAGAAGTACTTTGAAATTTGGTTTATTTTATCCTAAGAATGCATGTTTTGATTTAAGAGGTTATTGTGACTCCGATTATGCGGGGAGTTTAGTTGATAGAAAGAGCACTTCCGGAACTTGTCAGTTTCTTGGAGATTGTCTCGTTTCTTGGTACTCCAAGAAACAAAACAGTGTGTATCTCTCTACGGCGGAATCCGAATATGTGTCGGCCGCCTCGTGTTGTGCACAATTGTTATGGATGACTAACACGTTAAATGATTATAACATTCACTTCTCAAAGGTGCCAATTTTGTGTGATAACACGTCCGCCATAAATATTGCACAAAATCCCGTCCAACATAGTCGGACCAAGCACATTGAAGTGAGGTATCATTTCATCCGTGATTGTGTACAAAAGAACTTGGTAAGTGTAGAATTTGTTCCTACACATGACCAACTTGCGGACATTTTCACGAAACCCTTGCCTTGCGATGTCTTTTTGTCCATAAGAAGTAGGTTGGGGTTGCTCAATATGGGTTGATAAAACCATTTTGAGTTTTGAACACGAAAATTTCAAACATTTTCAAGATTAGTACACATAAAGCGCTTTATCTCAAACTGTTCAGGCGTTCGATGTCACATCAAGCGCCTGATGCTAAAGATGTCACTCGTTCAGAGTGACATCAGGCGCTTTATCAGGTCGTTCGATGTAGGATTAAGCGCTTGATCTGAGTGTGTTAACTCGTTCGAAGTATCATTAAGCGCTCAATCCTCCTTTTCACAGTCGTTCAATGTGACATTAGGCGCTTCATACACATTTGTGAAGTCGTTCGATGTCACATTAGGCGCTTTAACCCTATTCTTTCACTGTCTTTTCGCCGCCTATTCAGTTTTTCGCGCCATTCAAGGATCATCAATTCTCCAGCCGCCTCTTTCTCTTCCCTATTCCCCACGTTCTGCCGTTTCCTCTTCCCCATTCCCTCAAACCTTTCATCTTCCTCCTCTATTCTCTCTCCCACTCTCCCACTCCTCTTCATTTTCTTCCTCTCACCATTACTCCTTCAACTTATCCTCTTCCTCTCCTCACCCTTTAAAAGCCAACCCTCTCTTGTCTCTCCCATCACTCATCTTCTCCATCCTCCTTCAAAATTTTCACGACCTCTTCCTCCTCCAACAATGGCTTCTGCTGGTCCTTCAAAACGCCCAAGAACCCAGAAGCGAAAAACAACGGCTGGACAAAGCATTGTCGAGCCTCCTGCAATCATAACCATCCGTGAAGGGCTCACTAAGGACAACTTTCCTTGGTTGAAGAAGTTTGAGCCTGACATCAAGAAACCTCCACGCTCTATTGATAAAGGGGTTCACGTTTCCTACCATTCCTGCATGCTATACCAGGAGTGGGTAGCAAACAACCGTCTGATCATCCCTCTGAAGCTGCTCAACCTCAGCAACGTGCCTGAAACGAGCAGTGCACTGGAAATTGTTCCTTTCCTGGAACACCAAGGCTGGACATCCCTTTGGTCCAGACTTGACATGCAAAAATTCTCCCGCGAGCACACCCGGCTGTTCTACTCCAATCTGTGGATCACCCCACAATCTGAGTCTCAACCTTTCTCTCTCAACTCCTTCGTTGATGGTACTCCTCTTAGCTTCACTGTCCCTGAAATCTGTGAAGTTTTGCGTATCAGAAATGAGGGCTTGACCGATTTCTCCGTATTTGACTGGAGTTCCAAATACGGCGTCCCCGAGCAGGACGTTAAATTTGATTTGGGGTACTACCCCTCTAAAAAGACTCAGAACATGCCGTTGGTGGATCGCATTCTGCTCGCGGTTGTCACCTACTGCATCAATGGTAAGGCCACTAGAAATCCCAGTAACATAGATTTCTATGTCTCTTACCGCCTCAAGCACCTTACTCAGCTGAATCTGGCCTGGATCATCATCGAAGTCATGTTTGCGGCCCTTCGAAAGGGGTCCAAAGCTCTGCCTTTTGCCAACATTGTTACGATTTTGCTCAAATCCAAAGGCGTTGTTATTAATGATGATGATTTGTCCACCGTTGCCAAATCCGATCTTTATGATCACTATAACATCGCCCAGGCCGTTGACTCGCAGAAAAGGAAAGCCACCACTATTCCTGACGATGATGAGGTCGAAGAAGGACCTCCTGATGCCACGGGTGGTAGTGATTCCTCGGAATTACTATCACGCATTGCTGCCCTTGAACAAACCGTTCAGCAGTTGCATCTTCGTGATGCTGAGCATGAAGCTCGGCATGCGCGAAATGAACTGCGCATGACTGCATTTTGCAATGCATTCATGCAGATCAGTCCATGGGCCCTTCCTCCTAATTTTGATGATTTAGGGGGAGAAAGTGGTGGTGGTGGTGATGGTGCTGGTGGAGGTGCTGGTGATGCTGCTGGTGGTGCTGGTGGATCCATGGGTGGGTTCACGGATTTTGCCGCTAGTGGAGGTTTTGGTTTTAGTGGGTTTACACCACCAAGTGGTGGTGCTATGTAAATTTTTTATATTTGTTGGTGTTAATTGTTTTTCTGCAATTATTGAATGAAATTTTTATAACTTGAATTTATTGTTGATGTTCATTAAAATTGTTTCATCATTTCATTCAAGTTATTTCTTTTTCATTGCACTTAGTGAGGGGGAGCATATATTAAGGGGGAGCTTTGTTAAGTTATGCATATCGTGAAATCATCAAAAAGAGGGAGAATGTTAGATCATGTTGAGTTTTGATGATTTGCACATTTTGGCACATTGAACAACCCATTAGGCGCTTCATGTGTGTTGTTTGAAGTCAGAATACTTCGAACGCCTACATTAGGCGCTTAATGTACCTTGGTGGAGTCCAGTACACTTCGAACGCCTAGATTAGGCGCTTTATGTGAAGTGTCTGGACATGCGAACACTTCGAACGCCTAGATTAGGCGCTTCATGTGAGTGTTTGTAAAACAGGACACATTGAACGCCTGATTAGGCGCTTTATGTGACCTGTTGAAAAGTGCGAACACTTTGAACGCCTCTTTAGGCGCTTTATGCAGTCCACCATGCCAAAAGTACTTTTCCCCTGGCTGGGCACGTACTCCTAAGTACTTTCTCTGAGTAAAAGTCAGAGTTAGTTCGAACAAGCGTGAAGTGCCACATTAAGCGCTTCATGTGACTTCGAACGCCTTAAGATGCCCACATTAGGCGCTTGATGTGACTTCGAACGACTGTTCTCTTTTACATCAAGCGCTCAATGTCACATCGAACGCCTGTGCTTTTGCACATTAGGCGCTTCATGTGACCAACGTTACAAAGGTCTTGAACTTCACTTTTTAACATCAGTTGACTCTTTGTACCCTCTCTTTTTAGTGTCTTTTTGCAGGCTTCTCTCTGTTGAAGTTTCTCAGGTTTCCTTTCTTGGCATTCATTTTGAAATCTCTCCAAGAATGTTGCTACATGCCAATGGGAGATCTCCAATGATGAGGACTCACCAACACATGATGCCAAAACCCATTAATGTCAGTGCAGAGGGTTTCAAACGGGAAGAAACTTTGAAGTTGATAAAATAGGGTTTCTTCCACATTCTTCAAAAACTTTCTACTACACAAGCTCTCAAGTTCTCTCAAGCTCAAGCTCTCAAAATATTTGTAACCTTTGTACATCTTTACTTTATTGTTGAGAGTGATTATTGTAAGAAGAAGAGTCTTCTTCTTGGTGAGATTTTCTGTGAGAGATTTGGTAGATTGTTGGTCAAGGAGCAAGGGTGCTCTTTGTTTAAGTTTTCTAAACTTTGAAGGGTTTGTTGATAGTGTGTGGTGCACTATTCTCCCTACAAGATTTCTTTGAGGGCAAAGAAGATCTTTGGAGGCAAAACTTCAAGGTGTTAGAACTCTTGGTTGTGGTCTAGGCAAGGTGCCTAGTTTGTATTCTTTTGATTTTGTTTTTGGTTGTTGTTTCCCCCAAAAGAAATAACAATCCCCATTTCAAAATCCTTCTTGTGAAACACCAAGAAGGTAGAGGAGTAGAGTCTCTTGACTTGAACCTCTATACATACTCGTGTTCTTTTTTGTCTTTCAAGTTTTATCTTTCTAAAGAACACATCCAAGTATTGGTTGCACTCTAAAACGAAAAATAGCCACAAAATATCCATACTTGGTGAACACACTATTCAACCCCCCCTTCTAGTGTGTTCTAAGGGACCTAACAGGTTAAACACGGATACAAATAAAAGTAACTACCAAATGGACTTGGTTTCCTTCTGAATGCAGCCATCCTTCATTCTCATATATCAAATATTATTCGTTTTAGCAGTAGTTTACATGGCATGACCAAAACAGTAGAAAACAACTATAATTATGAGGGGGACTAGAAAATTAAACGTTGTCGTCTTGAATTCATATACATCTGTAATGTTAGGGCATTAGTCCAGTCCATTTGTTATTGGATATTTTATGAAGCCCAAATGATTTGGGCATTAGGGTACATCTCTTAGAAGCCCTGTAATGGGGTGTTTTGAAGTTTGAAGTCGACTGGACAGAATGGAGGAAAAAAGGATGATGATGATGATGATGATGATGATAATAATAATAATAATAATAATAATAATAATAATAATTATAATAATAATAATAATAATAAATGATATAATCATAAAATAGAATAAAGAAGAGATAAGAATAAGCAAAATTTGAAAAAAAAAGAAAAAAAAAGAAAAGGCAAACGTGGAAAAGAGGGGGGAGTAACTGCCTCCCCCCAAAACTTGCGCACACAGATGATAAAGGGGAACAGGGGAGGATAGAAAAATGACAAAAAGCAACTAATAGAAAATATAAGGAAAAGAGAGGGGAGCAACATAGGGAGGAAGCGGCAGTGAGCAGAGAAAAAAAAGAAAAGGAAAAGAGTGATTCAAGCGTCTTAAGCTATTCGCAGTATCGCATAATCGCATAACTTGTCTGCAATCGAGGTAAGTTCCCTTTTTCCCCTCCAATTGGTACAAATTCCAGCATGCTTTGGTGATATATTATGTGTTTATTGTTTTTAATTGTTGAAATCTATACTATGTTGTTTGATCTGTGAAAAGCATGAGTTTTGATTACTGTGGAATGCGCTTGATTACTGTGTTTGATATCTGTGGAATGCGTATACTGTTTTGCGTGGATGGATTTGATTTTAGGGAAAAATTTGATAATCAAAATAGTAAAACTGATTTGGTTTTGATTTTAGGGATAAATTTGATAATCAAAATAGTAAAACTGCTTTGGTTTTGATTTTAGGGAAAAATTTGATAATCAAAATAGTATAAGCTTTGCGCATGCGTTTTGAGTCTGTGGAATGCGTCTATGCGTTTTGAGTCTATGCGATGCGTGCTCTACGTCTATCTGATTTGATGTTAGGGATGAATTTGATATCAAAATGATTTATTTTATTAATGTTATTTAATTGATTATAAATAGTATTAAACATAGGAAAAATATAAGTAAATATTAGAAAATCATAAATAAATTCTAGAAATTATAAGATACTGAAATTAAATGATTTTCATCAAATTTCTGTGTAGCGGGCCGATTGTGCGCATGTCTGACTTATTTACTTAATATATATAAAATAAAATAAAATAAGATAATCTACTGAGCCGACCGCGGGCCGGGCCGAATGGCCAACGGACCGGGCCCCAGTTGGCTGGCTCAATTAAACAGAAAAAAATATAAAAAAATAATATAATTCTGAATTTAATTGGAAATTCTATAAATGTTATTTAATTAATTTTAAATAGTAATAATTATAGGGAAAATATAAATAAAATCGGAAAATTATGTATAAATCCCAGAAATTATAAAATACTGAGATTAAATTATTTTTACTAAAGTTCATTAATTGTGATAATTCATTTAAATTGGATAATCGGGTAATAAATAGAAATAAATTAGGAAAAAATGAGAAAAAAATATAGAAAATGCACAATAAATGTATACAAGCCATGAAAAAAATAGGTTTAACATCAAACAACATTAAATCATTACTCGGATAATAAATGAACCTAGATTTGAGTGCCGGATGATGGTGAGGATGGGCCAGGGGCCTCATACGATCTTTAAATGAACCTAGATTTGAGTGCCGAAGGATGGTGAGGATGGGCCAGGGGCCTCAGGCGATTGTGTTTTTGCATTCATGGCACGTGCATTTACATTGATGGCGGGTCGTGACGTACGGGTCACGGACAGGATGGTGTACGGTGGCGGGGCCACGACACTCAGGATGGTGTGCGGTGGCGCGGCCACGCACACTCAGTATGGTGACTCTGGGGTGTACGACCTGCAGCCACTCAGTAGGACCCGGGTTCATGCATTGCACGGTGGAGATATCGGCATTCTGTGTGACATGACTTTGTTGCATGTGACATGCATAGTAGGACATGCATCACGATGTTGTGCATTCTTTATCTGGAGTGAATCACTTTCCGCAGTCTTTCATATGCTTATGTGATATCATGTTTTATGTGTTATGTGTTATATCATTTTAGTATGCTAGTCTTGTACGAGTTGGAGGCAGGTGCCTACTGGGTGATTTCCCATCACTCACCCCTACTTCCCCCCCCCATCAGGTGAGAACGAGGAAGCGTACGACTATATCTTTGCTGAGGACGGGGCTGAGACATTAGTATGGCCAGACTGATGGTCGCACCTAGGATACGAAGAGACCATGCGGCTGTCTATCGTTATTTTATTGGGGTTTCATCAGACACAACCCTATTTAGACTGATAGCATTTAGAGGTTGGCACGGTGACTTTGTTACCATCACTGATGTAGTATTTTATTGAGGATTTCCTTGTTCATGTAATTTGATATTATGGTAATTCGTTTCCGCGAGAAAAAAAAATTTCTACGTATTTTCGGACATGTAAAAAGTTTATTCAACGCCTTGTATTCTCCTTAGTGAGATACGGCGGGTGCATTGTTTCCGATGCTAGAGTTCGGGAGCGGGGCGCTACAACCGGTCTTCCAAAATTTCGACAAAACTGTCGTCGAATATTCAAAGAAGGCTGCATCTAATGTCTGGACTCTGGACCCATCAGTTTTAAGCTATAGGGAAAGGGGGGGATTTTATTAATGGTGAAAATAAATTGTCCTTAGTTTTCTTACAATATAAAAAATGCTAATAAAAACAACCGGCATTTGATGGTTTTGAATGAAATATAATTAAGATAAATAGTATATTCTTCCATGGTTACGTACCTTTATATTATTTTTGATGTTACAGTTGTTTTACAGCAGAAACTGCAAAACGCGAAAAACATTAAAAATCCCAGATAAATAACTAATGAAAAATTTATGAAAGACGTAGCTAGATATGTTCGTATTACGGAACCATGCGACCCTATTTTCTTTTCGTGCATATACTAAGACCTGTTATATCCTTTTTGTTTGTACTCAATGTGTTATATTTCGTTGAAATATAAATGTCAAAGTACGACCTCTATTTTATATATATATATGTGTATATATATATATATGTGTGTGTGTGTACATATACATATACATATGTATGCATGTTTTTTTGTCCATAATTGCGTAGGTTATATTATCTCGAAGGTATATCAGTAGGAGAGAGAAGGATTCCTGTTTTTCTCGTAATACGCATTCATTTGACTTAATCTAACATCGGCAAAATCGACGATGGCAAAAGGTGTTATATTATTTATTCTAGTAAAGGTCATTTTCCCTCAAGAAATTGAAAGATTGAACAATTTCAATATATTTAATTATTTCTTTCATCAAGATGTTCTCTAGTTGTTGCACAAAACATGCGAAACTTTTGAAATTATAGTTTTTATGCAAACATTGTTAATTTGTTGCCGTAAATATCTATTTTGTATAAATAGAAACGAATTGAAAATCAAATTAACGACGATTTGACGACCAACATGGATATTTAGTATAACAAATTAAAAACATTTGGATAAAACTGTTGTTTCAAAAGTTTTTGATGTTTGTTACAATAGCTAGAAAACATTCAGATAAAAACATAATTCACTTTTCATATTTGAAATCATAAAAAGTTAAATCCATTTAACAAACATTTGACAGTTTTGTAATCTAAAAATGTATAGTGAAAGGAGAATCCCAAATCTTTATGTCAGATATAACCAATATATGACAATTTTGGGAGTACAAAATCCATTTGACTTGGTCTATTATAGCTAGGTCGACCAAGCCAAAAAACTTATAAGATTTTTAAATCTTTTACAGATCATTTAGAAGTTGACTCACGTAACAACTTGTAATTACTGTTCGAGACAGCCAAACGAATCCATGCACAAAACCTAGACGAATTTGTTTGGTAATGACATGTAAAAAATACAAAGAGTTTTGAGGTCTCATCCATTGGAAATTTTTTATCTTATCTCGTGAAACAAGTGTAATAGAATATCATTCTCGATGTGTTGCGTTAAGGTTACAAACTTAAATAAGAAATTGAAACAAATTCCATCTCGAGACAAGCAGAGTATATCTGGTTTGATGATTCTAAACATATTTCTACGATTATACCTAGTTTGATTTAAATTATAATTCGTTTTCTTTAATTTGATTTTAACTTAAAAACGTTTGCTACAACCAAAAAAAAAATTTCCGGTACACTGTTTCTGCGTTTGTA
Organism: Eustoma russellianum; assembly: GCA_036186865.1. Classification (NCBI taxonomy): domain Eukaryota; kingdom Viridiplantae; phylum Streptophyta; class Magnoliopsida; order Gentianales; family Gentianaceae; genus Eustoma; species Eustoma russellianum. The sequence goes on along the minus strand of AP025069.1, from coordinate 26,883,939 downwards.
CACGGCCTGGGAAGAGGCTAGATCGCTTCGCGATTTGATGTACGCAGCCTTACCTTACACTTTCTGGTACAACAATTATCTTTAATATAACATGTTCCATATACAACAACAACAACACATACAAATCATATCACAACAATAGTAAAAGCTATCGCTAGGGTCTGGGAATGTTGGGAGACAGACAAATAATACCTCCATCACAAAGCACAGAGAGTTCGTTTTCACCGAGACATCCGACTCTATATATACCTGCATATACACATAATGAACGAACAAATAATGAAAGACAAAGACAAACACATAAAATGCAAACTCAACCTAACGTTTAGAGAGTATCTAAGCCTCTTTATATACTCTAAGGTGCATCTATATCATGTCTAAACCTCGCTAACCTTAATCCTCCATCTCCATGAGCTCCTATCCTGGACCATGTCCTCAGAGAGGTGCAAAATTAGTAGGTCATGTCTAATCCATTCCTCCTAAGTTAGTTTGGGCCTGCCTTTACTTCTTTTTCCCTCTACAATGAGGCTTTCAATTGTTCTGACAGATACCGTTGTCTGTCTCCGCTTGACATGCCCAGACCATCTCAGTCTCTCCTCCCTTATTTTATCCGCTATACTAGCCACCCCTAGCATTTCCCTATATGCCTCATTTCTGAGCCGGTCTAGCCTTTATTGCTCACATATCCACCTCAGCATCCTCATCTCTGTCATTTCCATCTTCTGCGACTGTGACCTCTTCATAGCTCAGCAGTCTGTCCCATATAACATTGCCGGCCGCACTGCCACCTTATAAAATTTTTTCTTTAATTTAGTTGGAAATTTCTTGTCACGCAGCACCCATGAAATTTAGTTGGCGCCATATATGACCATTTTTGCACCAAAAATTCCATCGCACTTGGTCTAATAACCAGAGTATCATAACAACAACAATCATACCCAGTATATCCCGACGACAGTACAAGCTATCGCTAGGGTCTGGGGAGAGTGAAAGGCAGACAAACAATACCTCCATCCCAAAGAATAGAGAGTTTGATTCCTGTGAGACCCCGACTCTGTATGTACCTGCACATATATCATAGTAATATGAATATGTACTAATCAAGAGATTTTATTTACATACACAGAAGTCTAATAACTAGAGTATAAGAGTTTAAAACACCTATTGGAATTCTCAATGTATTACAGATCATTGTGCTCCAACGAGCTTTGAATCCGTACAAACATTCTAAATAAGTATTATGGAAATCGAAACGAATCCATTGGTGAAATATTTGTACGATTCTTTCTGCTACTGACGTGAACAATCCAAAGAAGTTGCGAGATCTGATTCATTTGCCCTCTATTCCTATGACTTGGCCTTTCATGGCAGCATCTTTTACACACTACTAGGAAATAGTCAACATGCTAGATGACATAAAACATTTAATAAGAGTATTCTAATTGTTTATCCATATGGTTTTTAGTAGTCTTTTGGCACAACATAATCTTATTGAATAATGGGTAGGAAATGTAAAGTAAGTATAAACAATGGCTTCTTTCATAGTTTCATGGCTATAAATAAGGCCTCGTTAGGCTTTTTGGTTCACAAATTAACACACAGCTCCTGCATCAAGTCATTCCCACACACAAAAGTAGAAGATGGCCCAGTTGGTTCGTGTTGCGCTTGCCATGTTTCTGGTTGTCTCAGGTATGTGTTCTCTACTCACCGATTATGGGTCGAAGCATATTCCCATGATGTGTTTACAACAACAACAATACATATCTAGTATATTTCGACGACATCAAAAGCTGTTGCTAGGGTCTGGGGAGGACGAGAGACATGCAAACAATACCTCAATTCCAAAGGATAGAGAGTTTGCTTCCAGCGAGACTCCCGATTCTATATGTACCTAGATAGATGGTACAATTATAGGGATATGATGTGCTGGTGTGTTTCTCTATATCCATTCGTTCAGTATTGCATTATTTTCCTCTGGCCCTAGTCATTTTGAGTTTCGGATTAGGATCTTAAATGCTCCCAAGCCTTGATGTGGCTGAGTGCTTGTTGCCTTTTCATATAAACTGAATATCAGCAAAGGAATAACTTGTAGGAATGTAGGCTAGACATATTTCCTTTTGTGTCGACATGTATATTTTAAACTTGACGCTTGAACCCATTGTTCTTGCTAAAATAGCAAACTTTTATTGCCACGGAAGTAGATCTTGGTTAAGTAATTATAAATGTTCTTACAAATTTAGAGAATCGTTTTATTTGTGGAAAATCCCAAGAGAAGACTAGAATTCAGAGTCATCCTACTGTTGCTCTTGCTACTATATCTCAGTTAGTTTAAAAGTCTGTCTAATGTTAAATTTCGGCGGCGGAGGCTCGAGAGACTGGTGAGAGTTCGATTCTTGTCTCAAGCAAGATTTTTCACTCTCTTTCTAGATAAACGCATGGTATTGGAGCTACACTGTTTCCAGTGGGCTCTTTGTGTGACTGCCTGAACAGTCCAACTCTGTCATAACGGGCATTGTGCACCTAACTTTCATCCTTATCGTACCGTGTGACATGATAATAGAGGTCTAGTTGGGGTTTTCTGTCATAAACCTCTGTCTAATGATAAACTCTCCCATACATAACAAACCAGGCCTAATTCAAATGCATAGAACTCAGTCTATAAAAAAACAAAGAGCTCTCACCTAAAATAACGGTATTTCTTATGTTCCAAAAATATTATTATAGTTCGATTTTTGTTTGCCTCAAAAATATCCTCCATTTTTTAAAAATAATACTCCTTCCGTCTTAACAATATTATGACTTTTCAACATAATTTAAACTATGTTGAAAGTCCTGCATTTGATTATATTCTTCAGGCGGATGGAGTAACATATTAGTTATGAGAGATTTCATGCTATCATTTCAATTAACAATTACATGATTTCTTTAGTTTACCTTAATTAACCAATTCATACTAGAATGAGAATAGTGCTTAAAATAGTTTGACTTTCTTAAACTACGTTCAGATCCAACAAGAACATAATTATCGGAACAGAAAGAGTAATATTCAAGAGCTGAATCATGTCATTTAACTTCCTTTTATATGACCATATTTACATTTATGATGATTAACAGTGGCACTGGCTGAGGAGGAGGGAGCCGTTCCTGGACTACGTATTCGCGCCAAATTCATTCAGACCGAACTTAATGCCTTGGCGTATAGAAAGCTATCTAACGACTATCCATGCGCCGGTGCCTTTTGTGATGAAGGCGCATACCAATGCGAATCCACCGACTGCTCTTGTAAGAACAACGTCTGTAAATTAAAGGAGGATTGAGCTTTGGGCTGTCCAAGATTCTTAATAAGTGTTCAGTTCTTCTGCGAGTGTGAACGCAGGGTCTAATGCACCGAGAACACGTGACAAAATATGTTCCTACAACCTTTTCCTAGAGTGCTTTCATCTCCGATGTAATGTTTGTCGTCTGTTGCTGTTTGAGTTTATGTGTTTGCTTCTCGAACTTGGAACCATAATTATAAAAATAAATTGTGTTGCTACTTCAAACATTGTTTGGAACTGTCTGTTTTCTCATCTTAATTCCTAGTATCTTATTATTTTCCTGTCATCCTAGTCTCTTGTATTTTACCATGTTTTGATGCCGGTGGACCATTCACAAGTTCTTATATTATCCTTGACAACTCCAAATTCCGGATGAATTGTATTTTTTAAAAATGAACTGGACGATGGTGCAGCTGGATCCAGACTGGTGGCAGGGGAGATTCACCTTCCGGATGAAAATCTGGTGCCTATCCCATAAGAAGTTGCTCACGCAACTGTTGGGATATGAAATGTTTTGATGAAGTTAAAAGATGTTTTAAAAGAGTTAAAAAGTAATTTCATACTTGGGACTTGAAACAAAGTGAGAAAAACACGCTGTGAAACATCGATCTCTCAGATAGATCGATCGATGTATACATCGGTCTCTCAAGGAGAAACATCGATCAATCTATGTTGGAAAGGTTCAAGGTTGGAACCTTAGTATCCAACATCGATCTCTCAAGCTGGGAGACACCGATCGATCTATGTCACATCACTCTCTAAGGTGAGAGACATCGATCGATCGATGTAGTGAAGGTTAAAAGTTGAAATCTTACTGGAAGACATTGATCTCTCAAAGTCTGAGACATCGATCGATCGATGTGTACATCAGTCTCTCAGAAGAGACATCGATCAATCGATGTGCATAAAGAATAAAACTGAAACCTTAATAGAGAGCATCGATCTCTCAGCTTTGGGATATCGACCGGTAGACATCGGTATCTCAAAGAAGATAAATCGATCGATCGATGTATGTCAGGTTCAAAACTGGAACCTTTTATGGAGGACACCAATATCTCAATGCAGAAACATCGATCGATCGATGTCATCCAAAATTAAAAATTTTATGGCCGTTAGAACAAAATCCAAGGGAGATTCATGTTGTTTTTGTTAGAGAATCAAATCAAATATCAACAGAACCATTGCTTAGTGATGGAAAGTAGCCGTAACTTTAGCCGTAATCAAGATATTGTGTATCTTGACCTTTATGGAGAATATTGACTAAATCATAGTAGTTGATATTTTAGCAGAAATAGAAGACTTGGTAGTACCATAAATAGCAAGCAATTGTACTCATACAAAATCAATGAAGAAAAATATTTTCATTCAATAGAAATAACTTTTATTCTTTTCTACATGGTATCAGAGCAGGTTTGATACCTACAGGACTCAGAAATTTCTTCCTCATAGTCCCGATTTCCTCTCAGATCAAAACTCTTGGTTCTGATCATCCCAGAAGAAGCAATAAACCACACACCGAAATCCAAACACGAAAAGGGGCCACCAGCGAATCTGGTCAGGAACTCAGACCATGAAGTCATCATTGTTCCTGGTATACCTTTCTCGACCAAAAAGCCAGAAAGAAAACAACCAAGCCAGCACTGTCCTTATTCTCTACCTTCCTCAGCCACCAAGTCTATCGAACCAGTAGAATACCTGTTAAGCATACCCAAGGAAAATGTCAGAAGGTGAACCCAAAACAGATAATAGTGAGTTAGCCATCCAATTGGTTAATTTACTACGCAACAGTTTAAATCTCCAGGTTCATACCAACCCTGATAATCTCTCACTTGGAATCAAATTAAGTGGAGACAATTATCAGTTATGGGCTACCCTGATGAAGAGAGCTGTAGGGGGCCGGGGGCAGAGTCAACACCTCATGGGTGTGCCCCAACCACCAGCGGCCACAGAGCCAACCTTCACCCAATGGGAAGTAAATGATCACTGCGTGTATACATAGCTCCTTCAAAATATTGAGCCTCATCTCATTAACAATGTATCACAATATCCCGCAGCAAAGGCGCTGCGGGATGGACTTGCGCTAACCTACGGTACAGGGACAAATTCATTACAGGTCTTTGACCTCCATAAACGGCCTCACTCAATTAGACAAGCAGGAGGCACGCTAGATGACCTGTGGAATCGACTATAGAGCATATGGATGGAGATCGACAGGAGAGACCCCAATCCGATGAAAGATTCAGATGACATCAGAATATACAACAACAAGATCCAGGAGCAGCGTGTATATCAACTATTAATGGCAGTTGATGATAGGTTTGAAGTTATCAAGAGGGAGTTACTAAAAAGGGACCCTCTGCCTCTACCTGAGGTGGCGTATGCCTCAATCAGGCACGAAGAAACACGGATGACTATTCTCAAAGGGATCCCCTCAGAATCTGTGGATTCATCCTCGGGGATCGGGTCAGGCCTTCGAATCCAATGCAAGAACGACAGGAAAAGGACGGACAATCTCTCCCGCTCACAGAGCTCATCGCGGGGAGACAAAGAGGACAAGCAGAAACTTCTCTGCACGCATTGCGGAAAGAGAAAGCATCTAAAAAAGGACTGCTTCGAGCTTGTGGGATACCCCGACTGGTGGGAATCACAAGGAGCAGTAAAACCAGGAAAGGCCGCAGTAGCAGCAGAGGAGCAGTCAGGAAGGGCAGCTGTGGCTGCAGGAGGTACCATCACAGAGGGAGGCACCATCACAGAGGCTGCCATCTCCAACCCTAGCGTGAAGGAGAAAGACGAAAAGGATGCAGATGGAGAAAGGACTGCAGCAGCGAAGGGTAAGAGAATTAGGGTTGGAGGTTTTATACCCAACCCTGATTCTGTTCTTCCAAATTTACCCTTACTAAATTTGAATAATTGCACCTTGCCATTTTGCAAAAAAGGTCTTCAGATTTCAGATATAGTGCAGAGAAGCCCTCATAGTTCCGGACATCTACTGAGTGGCCCCTCCATTCCAACCCGCCTACAATTAGACCCTCAGATTTTGCCAAACTCCCAGACTACTTCCAACAAACTACAGTTTGACCCTCTAACTCCAGAAAAGTGCCAAACCACGCCCCAAACTACCTCCATCTCCTATATCGCCCTCAATTGCCCACAAAAACCAATTTCCTCATCTGCCTCCACCAGATGTTCCCAGTGGATTCTTGACTGCGGTGCCTCTGACACGATGACATATGATCCATGCGATTTCTCCATTCTTTCCCCTACCAGCAACAAAACCCATATTGAAACAGCGAGTGGTGAACTTATCCAAGTTCAAAAGAGTGGCTCAGTTACAATCTCTCCGTGTCTTAAACTCGACAATTGTCTATATGTGCCATCTTTGTCCTCTAAATTACTTTCCCTTAGTCAGCTTAGTAAACAACTTAATTGTGTTGCCCTCTTATATCCTCATTTTTGCCTTTTGTAGGATATTCACTCGAGGGTGATTATTGGGCGTGGCATTGAGCGCAGAGGGCTGTACTATGTGGAGGAGGTAACTCAACAGGGTCAGTCTAATCTTGTCCACGGGACGGCTCAACGACAACTGTGGTTGTGGCATCGGCGACTAGGCCACCTACTTTATTTACTCATACAGACATGCCAATCACTTGCGAAACATGTATTCTTGCTAAAAATCATCGCAGTACATTTCATCCAAATAATACTCGTGTTGATCAGTGTTTTTCATTAGTTCATACTGATGTCTGGGGGCCGGCACCTTTTGCTACGCCCCAAGGCTTTCAATATTTTGTCTTGTTCATTGATGACTATTCTCGGCTGACCTGGGTCTATTTCATTAAACATAAATCCGAGGTATACACTAAAGTTGTTGAGTTTTTTCAGCTCGTCAAAACCCAGTTTCATCACGAAATTAAAATTGTTCATTCTGATAATGGAGGAGAGTATATGTCTGGCCATCTCCAAACTTTCTTCAAAAACCATGGGATCATTCACCAAACCTCTTGCCCCAATACCCCCAACAAAACAGGGTTGCTGAACGTAAGAATCGCCTACTCCTCAAAATGACACGGGCAATGATGTTAGAATCCGATGTCCCAAAACATTTCTGGCCCGAGGCGATTGCGACTGCCACTTATCTTCTCAATCGCCTCCCTTCTCGCACACTCAATCATCAAACACCTATTCAAACTCTAGCCCTTCAGGTCACTATACCCTCCATACTTACTCTTCCACCTAAGATATTTGGGTGTACTGTGTACATACATATTCCACAACCAAACCGCACCAAACTTGATCCGTGTGCCGAAAATTGTCTCTTTGTCGGTTATGCCACCCATCAAAAGGGGTATCGTTGCTACAACCCACCCACTCGTCGTATACATGTCACACTTGATTGTGTCTTTCTTGAAACAGAGTATTTCTACAAATCCCAGTCTCCGGTTCAGGGGGAGTCTCGAAGTGAACCAATCGACTGGGAACCTTTTGACTGTGTCTCCAATCACAGGGAGTCAGAGGCTGGCCAACACGGACAAGTAGATGGCGTCACCGAGTCATCTGAATCCACTACATACAGTACCGAAGGTGAAATGCCCTCGTCCACTGGTTCCCCTCTTGTGAATACTCCTCTTGAGTTAAGTGAGTCTCTTCTAGATGCACGTCCATCTACTGTACTTGCTCTTGAACCTCCTGATGCTTTGCCTGAGCCACAGGTACCACAGGAACAATATCTACCTCCATGAAGGAATAGAGGGATACCACCTGAGAGGTACTCTCCTGAACAACCAATCCAAAAAACCAGATATCCGGTAAACCTGGCAGGAAAGGCACACACCCTATTTGCCTTATTATGTGCAGAAGAGATTCCGCGAACGACTGATGAAGCTATCAGAAAAAATAATGGAGAGAGGCCATGGAGGTGGAGATGGGTGCATTGGAAAAGAACAACACGTGGGAAAAATGTGTGTTACCTAAAGGGAAGAAACCAGTGGGGTGTCGGTGGGTGTTTACTATCAAATATAAATCAGATGGCACTATCGAGCGGTATAAAGCCAGGTTAGTAGCAAAGGGGTATACACAAACCTATGGCATAGACTATTCTGAGACATTCTCTCCTGTAGCCAAGCTGGATACAATCCGAGTACTATTCTCTATTGCAGTGAATCAAGACTGGCCATTGTATCAATTCGATGTCAAGAATGCTTTTCTGCATGGAGAGCTAAAAGAAGAGGTATATATGGAAGCACCGCCAGGTTTCTCAGAAGAGTTCAAAGGAGGAGAAGTTTGCAGACTTAAAAGGTCTCTTTATGGCTTGAAACAATCCCCTCGAGCGTGTTTCGGAAGGTTTACCCTTGCTATGAAACGGAATGGATACAAGCAGAGTAATGCAGATCACACCCTGTTTTTCAAGCGGTGAGGTACCTTGGTTACTTGTTTGATTATTTATATGGATGATATAGTGATTACGGGCAGTGATAAGGAGGAAATCAGTCGGCTCAGGAAAAGCTTATTCGCAGAATTTGAAATGAAGGATCTGGGAGAGCTCTAGTATTTCCTGGGAATTGAAGTACAACGGTCAAAGAGAGGCATATTCATATCACAAAGAAAGTATATTCTTGACCTTCTGACTGAAGTAGGAATGCTCGAGTGTAAGCCCAGTGATACACCAATGGTGACCAATCAGAAGCTAGAAATACAAGAAGCTGCATCAGAGGTTGACAAGGAGCAGTATCAGAGGATGGTAGGAAAACTCATCTATCTTTCGCATACGAGACCTGACATTGCATATGCTGTTGGTGTGGTAAGTCAATTCATGCACAGACCGCAAAAGGAGCATTTGGAGGCCGTCATGAGAATATTGAGGTATCTGAAGAAAACATTTGAGAGAGGGGTCTGGTTCAAAAACCACAAACACCTTGAAGTAGAAGTATACACTGATGCAGATTGGGCAGGCAATCCAGTTGATAGGAGGTCAACATCAGGATACTTCTCGTTGGTAGGGGGAAACCTTGTGACATGGAGAAGTAAGAAACAGAAGGCGATTGCCTTGTCAAGTGCAGAAGCGGAGTTTCGAGGAATTGAGAAAGGGTTTGTAGAAGTTTTGTGGCTCAACAAGTTGCTCAAAGAAGTTGGTCTCTCAGTACAAGGTCCAGCAAGGTTAAAGTGCGATAACAAGGCAGCAATCAGTATTTCTGAAAATCCAGTGCAACACGATCGAACAAAACACATTGAGGTTGATAGACACTTTATAAAGGAGAAGCTAGATGAAGGAGTGGTAGAGATACCTTTTGTACGGTCTGAAGAGCAGCTTGCCGACATACTTACTAAAGCAGTACCAGGGAGGGTGTTTGAAGAGACGCTTTGCAAGTTGAACATCGGAGATCCGAATGATTAACTTGAGAGGGAGTGTTAGAGAATCAAATCAAATATCAACAGAACCATTGCTTAGTGATGGAAAGTAGCCGTAACTTTAGCCGTAATCAAGATATTGTGTATCTTGACCTTTGTGGAGAATATTGACTAAATCATAGTAGTTGATATTTTAGCAGAAATAGAAGACTTGGTAGTACTATAAATAGCAAGCAATTGTACTCATACAAAATCAATGAAGAAAAATATTTTCATTCAATAGAAATAACTTTTATTCTTTTCTACAGTTTTCTCTTTCCAATCTTGCTCAATTTTTTTATGGACTTTTTGATAACATCAATCATGTTTCTTTGACTATTATATCCATATCTAAGATTTTCTATGGTGGCTTTGGAGGATCAAATCAATCCATAGGATAGCTAAGGCTATTTTCAAATTGTGAAGACTTGAGATTAACTTGAAGACTTGGGGGAGGCTCCAAAAACGTGGATTACACCTCCTATAAATTGAAAAGGCTCAGATGAGGCATATATACACTTTCATCCTCTTCAAACTTCATAATTCATTGTTGTAAATTTCTCTAATTTGTGTAAAAGTGATTAAAGCTTGTTAAGCTCTTATATGTTCTTCATTGTTGTAAATTGAGAGATTGTAAATATAACACAAGAGGAACCATGCATATGTGATCTCTTGCTTATGTTTAGACTAGTGAGAAAGTGTAAACCCCATTACTTCCCAAACCCACTGTGAGAAAGTTCTTTGAGAGAACTTTGTTGAAGCTGTAAGGTAGCAAGAACTTGTTCTTGCTTAGAGCTGAAGTTGTTGTAGATGCACAAAGTTGTTTTGTGCAAGAAGTTGTTGTTGTGATTGCTTACACTAAGTTGTTAGTGTAAGTATTGTTGTAGTTGTTCTTATTAAAAGTAATAAGAATAATAGCTGTTGAAAATCCCTTTTGGAAACAAAAGTGGTAGTGGAGTAGAATCATTTACGATTCGAACCACTCTATATCGGGTGTACTCATTCATTGTCTCTCATCTCCCATTCTTTACTTTTATTTTGATTTTCATTTGAGTTGAAGATAGCCAAAAACCAGAAATTATGCAAAATTGCCCAACACTCTATTCACCCCCCTCTAGAGTGATTGTCATGGACCTAACAATTGGTATCAGAACCTAACCTTGATTGCTTTGCCAATCTTTGCATATAGCAAGGCTAAAAATCATGACAATGATAACCTCTTCATCCTATACCTTAACTTCCAAGCCAACTGTACTATTCTCAGCCTCAAACACTAAGGTGGAGAGCCCAGAATATATTATATAGTTCAGACCAATATCGTTGGCTAATGTGGATGTGAAGATAATCTCAAAAGTTATAGCTAACAGAGTCAAATTGATTATTGGAAAGGTTGTCAGGGAGGAGCAGGGCAGTTTCATCCCAAGGAGACAGGCGTGTGATAATATCATTGTGGCATAGGAGGTTCTCCACACTATGAAGAGAAAGACAAGACGCAAGGGGCTCATGGCAGTGAAGCTTGATCTCGAAAAAGCTTATGATCGTATTGATTGGTGCTTCCTCCGACAGGTAATTCGAGCGGTTGGCTTTGGTGAGGCACTAGTGAATCTTGTCATGTTCATAATTTCATCTGCCCAATTTAGGTTCTTGTGGAACGGGGTTCAACTCGAGTCATTTGAACCACGTAGAGGTCTGTGTCAGGGGGATCCACTGGCTCCATATCTCTTTGTATTATGTATGGACTACCCGAGTCAGAAAATCCATCACGCCGTTCAAACGCAAGAGTGGTATCCAGTGAGGTTGTCGAGGGTTGGCCCAGCTATATCCCTTCTGCTGTTCGCTGATGATCTCCTCCTATTTGGGGACGCGACCGAGGCGCAAGCTACAACTATGTCATTTATTGTATCACTCTTCTGTCGAGCCTCAAGTCAGAAAGTTAGCACATCTAAATCTAGCATGTTTGCTTCTCCAAATATCAGTAAAGAATAGGCCATGCATCTGAGTCGTCAATTTGGTGTTCTGCTTAAATATGATTTGGGGTAGTACTTGGGGATGCCACCTTTACATGGACGAGTAAAGGTTGATACCTTCAGCTTTTTGGTGGATAAGGTGTGGTGGAAACTGACCTCGTGGAAGGGGAGGATGATGTCCAAAGGTCCAAAGCTGCAAGAAATCTTCTCATCCAATCTATCACTTCCAGTATTCCGTTTTATGCCATGCAAACTATCTTGGTCCCGAGCACTATAGTGGAGCTGTTGGAAAGGTTGAACAAATGCTTATTCTGGGATGAGTACGAGGAGGAGCGGAAGTTTCATATCATAGCATGGCCCACGATCTGTGACGGAAGAAGGAGGGTAGCACGGGGATTAAACGGCTCTGCTCCATGAACTTGGTGATGCTGGCAAAGTTGTTATGGAGACTCATTCTGAATGAGGACACGCTTTGGGTGAGAGTGTTGAAGTCGAAATATGGTAGCCCCCTTAGTGAGGCTGCGGCAAGGAGAAGGGGCTCCACGTATACATGGAGGAGCATTATGGCGACTATTCCGGTGGTTCTTGCTGGCTTGGAGAATGGAGATAGGAGCATAGGGAGTGGAGGCGACGATGTGGAGCAACCTCGGTGGGGTGGTACGAGCAATGGACGCTTCTCTGTCGCGTCGGCTTATTTCACGCTTCTAGGGAGGCCCGATTCGAAGGAGGAGAAGAAGTGGCGAAACATGTGGCGGCTAAAGGGGCCACAACGAGCAAACTTCCTACTGTGGCAGGCTAGGCTGAATCGACTTTCCACAAGTCAGTTAATGTGGTTGCGCAATCTAGGGGACTCCCCAATATGCAGCCTATGTGAGCACATAGAGGACACAACCCTTCATGCATTACGAGGATGTTCTTGGACTGTCCAAGTATGGCAGGGATTGGTACCCCACGGGAACTGGGATGAATTCTTTCGACCTTCAGATGATGTTGCGACATGGATTGATGCGAATTGAAGAGACACTGGGCGTACTCATCATTTTGTCGAGGTATGGTAGTATACCTTCCGAGAAGGAGTGCACACGAGTAAGGCGAATTTGAACTCGATGTAAAACGTACATAAATATCACTATCATTTCAAATTTAAAATTTTAAAAATACTGGATAATTTAATGTTCATGTCGGTTGATCGTTTACATTCATAGTCAAAATGATTGGCAATCTCCTGTCCTATGTTCTTATGATTGTGATTTTATAATTTAAAGATAAACAAAAAAAAGGAAGTGTGATGAATGAGAAATGCTGCTTGATTCGATCAGATCAAATCTAAATCCAAATCCAAAATTCCCAAACAAAAACACAAATCATTTTTCGGTTGTCATGTGGCTCTCACGGTGGAACTGTAACTACCCCACCTACTCCAAAACCCAGCTCTTTTTCCTCATATCTCGCAAGCTCGGAACATGTGCATTTTTAAAGGAACATCATTCGTGTCTAAAGGTATAACACATAGAATTTGTACTCACGTGTATAGAGTGATGTATAAGTTTTACCCATGTTAGAAATAAGGAATGAGAATATGGAGACCACTAGAAAATACAGCCGAGACGTGACGGATTGTCACTGTCTTTAAAGCAATTTTGCTCCTACCGAAGAGCAAGGTAGTCTGCAAGCAAATACATCCCAGGATATAACGGCTATCTTCCTTCCCTTTGCTCTAGGGGAGAAAGATTGAACTTACTTGTTGAAGGAGATGATAGAAAATATTCAAAGGAAGAAGACTGCTGAGAGTTTTTCTTAGTTTTTGCAAGTATAAGTTGTCTATCTTGAAAATACCAAGATCTGCTATATATAGATCTTGGATGTGTTTAAAACCCCTTTTGAAACATGTCTCAACCTTTTCTTAACCTCCTGTAGCAGTTTATTACCGTTCAAGGCCGAAAGGAGATGAACCTTGGACCAAAAGGTGCAGCTCAAACTGAACAGGTTTGTCCGTTGACACATCGATCGATCACATCAATCGATCGATGTCACTTCGATCGATCGATGTGATCAATCGATGTCACTTCGATCGATCGATGTGATCGATCAAAGTAGGATTGAACCATCAGATTCTATTCTGTTCAACATCGAACGATGACATCGATCGATCGATGTCACTTCGATCGATTGATGTGATCGTTCGAAGTTGGACAGAACCTTCCAGGAATTGCACCACATTACATTGATTGATCGAAGCAGACATCGATCCATCGATGTAGCTCACATAGATCGATCCACGTCCATCAGAACACTCCAACCTCCCAAACAACCTCATATAAGCTTTATATAAGTTTGAAGCACCTAGAAAGAGTACTTTAACGTACTTCTCCAACAATCCCCCACATGATCCAAACTTATATATGAGCCTTCCATATGATAATCAACTGACTTCTTCTCTATCAAATTAAGATGACGACACATAACGGAGTAGTGACAAATGTCTTGAACTATCCGGTAGTACATTTGAAGATATATAAACAGAAATAGGTTGACAACCGTCTTGAACCACATATTTCACTACTGTTTATATAGTCAGACAAATGACATGTCATTATCTAACTTCATACAAGTTCACGATGTGGTGCATTTATGGCCCTGCACCCAATCCCAGAATTCATAAGCGCTCTAGAGAGTTTTCCAGGCTCTCATAGGAAGCGTCCCCACTTCCACACTTATATAGGTGATATTCATCAAGTGTGTACTGCAACACACCACCATTTATAATGGCTATGAATCATCCATTAAGAGACTTAAATCTCACCCTCAAATATGCAGTAAGCACTATCCACATACATCAACATAGGAAAGGACAAAAACAATAGTACTTTATAGAATTCTTCTATGACGTATTCTTACCACATTGAACTCCGTTTGTAGGATCTCTACTAATTGTGAGTTGGGTTCCTGTCATAGAGAATTCACATTCAACGGAATAAGTCACATTCCTCTTGATGTTCTCAGAACCATTTTCCGGTTCAAACCTTTAGTTAAGGGATCTGCAAGGTTTAACTCGGTCTTTATGTATTCTAAGTTAACCATCCCTGAACTAATCAAGTCACGCACAACGTTGTACCTCAAACGGATGTGCTGGCTCTTCCCATTGTATATTTTGTTCTTTGCTCGAGCAATTGCTGCCTGTGAGTCACAATGAACAAACACGAAAGGCATAGGCTTAGTCCACAAAGGAATATCAATAAGTAAATTCATTAACCATTTCGCCTCTGAACAAGCAAGTTCTAAAGCAACAAACTCAGATTCCATTGTTGATTTAGCTTTACAAGTCTGTTTAGAGGATTTCCACGAAATGACACCACCACCCAAAGTAAATACATACCCACTGGTGGAGTTTATTTCATCGTTATCTGTGACCCAATTAGCGTCACAATAACCTTCTAAGACAGCAGGACTTCCGGTAAAAGTAAGTCCTAAGTCCATAGTTCCCCTTAGATATCTCAATAGTCATTTCAAAGCATCCCAATGTTCTTTACTCGGACTATGAGTATACCTAGCTAACCGATTTACCAAATATGCAATATCTGGTCTAGTGCAATTCATGAGGTACATGACACTACCAATGATCTTAGCATACTCACATTGTGAAACACCATCATGTTTATTGTTTTCCAACCTTATGGATGCATCATATGGAGTACTAATGGGTTTGACATCAAAATGATTAAACTTTCTCAAAATCTTTTCAACATAATATGATTGAGAAAGCATATAACCCCCACATTTTTCTACCAATCTAAGACCAAGTATTAAATCCGCTTTTCCCATGTCTTTCATTTCAAAAAAAGAGGATAAAAATAACTTAGTGCCATTCACAACATCAAGACTTGTACCAAAGATTAACAAATCATCCACATATAAAAAAACAATAACGCCATCAAAATTTTCAAATTTACTGTAAATGCATCTATCACTTTCATTTACAACATACCCATTAGACAACATGGCATTATCAAATTTCTCATGCCATTGCTTAGGCGCTTGTTTTAAACCATATAAAGACTTCTTCAACCTACAAACCTTATGCTCTTGTCCTTTAGCTATCATCCCTTCGGGTTGTTTCATGTAAATTTCTTCTTCTGAATCTCCATTTAAAAACGCTGTTTTAACATCCATTTGATGTACAACTAACTTATAAATGGAAGCTAACGCTATTAACACTCTAATGGATGTTATCCTAGCAACAGGTGAATAGGTATCAAAGAAATCTATTCCTTCCTGTTGGGTAAACCCTTTAGCCGCGAGCCTAGCTTTAAACTTATCAATTGTTCCATCCGCCTTTACTTTCTTTCTGAAGACCCACTTACAACTGATAGGTTGTAAAACCTCTAGGCAAGTGTACAAGTTCCCAAGTATTGTTACTAAGTATTGACTCAAGTTCACTATTAATAGCTTCTTTCCAAAACTTAGAGTCTATGGACATAATCGCTTCTTGATACGTAGTAGGATCATTTTCTAAAATGAATGCAGTGACAAAGTCATTTCCAAAGGACTTTTCTACTCTTTTTCTCTTGCTACTTCTAGGAGAAGTATTATTGTTAGACACTTTGCTAGACTCACCTTTTTCATAACTCGAACTAACTAATGACTCTTTCTTCATAGGAAAAATATGCTCAAAAAACTCAGCATTCTTAGATTCAATGATAGAACCATTATCCAACAACATGAATCTATATGCAGCACTATTTTGAGCATATCCTATGAAAACGTAATCATTAGTCTTAGGACCGATTTTACTCCTTTTGAACTCTGGGATACCAACCTTGGCTAAGCACCCCCACACTTTGAAGTAATTCAAGTTAGGTACGTAACCTTTCCAAAGCTCATAAGGAGTTTTATTGGTCTTCTTATGTGGGATTCTATTCAAGATATGACATGCCGAAAGGATTGCCTCTCCCCACATATTGTTAGGCAAGCCTGAACTTATAAGCATGGCATTCATCATATCCTTAAGAGTTCTATTTTTCCTTTCAGCGACTCCGTTTGATTGAGGAGTATAAGGCGGTGTGAACTCATGTATAATTCCATTATCTTCACAAAACCTTTGTAAAGATAACACATTATACTCACCTCCTCTATCTGTGCTCAACCTCTTAATCTTTCTATCTAGTTGATTCTCAACTTCATTCTTATACCTGATGAACATGCTTTCAGATTCATCTTTATGTGCTAACAAATAAACTCTAGTGAATCTAGAAAAGTCATCAATAAAAGTTATGTAGTACTTTTTACCACATTTACTTGTATAGCCTTTAAAGTCACCAAGATCACAATGTATGAGTTCCAACTTATCAGTTGTTCTTTCAATAGACTTAAATGACTTCTTGTGATGTTTTGCTTCTACACAAAACTCACACTTTCCAAAGTCATCTTCACATACATAGGAAATTAAATTGGTGAATTTTAATCTCTTTAATGCATCTTTGTTAACATGTCCTAATCTTGCATGCCAAATATCAAAAGAGTCAACGACATAAGCAGAAGTAGATGCATCCTTATTACTCATAATACAAACAGCATCCAACACAAGTAAACCCCCGGAGCAATAACTTTTCCCGACAAACTCCCCGTTCCTAGAAAGAATAAGCTTATCAGACTCAAGAACAAGTTTAATATTAGCCTTGTTCAGTAGTACTCCGGAAATCAGGTTCCTACGCATCGCACGAACATGCAGCACATTGTTTTACTCCAGTCTCTTGCCAGAAGTCAACTTGAGGAGCACCTTTCCTTTACCAAGTACTTTGATACCATGTGCATCTCCCAAGAAGACTTGCTCGCCATCACCTATTTCTTGATATTCAAAAAATAGATCCTTACTGGTGGCAATGTGCTTGGTAGCCCCTGTGTCTACCACCCATTCCGAAGCACCACTGACAAAGTTTACCTGAGACAAGACGACCGCAGCGATGACCTCCTCATCCGTCTTTGAAGATTCTACCAGATGTGCTTGGTTGCTCAGTTGGCCTTTCCGTTGGTTGCATTTGGCTGCTCTGTGTCCAAGCTTTCCGCACACCCAGCACGCTTCTTTCATCTTCTTCTGTCCTTGTCCCTGCGTGAAAGACTTACCATTGCCATTGTGTTGAACCTTTTGCCTTTTGGGCTTGTGTTCCACCACATTGGCTCGAGACTGATCTTCATCATGTCTTCTGTCATCAAGTCTGTTGTTTTCTTCAATTCTGATGTGCTTGATGACCCCATCCAGAGTAAGTTTGGTATCGTCATGCTTACCTCTCTTCTTGTATTACTCCAAGAAGAATCAAGCTTTTCCAACAGGGAGGCTGCTTGGAATGTTTCATCAACTTTGATGCCTTCTTGCTCTATGTTATCCACCAATTGTTGATATTGGTGGATTTGATCATTGATCGATATGTGGTCCACCATTTGGAATTTCAGAAATTCACTGACCACATACTTTCTTCTACCAACATCTTCAGAACCATATTTGTTCTGAAGTGCTGTCCAGATATCCCTTGCTGACGTGAATTTGACATAAATGTCAAATAAAGAATTTGAGAGGAAGTGCAAAATGTGTCCTCTACAAGTTGTGTTGTCAGCCTCGTATTTGACTTTTTCTGTTTTATCTGTTGGTTTATCTCGTGTCAACACATATGAAACAGAAATCATATCTAAGAAAAACTACACCTTAGCTGCCCATCGCTTGAAGAACTTGCCATCGAATGGCTCCATCTTTGACATATCAGGAACTGGTGCTTGTCTTGTTGCCATATTCTGAAAATTGCTTTTAGATTGTTAGAAATAAGGAATGAGAATATGGAGACCACTAGAAAATACAGCCGAGACGTGACGGATTGTCACTGTCCCTAAAAAAATTTTGCTCCTACCAAAGAGCAAGGTAGTCTACAAGCAAATACATCCCAGGATGTAACGGCTATCTTCCTTCCCATTTCTCTAGGGGAGAAAGATTGAACTTGCTTGTTGAAGGAGATGATAGAAAATATTCAAAGGAAGAAGACTGCTGAGAGTTTTTCTTAGTTTTTGCAAGTATAAGTTGTCTATCTTGAAAATATCAAGATCTACTATATATAGATCTTGGGTGTGTTTAAAACCCCTTTTGAACCATGTCTCAGCCTTTTCTTAACCTCCTGTAGCAGTTTATTACTGTTCAAGGCCGAAAGGAGATGAACCTTGGACCAAAAGGAGCAGCTCAAATTGAACAGGTCTGTCCGTTGGCATATCGACCGATCACATCGATCGATTGATATCACTTCGATCGATCGATCAAGTAGGACAGTTGCATCAGCTTCTATTCTGTTCAACATCGAACGATGACATCCATCGATCGATGTCACTTCAATCGATCGATGTGATCGTTCGAAGTTGGACAGAACCTTCCAGGAATTGCACCACATTACATTGATCGTTCGAAGTTGGACAGAACCTTCCAGGATGTGATGTAGCTCACATAGATCGATCCACGTCCATCAGAACACTCCAACCTCCCAAACAACCTCATATAAGCTTTATATAAGTTTGGAGCACCTAGAAAGAGTAATTTAACGTACTTTTCTAATAACCTACACATTTTAGACATAGGCGTTTCTTTTATTTTTAAATTGTTTTACATTAATTACTGAATAGTACATGTGGGTCAGCATGCTAACCTACAAATAAGGCTTTTCTATGAGTTGCATCTTATTGATGGTTTGATTTCTCTATTTATTTTACTAAACATATGATGGGAGATGTAGTGTAAAAAGATTTCGTCGTATCCGGAGTCATCAACGAAGCCAACATTGCATGACTTGAAGAATCACAACGTCACTATAGTATTATTGTCAAACCCTAGATTTTGTACTTATTGAATTAGAATTAGTAGATAGTTTTGTACTCCTAAATATATAGTGCAATTTCAACAACATTGCCTCATTGCTTTAAACGTTCCAGCATATGGCGAGGTATTGGAGTCAATACACAACTATACTCATGTGATTGTTTTCATATAACAAATATGGAAATATGGTATGATCTCGTTAGCTGTTTTACAATGTCTTTTTTTTATATTAATCGAAATTGTAACGCTTATATGCTATAATATTACAATCCTGTCTCGAGGTTATCTAATTTAATCATCTCAAATCATGTCATTATTATGAAGAAAAATAAGGAGTAAATATTCTGGAACTACATGTAGTCATCCTAAGATATCTTAAGAAATAAGATATCTTAAGAGCCGAGAGTCTCACTGGAAGCCGATTTTTTATTCATTGGGATAGAGGTATTGTCTGTCTACCAATTACCCTCTCCAGACCCTAACGATAGTTTTTGGGATATACTGGATACGGAGGATGAGGATGATGAAGATAAGACACATGCCTCCCCCTCCCCTCCCCTCCCCCCCTCCCCCTCCCTTTTGACTTTCAGCTTTGTTGAGGGTAAGATCGCCCTCTAGGAAGCTCGCCAGCACACCCAGAAAAGCTGTCAAATACTAGACGCTAGATATGTGGTTTTTCTTTCAAAGCAAGCTGTAAACACCTGCATGATTAGATTTAATACATTTTAAATGTATACTGAATTAGAATCTTAATCCTTTTTTTCTATGTAAGTTGATGTTACCCATATATTACAATTTTGGCACAGGAAATTGCATTTGATTTGGTCTCTAATATAGCCAGAGTGCACGAAATTAACTGAAAAAGGGGGAAAAATTATAGTAGCTTTAAAAAGAAAATCTAATTTTATTGTATATTTGGAAGGAAACTCACGTCTATACAAAACCGTTTTGTCAAAACCGTCTTGTACTGAAGCGCCCCGCTCCCGAGCCTTAACATCGGGAACAGTGCACCCGCCGTATCTCACTAAGGAGAATACAAAGCGTCAAAACCAAAACAGATACACGTCAGCGGAAGTCAAAATTTAAAACCTCGAAATAATCATCATCATAAATATCAATGTCTAGGCAAATCTAAATCCGATACAAATGTCAAATGTAGATATAACTAATTGCCTAACGTACATAAACCTCGAGTATCGAACATCATTATCTCAACTAAGCCCTCGAAAGTCCCATTGGAATGTCATCAACCTCAATATCCCCGCTCTTGGTCATCCTCGGTATGCTAACTCAATCACCTGTCTATCTGCAAAATATGTTAAGGCGTGGTTTGAGCGACAAGTCGCTCAGCAAGTAATCCCACTATACTTACCATGGGATTATACACGGAGAAGCAAGTGTGATAACGATATATAGCAACATAAAATAATATCATGCTTCTCTTCGCAAGTAAATTTACAACTCTGCCCCTAACATCCAAAAGCAAATAGAGCAAATAGACCCAACAAAATACAAAACAAAGTCCAATTAAGTGCATAACAAAGTCAACAAATAGACCGATGATCAAGTCAAACCAAACGACAGCCAATCAAAGGTTAGTCCAAGCTAAAACGTGATGCAATTTTTTTTCAAAACAATGCAATGCCAATGTTCCCATTATTTCAAAACTAATGTTTCCAATATCCATGTCCAATGTCCAAATCCAATGTCCATATCTGATTAAACCGATCCAAAAATCCAAATAACCAAATCCGGTTTAATCGGTCCAAAGTCCAAAATCAAATGCAATGGCTATAGCACTTTCCCTACAAGTGACTTATACCGTAAGACTTACGAATTGATTCCTCCAAATCCAAATATACTATAGACACCCTGTCCCAGACTAGGTAGTTACGTCTATAGAACCAAATATATGCCTTTGCACCCTGTTCCAGACTAGGTAGTTACGCTCAGGCCCAAAATATGCATACAGAAGTCCTGTCCCTGACGAGGTAGTTATATCTGCAGCAATCCAAATAGGCATACAGAAGCCCTGTCCCTGACAAGGTAGTTACATCTGCAGCGCTCGATACAAAATAGGAATCAACTCAGCTTACCGATATATTTCAAGTGTAAGGGTGATTTTTCCAAAAATATGCAAATGCAATTTCCAAAACCCTTTTCCAAGTACCAAAGTTAGTTCAAACTACCCAAACTGGGACAAAATGTCAAATTTGTCAAAATTATCAAATTGTCCTCCAAATGCCAAATAATTCCAAACAAATAATCCAAATAGGCCAAAATTTTCAAAATATCAAAACCATCTCCATCTCAGCGGTGTATGCATATACGTATATATGTCCACGCCCATACATGCACATATACACATATATACGTACACGTGACTCCCTCAACCCACTTTTCTCCTAAAATTGATACCGATACGCTAATTCATTTCACGTAAAATCATCACCTATGCCAAAAAGGTTAAAATATATTTTCGGCATATATACACTTTCCTACACACAAAGTTTACTATTTATAAATTCCATATATACATATATCTATATTTTTTTTAATTCTAACACACCACGAATTAAGTAATGAATAACACATATTCAAAACAAAAGCTCAGCACTTAAGGCAGCATTAACTTGCTAAAATGTCTTCACATACTAGAAAGTTTATAGCATTACAGACCACTTCTGAATTTTGTCCCAAAAAAACATATTTGATAAAACTGCAGATTAGAGTAAACTGTTAATGCCAGGGTGCTAAAGATTCAATCTCAAATTGTTACCAGGAGGCTTCTCTTATAAAAGGTTGAAAGCACAATTTAATCGAAAACTAGAAAAAAATTCATTCGGCCAAAAACATTCGATATCAAGATCCTTAATTTGCTCACGAAAACCATCACTCACCTTATACTTCTCATATACTACACACACACACACACACACACATATATATACACACACACCAAACAAATATTACTTTACCTTCAAATAAAACATCAAAATATATTTTTATTTTTCTTATTCCACCACAAAAAAAAGAGCCTATAGCGACAGCCAAAAAACGTCGCTATTTCGTCGCTATAGGCATATTGCGACGAAATAGCGACGAAAAATGAAGGTCGTTATACGGCTTGTCGCAAAGCAAATTTCGTCGGCACTGCGTCGCTATATTGTGACGAAAATAATTTTGTCGGTGTATCGTCGCCAAACTGCGACGAGAAACTGTCAGGTCTGCGACCTGTTTTCTTCTGTCGCTGTGTCGTCGGTAAAATATTTTCGTCGCTATTTTGGATTTTTTTTATTTTTTATTAAGGTTCTGCGACAAAGACACTCGTCGCAAAATTTCGTCGGTATAAGTATTGCCGTCGCTATTTATTATTTTTTTATTTTTTGTTTCCGTTTTATTTCGTCGCAAAATGTCGTCGTTATATGTCTTTTCGTCGCTAATTTTAAATTTTTGTTTTTTTATTATCGATCTGCGACAGTACAATTTTGTCGCCGGTTCGTCGGTATTTGTTATTTTTTAAAATATTAAATTTACTAATAATTATTTTAAATACATTATTTAATATTAAATTTTAAATTTTTTTTGATTTATTAATAATATTAATACATTATTAATTAAAAAGTTTTTATTATTATTTAATTTCTATAATATATTTTATTTTGTATATTAAATCATTTGTACGAATATTATACAGTAATACGGTATTTGCGCATTCAAGTTCGTATAATTAAACAACACAAACGAAATAGAATCCGTAAAATTGTCAGATAGAATATAAAAGTACAAAGAAAATGTCAATACAACAAATGAAATAGACTGTACAAACAATGAAAAAATAAAAAACTATGCAGAGGAAGATGGAGGGGGATCATGCGGAGAAGAGTGACCATCAGGAGGGCGAGGCTGAGGCTGAGGCTGAGGCTGCGAGGAGCAGGAAATGAAAGACATGACTACCTGCGACAGGTGCGAGATTTGCTGGTTCGTTGCCTCCTGCACCTGCATCGTCTGCCGCTGCGCATGCTCAAACGCCTGTTGAAGCGCCTGCTGCAGCGCCTGTACACTCTCCTCATGCCTCGTCCTGATGGTCTCTATCTCACGCTGCAGCGCCGCATTATCTGATTCCAGGCGCGAAATATCCTCTGGCGTCGCAGAAGGCGCGGAGGTGCTGGCCTCGGAGGAAGCACCTGCTTGTAGAACTTCGGGAAAGAATCGCGGCGCTGCTGATCCAACCCCGTACACCTCCCTCTTCTTCTTATTTTGAGGGCCGACAGTCCGAACCGCATCCCAATAAGCGCGGTTCTTGTCGGCCTGTTCGCCCCTATCTGCGAGTAATCTGTTGTACTCGTCCTGAAATGAGAATAAAAATTGTTATGGTTTAGCAATAAAACAAACTAAGGAAAAAACAAATGATATCGTAGTCTACTTACACTGATGTCGCAGGCCTTCGTCGTGATCCAGTCCTCCGTCCCGTTGGAGGCTTTCTTCCGATGCGTCTTGTAGAAGAGATCGTAGGAGGCTGGCCACTCCCCCGTCTCCTCGTGCTGAAAGAATGAAATAAAATATGTTAGTGAAATCCAGAATTTTAAAAATTTCGGCATGACCTATTCGTTTATCGGAGGTATCCCGGCCTTAAAGGCCTCTCCCAAGTCAAATCAAAAATAAAAATAAAAAGGCAAATGAACACATGTACCACTTAAAGTAACCATATACGAATACCAAAAAAACAACAGCGCAACATAAGAAATCAACGAATATAAATAATCCACTTAACTCAATGAATATAAATAATCCACTTAAGTCAATGAATGTAAATAATCCAATGAAATCAATGAATCTAAATAATCCAATATTAAAATACTCACCATAGAACGCATCGTGGTGGCGTGGGAAACCGAACCACCTGAGTGTGTGGCAGTTGCTGGGCCCTGTACATTGCTGCTGCGCCGGTTCGCCGCGTTCCGGGCGCTGCGGGCTTGGTAAGCAGGGTCCCTCCACCCTTCTACCCACGCCGCCCAGACGGCCTCGGATACGTAGGCAGGCCTTATCCACGTGGGGTCACGCTCCAACTTGGTCTTGAGGGAGTTGACGAAGTCGCCGTAGCGTTTGGCGGCCCTATGCCGCCAGGCCTGCTCCACGTCGTGGGCGATGTCGGCTGGCCAGCTGTACGCCTTCTGCAATTATCATACGGAGGAATAATAAAAGTGTGGTTAGAAAAGTAATGATTGATTACGCATCAAAAAGTGAAATTCATCAAATTTGAATACCTGAAACTCATCCCAGTAGAACCTACGTGTCTCCGGGGTGACACGGGCCCAGGAATATCCAGATGGGTCAAGCCTCAGGTGGAAGGACCGGGTGATGCAACCGGAAAGCGCGCCATTGTCCGATCCAAACCTGAAAGAGGTGAAGTTGTTAGGAAAAAATAACGCGTGAAATATATTTAAAAACATGTTAAATAAATTAATCATTACTTACTTATGGGTATCATGTGACCAAGGGAGGGGACGACGCCCTGGTATGACACCCTGGTCCGATGCCGCATCAGACGCCGGATGAGGTGCTGATGCGCTGGGTGTGGGTGGCGTCGGCGTCGTATGTCTGGGGGGTGCGGACATGTCGGCAGACCGTAAAAGGTCTGCGTCCGCAGCCAGAGCGGCGGTCGAAACTGAGGCATACGTATCATACTGAGAAAAGAACGCATCGAACTCTCCTTGAAGGTCCTGTGTAGCTGGTGGGTATGTGGATCTCGTCGGTAAACCCTCACTAGCCATCAGATCTGAGAGGAACATATTAATAATTTTTAAACGTTTCGGCATGACTTAAGCGTTTATCGGAGGTTTCCCAGCCTTAATGGCCTCTCCAAAGACAAATCCAAATCCAACAAACTTGAACTAGTATCATACCGAAAATCATATGCAAACCTCTTACAAAACAGTTTGTACATATATATACCCGTATATGCATATATATACCATATACATATATACCCATATATACATATATATACCCGTATATGCATATGTATACCATATACATATACCGGTATATACATATATATACCATATACATATATATACCCGTATATACATATATATACCCGTATATGCATATATATATATATATACCCGTATATACATATATATACCATATACATATATATACCAAAATAGATTATATAATTATAAATATATTTAAATACGAATAATATATATACATACATAATTCTACCCAAAAAAACATTTTCTAATAATTTTACATATATTTATATGTAAATACGAAATTAACTTATATATATAATTATATACCCAAATACGAAAATTAACTACAAAATCCATAAATACATATATATATATATATATACCGTATATACATATATATACCATATACATGTATACCCATATATAGATATATACACTATATATACCGTATATACATATATATACTACATACATATATACCATATACATATATATACCATATACATATATACATACATAATTCTATACACATATACATATATATACCACAGCCACCCACACCCAGCCCCGCACCCACCACCCACACCCAGCCCCAGCACCCACTGCCCAGCACCACCGCCCACCCACACCCAGCCCCGCACCCACTGCCCAGCACCACCCACCCAGCCCCAGCACCACCCAGCCCCGCACCCACACCCAGCCCCAGCACCCACCGCCCACCCACACCCAGCCCCGCACCCACCGCCCACCCACACCCAGCCCCGCACCCACACCCAGCCCCAGCACCCACCGCCCAGCACCACCCAGCCCCGCCACCCAGCCCGCACCCAGCACCACCGCCCAGCCCACACCCAGCACCACCACCCCCACAAGACATTAAAAAATTAAAAACAACATAACTAATTAAAATAAAAAAACGAAATAGGAAGAGAAACTAACCGAAGAAGGGAGGTCAACGGAGAACTTCGCCGCGGGAGGGAGCTTTCGCCGGGGGAGGGAGGGAGGTTTCGCAGGTGGGGGGAGGGAATTTTCGCCGAGGGGAGGGAAAAAATGGGGAAGGAGGGAAATGGGGAAGAAAGAGGGGGAGTTCAGCTTATCTGCGATATTTTGCGACGACATAGCGACGAACGTTCGTCGCTATTTAGTTTCGTCGCTATTTTTCATGTGTCGTCGTTATTTCAAATTTAGCGACGCAACATTTCGTCGGTAACTCGTCGGTGTTATAATTTTTGAAAAAAAAAATACAAAATATAAAGTAGTATATACATGAATATAAGTACATCAACACATACACACTTTCATATAAAGAGGTACATAAAAAATTTTGGATAATGTCAATCTTCCTGGTCATCTGCATCCTCATACGCATCTTCATCTTCATCTTCATCTCCATCTTCATCTACATGCTCGTCGTCCTCTTCATCCTCGTATTCGTCTTCGACTACGTCTTCAATATTGTCAGGCGGTTGTATGTTGAGATGAATTTCGATGAAACCGCCGTTGGGGTCATTTAGAGGGAGGTCGTGCAGTTCAACATGTGTCGTATCTAGAACGGACGGGTTTTCTTCTTGAAATGCGGCGTCCATACCATCTGAACATGTCTGTATACTAACATCAAACTTGCTCGATTTCACTTTGCACACGGCTCGCCAGTCTTTTGAGCTCGCATTCATCCTCGTTGTTGGATACGATAGATAGTACGCCTGGGACGCTTGACTAGCCAAAACGTATGGATCGTATTTTCTGTACCGTCGCCCTTGGTGTATGTCTACCAACTTATATTGGTCGTGAACCTTTGTGCCAACGCGATAACCTTCTCGAGTTGGATCGTACCATTCGCATTTGAATAGGACCACCCGCTTTATAGGCAATGCCGGATATTCGAGCTCAATTATGTCAGTAAGGTAGCCGTAGAAGTCATCCTCGTCCGGGCTATTGTCATACCGCTTGACACACACTCCGCTGTTCTCCGACGATTTTCGGCTGGCATGGGAGACTGTGTGGAATCTATACCCGTTGACAAAACACATGTCGTGGCGCGTGACTCTGTTAAATGGACCCTCGGTTACTGCTGTCAGAATGTAACCGTACTCATCGTCAGCCAGATGACCTTTGCTCGCCTGTAAAACGACAAGTAAGTATACATCAGCGGGGCAATAAATGCGTATCACATATCGTACACGTAACAGGCAAATATGTAAACTTACATGCCACCTGAACCAATCAGCAAACTTGGAATCTAACTCATTGTTTATTGCATCGCTCGATATACCCGGTGAACAGTGTTGCAATAAATCAATGAACAAGCTGAAGCAAATTACGAATGAGTACCATGTATATCTTTGTAACATAATGGATAGAGTATCGCAAGGTCTTTACAAAATAAAATTGGATATCGTTTATACCTCTGGAAACGGTCAACTTGACGGCAGTTGCGCAGAACATAAGAATGAGCAATCTTCAGCTCGCTGTCCCCCAATATCATTTCCTTTCCATGTCCGTGAAATCTGATCGGATGTGTGAATATTGGGAGGACACCGGATCTGGTAATGCCGTCGTCGTTCCGGGGAACATCTCTGCACCTCGACGGGACATCTGGCTCGAAGTAATGAGACACGAAAGCCGATGCTTCCTCCGTTAGATAGGCATTGCACATCGAGGCCTCGACTTTTGCCTTGTTCTTGATGTTCAGCTTCAAATGCCTGAGATATCTGTTCATATAGTGAATGTATGTTCAGATGCTTGCGCTTAGACACATAAGAACGTTATGCACATAAAAAAAGAGTACCTCTCGAACGGATACATCCACCTGTACTGAACAGGACCACCAACACGTGCCTCGTATGGTAGATGAACTGGCAGGTGTTCCATTGAATCAAAGAAGGCCGGAGGGAATATAGTTTCCAGCTTGCATATGATCACTGGGATTTCGCCCTCCAGCCTTGACATATTATCCACACTGAGTCTCGTGGCTGTAAGACATTTGAAAAACAGACTCATCTCGGTAATTGCTTCCCATACATTGGTTGGAAGCAGATCGCGGAATGCAATGGGCATCAACCGTTGCATGAAAACGTGACAGTCGTGGCTCTTCATCCCGTGCAAACCGTATTTATTCATGTCGATGTTCTTCGACAGGTTCGAAACATGGCCATCAGGAAATCTAGCCGTCCCCAGCCACGATAACAACGCACTGACCTGCTCCGCATTCAGCGTGTACGAGGACTTCGGCATGTATGTTGTGCCAACGGGATGCAGCTCCGGTCGCATGTTGAGGTCGCGCATATCAAGTCGTGCCTTCATATTGTCTTTTGTTTTTCCTGGCACATTCAGCACTGTATTGAAAATGTTGTCAAACACGTTCTTCTCAATGTGCATGACATCCAGGTTATGTCGGATCATATTGCTCTTCCAGTACGGAAGCTCCCAGAATATGCTTCTCTTCTTCCACCCGATACAGTAACGAGCCAGGTCTGCGTTGTGACTGCCGTCCGGATCATCAGCGACCCCCACGAATCCACAACTGTCTATCTCATGCAGCACCTCTGCACCCGTGAGGAGCTCGGGCTTTGTGTCCTTATCGACGATGCCAGGCATGAACGCCGTCACGTTCTTTCTGTACAAATGACGTCTGGGCAGGAACTTCCTATGGCTGTCGAACCAGCTTATCTTACGTCCATGTTTCAAGGACATCGTCTTCGCTTGCTTCATGCAGCAAGGGCAAGCATATTTCCCCGCTGTGCTCCACCCCGACAACATAGAATAAGCCGGGAAGTCGCTGATCGTCCACATTAGCGCGGCGCGTAGCTGGAAGTTTTGTTTAGTCGATACATCGAACGTCTCCATGCCAAACTCCCACAACCACTTCAGCTCCTGTATCAACGGCTGCAGGTATAGGTCGATCTTCTGTTTCGGATTCCTAGGCCCCGGTGCGATCACAGTCAAGAACATGTACGGCGTCTTCATGCACATCCAAGGCGGTAGATTGTACGGCGTCACGATTACAGGCCACGACGAATACTGCTCTCCCGACTGTCCAAACGGGTTGAACCCGTCGGTGCATAAACCCAACCTAACGTTCCTTGTCTCTAACGAAAAACCCGGATGCGTCGCATCGAACGTCCTCCAAGCTTCGCCGTCAGATGGATGGCACATCTCACCGTCTTTCGTGTAGTGCTCCGCGTGCCACCTCATCTGGCTAGCTGTGGCACCGGATGCGTATAGCCTCTGCAGTCTAG
Organism: Eustoma russellianum; assembly: GCA_036186865.1. Taxonomy (NCBI): domain Eukaryota; kingdom Viridiplantae; phylum Streptophyta; class Magnoliopsida; order Gentianales; family Gentianaceae; genus Eustoma; species Eustoma russellianum. The sequence goes on along the minus strand of AP025069.1, from coordinate 26,854,206 downwards.
GGGCGAGAGGTAAATAGTAAAATTGTTTTCTTGGCACGTTCCGGTTTCTTTTGTTCGTTCTCCACCTGCTTGTCCCACAGACCCTGCACATGTCTTTATCCTCGTTGATGCCCCAGTATATGATGCACCCCTCTGAACAACAATCGATTTTCTGAACCGGCAGTCCCAACGCCTGCAGCTGTTTCTTCGTCGAATAAAAACTGTCGACCATTGTGTTCCCTTCGGGAAGAGATTCCCTCATCAGCTGACACATCCCATCGTACAATCTCTCCGTCATGCGGTGTTCCGTCTTCATGCTCGTCATCCGACCGATCATGGACATCCGTGTGTGACTACCGCAACCAGGATACAGCGGCGTGTTGGCGGCGTTCAACATCTCAAAAAACTGTCTCGCCTGAGGATTCGGATCTTCCTCCACGAATATACGCGGCTGTTCATCCGGATCATGTATTTGTAACAACTGCTCTCCGGTAAATGCGCCGGCGGCTGCGTCTGTCACCATCTGCATGTATGGGTTGTGAGATCCCTCGTATATTTCTTCGGCATCAACCTGACCGGGTCCCCCTTCGACGTGTACAGTTGCAGATGTAGACGCCCCCTCATATTCGCCGTGACAGTACCATGTATGGTAATTGTGGACGAAACCTTGTTTCAATAAGTGAACCCTCACGTCACCCGGATCCTTATATTTACGGTTCTTGCATTTCTTGCACGGACATCTAATCTGCGTTCCACTTTCATTACTCGTCGCAAAATCCATAAATTCTTCGAGACCTTCAACAAATCTAAAACACCACTCCCTGTTGTTTACTCTCTTGTATATCCACTTTCTATCGCTTCTCCTCGGATCCATTTTCTCGATACACCTTCAAAATAACAGCAGCTATCTTTTTTCGGTGGTAGAAAAAATCAAAATTCCACACTTCGGTTTTTTCGTTCAAAATTGATGATTGATGTGTTTGAAATGAGAGAAGAATGGGAGAAGAGAAGAAGAAGGAAAATGGTTTTATCGTTCTCAGCCTGCAATGTTACCGACGCAATAGCGACGACATAGCGACCACAAACAAACACAAATCTCGGAAACAAACAAACACAATACCGACGACTTCGCGACGACCGGCGACGAACAAGAAACACAAATCTCGTCGCTAAAAGGCAGTCCGTCCAGTTCCCAATGCTTACAACGCGCGAATTTTTGTTGAATTTACCGACGTTTTACCGACGAAACAGCGACGGATAACGTCTCTTCACATTATTCGACGCGTTTCGTCGCTAATCCGTCGCCAAGTGGTCGCTATTCGGCAGTGCCAGTTCAGTTCCCAACGGTTGCATCGTAAGATGAGTATACGTCGCAAATTCGTCGCTACGTCGTCGGTAAAACAGCCAAAACGTCATCACTGCACATTCCTAACGGTTGAAAAAAACGTCGCTATGTCGTCGCTATGTGCGTTTCGTCGCTACTTCCGTCGCCAAGTAGTCGCTATTAGGCAGTCAGTTCCCAACGGTTGCATCGTACGATGAATATACGTCGCCAATTCGTCGCTACGTCGTCGCTAAAACAGCCGAAAGGTCATCGCACATTCCTAACGCTGCACATTCCTAACGGTTGAAAAAAACGTCGCTATGTCGTCGCTATGTCGTCGCTAATTTTCCTATTTATACCCCAAACATCCGCACATATACATACACACATATAAGGTTATAAATAATCAAAATATGCCGCGTCGTTTTAAAAGAACCCCAAGGCGTGGTGGACGGGCAATCAGTGCCCCTCCAGAAGGGCCTCCTCCTCCTCAAGTACCATCGGTTGAGCGAGAAGGTTCCGTATCTGTCTATGTCCCACCGCAGCATCAGAGTGATCAAGAACAAACGCCGGTGCAGGACGCCGACTTCCGTATGCTGATGGCAAACATGCAGCAGCAGTCGCGGCAACTGCACAACATGACTAGAAGGCTGCGGAAGATGAAATTTAGATATTACAAGCTCAAGCGCCTTCTCAAAGAGTTTGCGGAGAATGTCGCGGCCACTCTTTCGTCCGATGACGAAGAGTGAACGGCACATCTCCGCATCACTTTTTAGATTTTTTTTTATTTTTTCGTTTGATAATGTAACTTTTTATTATTGAATGAATGAGTATTTTTCCCAATCACCGCTTTCTTTTTCCTTAATCAATACACGTGTTTAATTCTCGATGTTTCTGCGACGACACAACGACAAATCGAATTACGAACGGAAAGTAAAACAAAACATTTGCCACATGCGGGTTTCATTGACAAAAAAAACGACGATACACAACGCCAAGAACTTACTAAACGACGAATGTATTTTATTTGGGCTAATTTTAGCGACAAAATTGCGACGACATAGCGACGTAGCGTTACAAACTAAATAGCGACGAATAAAAACACGCAGAGTAGCGACGAGACACCGACAAATCACCGACGTAAATCACCTGACTGACTATTTTTCTTTTAGCGACAACGAATTTCATCGTACTTTCGTCGCAATTAGCGACGACATTAGTGTTGTCGCACCGTCGTCGCTATTACCGACGAAACAACGACTATACGTTGTTCGTCGGTGATAATTTCGTCGGTAAACCACAATTTTTTTGTGGTGTTCATGACCATTTGGCCAGTGAGTGTCCAATTAATATAAAGTACAAATGTAAAGCACATCGCTCCAGATTCATTTTCGGCCAGAACAAATTAAATTTTTTTTAAATTTAAGACAATTAAAATATATCTATATATTTATATTCAAGTGGCGGCCAGTGGCTGGGGAGACAATGCCTCCAAAATACCACATCGGGCACTTCACCAAATTGTTAATTTCTTATCTTTCTTTTTTTTTTCTTTTTGTATGTTCTTTTCTTTATTATCATTCCCAACATAAACTTTTGGATATATACAGATAATTTAAACCCTGACCGCTGTCCACCCTAGGCCTCGGCCACAAGTTATATATATATATATAGCCACACATACAACTCTTATGCATAATCATATGCAGTTTGTATCGTACATATACATATATACAAAGAATCCATATAACTATGCACACAAGAATACTTATGCATGATCCAATTTATAACGAACATAACATATAGAATTTTCATAAAACATAGCAAGTATAGGGAGATTACTTACCTGTCTCAATATACTATACCATACGATTGGATTGAAACTTGGTAAGGGCCGAATTAATTCTTCCTCCACCTACTGTATCCAGCCGAATAGATGAGGAAAGGAAAACATAATGCCTGCTGTTTGTTTGCTCGTTGTTGGAATGTATAAGGGTGAAGGTTGCAAAAGAAATTCTTTTTTTTCCTTTTCGTTGAACTGTTTGTGGCAATGGAGGAACAATGGCAATAAGTCCCTCCTCCACTGTTACTCGGGTGTGATGAAGAAGGGGAGAGGGTTTGCCCAATATTTTTGATGCAAAGGAGATGGGGCAGCCGAGATTAGGGTTGTGGTGTGTGTAGTTGTTTAGGTTAGGATAGTATATATAGATAGGTGTGGATTAGATAATCTAGGTATTTTCCTAGTAGAATTAGGATATTCCATACAAGATATGTATTAATTTCCTAATCCTAGGTAATTTAGGATTTTAAATATCTTATTTTATTTTCCTTTTCTTTTTCTTTTTCCTTTGCAGAGCAGGACGTAACATATACCATGTAATACGGTTTTCACAAAACCATCTTGTGACATCCGGGATTTTGGTATAAGACGGTTATGTCAATATTGTCTTGCCATACAAGACGGTTTTGACAAAATCGTCTTGGTCATTCTCACTTTTTGCACAAGACTCTTCCGTCAAAATCTTCTTGCACAATAGTTTTGATAGTACCGTTTTGTGCCACATCACGGTTGTCTATATAAATCACGCATTTACACTTCCAGTGTTTTCTTCATCATTCCAAAACGTCTTGTGCTGCAACTCGTTTTTTGCATGATAAGTAGTATTTAATTATTATTGATTATTTGTTTCGATAGCATGAACGTATATTAGTATTAAATTATTGTCAATTAATTGTTCTGATTGCATGAACATATATTAGTATTTAATTATTAATATTTATCTATTTCGATTGCGTAAACTTATATTAGTATTTAATTATTATTGATATTTGTTTTGATAGCACGTACGTATATTAGTATTAAATTATTTTCAATTAATTGTTCTGATTTCATGAATGTATATTAGTATTTAATTATTAATATTTATTTGTTTCGATTGCACAAACTTATGTTAGTATTTAATTATGATCAATTAATTGTTTCAATTGTGTGAACTTATATTAGTATTGAATTATTGTTATTTACTTTTTTTGATTGTATGAGCCTATATTAGTATTTAATTATTGTTATTTAGTTGTTCCGGTTGCATGAATGTGTAATCTGTTTAATTTAGGTTAATTATTTTTTTCATGTAGTGTATTTGTGTTCGCATTTAATTTAATTATATATTTAGGTTTACTTATGGCGTCATTTACTAGTACTAGCTTTGTTGTTAACGAGTTAAGGCCGGATATATGGAATTTATTGGCACTCCAGTGCGAGTATAGGTTCCGCCATCTTAGTAATAGCACTATGTACAGCACATTGGATATGCTAAAGACAGTAGCCTTCTACAGGGATCCGATTGTCTCCGATAGTTGTAGGACGAACACAGAGAATGTGGGCTATGAGGAGCGTTACAGTGTAGTAAGGTTAAGGTGGATCACGGTTTGATCACCGCATTCGTGGAAAGATTGCGATGAAAAACCCACTTCTTTCACCTGCCTTTAGGCGAGACCTTGAATTATTACAGTTGCCAAGCGAGGTAGACGTAGAAAGCATTGTGATACTCGTAGGTGCCTCTGAGATGTATATCTTTTTGTGTTGTGCCTACAACATTTTGTATATAGACATACTTTTATATACTTTTGATTCATTTTTATTTTATGTCACTTTATTCTGGTTTTACTTATTCTTAATTTCTTTACTTTACCTCTAAATTTGAAATATATTTGTATAGAAATCAGACTTTGACACGCACGTAAAAGAAGTAAACACAAATACTCAGTTATCATTTTATATAAATATATTGTAAAAAAATTATGTACTGAAAAAATGTTATGTTTCAATAGAAAATAATTGTTGAAACAACCGTGAAAATAAACTAGACACAAACCTCTTTCGTTGTTGAAAAGATCATTTTCTTGTGCCTATGACAGAACCGTCTTATGACAAAAATCCAAATGGCACAAGACGCTTTTGTTCAAACCGTATTACATGGTATTTGATGGTTACAAAATTGTTATATGTAGATTTATGTTTTATTCCAAATATACGATAAAAATGGATTTTTTTTTAAATTTAAACCACCATATTTTTGTTGCCTTTCTTGTGAAGTTAACAGACATGTTAGGTTTTTTTAATCACTTAACAATTTTTAAACTAGTACTAGAAAACAACCAAGCGAATCCATCCCAGAACTATTTCCATCAATTAGCTTGCTAATGAGGTGAAGAAGTCAAAGAAATCAAACGTCCGATTCATTTGCTGTCTATTACTGTTACTTTGTCTATAACGGGGGCGGTTAGATCCGCTCACTCCATTGGACACTGAATGACATATGACAGTAGGAGATAGTGAATCAGAATGAAAGATGAGTTCTCAAAAAAGGCGTAAAACTTGATAAAATCGGGTCATGCTCATCCACATATAAGCGGATCCCATTAGAGATCTCGTTCTTCCAAAGCGAGCCATGCGGATATTTTTTTTTATGCTATCGGTTGAAAGAAATGAAATAGAATATTATCGTCGAAGTGTTGTGATGAAGCCGGATCTTCACCAAGGGTCTAGATGATCTCGAAACAGATTCGTCAGTTAACTTTAAGAGTTTTTAACTGGGATCGAAAGTGTGTAGCTGGAATAGCGCCAAAAATCCTGCACAAAGAAGCACAGGTCAGAGGTCCCGGGGGGTTGGCCCCGGGAAAAACCCTCCGACGCTCAAGTCAGTTTGGGCCATATCTCACTTGGAATTATAATTTAAAGGGTGAGTTAGGAATTTCTCACAGTATTTGCCGAGGAGCAGAGTGTATGAATTGGCTTTAGGGTCTGAAAAGATTGAATTCCGGATCCCCCTCTTTGTCTTCATCAGCTGGCTTTTATAAATCTTTTCCCGCTTTTAGCTCCTGATAGTGGATTATGGATAGGACGCTTGGGACAAAGAGCCTAGGAAGCTGTAGGTCTGCTGATATGATCAATAGCCTGACTGATTTGACTAATAGGCCGGCTGTTATAACATTAGCGTGCTCAGGAAGAATACCCAGCTGTAGTCACTATATTTGAATTGCACCTCTGTCTGAGGGTCCCATAAAGTATTATCGTAATAGGTTCATTTGCTGTGGTACACAGCTGAACCCTGCCGAAGTGCGGGGCTTGGCCCTATCCTGTGGAAATAATCTGAAGTGCGGTATCTTGATATAGGATGGCGTTGACGCCGAGGTGCATACCTCAGCACATTCTTTGATGTTATAAGGACGCCATGATGTCCTGCTGAGGTGCCGTTGAGGCTGAACAGCCATACTTAGGCGATGAACTGCTGAACTGCATTACTTTGTATGCCAGGCTACTGGAATTGAGCCGTTGACTGTTGTTGACGGACGATTCAATTATGGTTTATCATTTGCATTATTGTCACAAATTACCGTAAGAATTTGAAACAAATTACTTCTCGAGGGAAACAGAGAGGGTTTGTTTGATTTGACAATAATAATCATGTTTTTTTTGTCCCTAGAACATAGCCTGATGGAAACAGACAAGGGGTAATCATCTTAAAAGAGAGAGGTTGGGAATTTGACTATCTCTGGAGGCATTTGTGGAGAATTTCATTACTTGAGCTTCATAATGCTGTACTCGTATATATAACATGTCCTTTGTCTAAATCTATCAGGTTCTTGATTTACATTCATACATTTTATGTGGGACCGAAGGTGTCAAGTACCCTTAATCATGTTTTTTCGATATAGTGATGTTTGATTTAAATGACCTTCGGTTGACTCATAAAAAGTTTGTGACAATACAATCAGACTACACGTAGTTAAAACTTTAAGGACCTATTAGATTTTTCTATATATTAGAGATCATTATTCTTCGAAGAGTTAAATCACAGAACAATTGTTAATTTACTATCGGAAAAAGCCAAACGAATCCAATTTGCAGAAACATTCTGATGATTCTGTTTGCTAATGACGTTGTTGTTGTTGTTTGCTAGGGGTGTCAAACGGATCGTGTATCGTGTATCGTATTTCATGTTTTTCGGATTTCGTGTATCAAAATGCCGTACCCATACCTTACCCGTTTGCTTCGCGTGTATAGATGTAGATACCCAAACCCGTACATGTCAGGTTTCGTGTCGTGTATCGGGTATACCCACGAACTTGACAAGTACAAATATTTCAAGTCGTGTATAGGTCATTTCATGTATTTTTCATGTATTTTCAGGTTTCGTGTATTTTTCAGGTTTCGTGTACTTAACGACTACTGATACAATGTATGAAACAACAATACGTACACAAACAAAGGTTAAAGATAAAATGAGTGAGGTCCTCTAAACTCAAATCACTTGACTACGCAATAATAGATTAAAGAAATGGGATTTGGAAATGGAGGAAGGGAGAAACCGAATAGGGTTACTTAGTAGCACGGTAGTCTTTTTTTTTGGAAAATTTATTTTTTATTTTATTAATTATAAATTTTATTTAAAATTATTTTTTAAATTTCGTGTATAAACGGGTATAAACGGGTACCCGCGGGTATACCCGGACACGACCCGCCAACAGGTCTTACCCGATTTGTACACGAAACCCACCAAGGTCATACCCATACCCGCGAAAATTCGTGTCAGGTTCAGGTCGTGTTTCGTGTCGTGTCTAAAATTGTCACCCCTATTGTTTGCTAATGATGTGAGGGTGGGTCTTAAAGCAACTGGTAAGATTACTGTTTTGTAACTTTGAGATTACGGGTTCGAGCCATGGAAACATCATTTTGCACAAAGTACATGATAAGTCTGCGTACATTAGATCGCAAAACCGATATGTCTTCTCTTCGTATTCTACGCAAACGCGGAAGTCTAGTGCATCGGGAACTTCGTTTTTGTTTCCTAATGACGTGAACAAGTCAAAGAATTTGTGAGGTCTGATTCATTTGCCGTCTATTCCTATGACATGATCATTTATGCAGCATCTCTTTTTCGAAAGTGAGCCATGTCGGAATTTTTTTTTGTTATGTGAAAGAAGTGTAATAGAATATTATGTTGATGTAAATATGTTTGTTTTTCATGGGATTTAAATAACTCAACTGAAAGTATGATTAAATAAATTATATCATCAATATTAATAACAAAAATACAACCTTAAAGAAAGTGCAAATCAGCAACCTGATAGATTCAGATAAAGGACACGTTATATACACCGGTATAGTATTATGGAGCCCAAACAATGAAATTCCCCACAAATGCCTACGGAAGGATTCGAACTCCCAATTTCCCTCTTTCAAAGTTATTATCCCTTTACTGTTTTCATCAGGCTATGTCCTGGGGACGGGCTTGCATATGACTTAGCATAAGACTTGCGTAAATATTTCAGTGGCATGACCTTCATGGATTATAACTAAACAGCCCCTGCTGCCGACTATCTGCTAGCTGGTAATTTGGCCAAGACATTTCAAACAAAACAGTGCCTTGAGCCTATTTGCTGGCATATAATTTGGCTAAACCGGTTTTAAAAAAACAATCTGCAAATTTAATTGGAGAATGATGACGACAAACCTTACCTATCAGATCCATTATTCTAACATCATGATCTGTAAACTTCCTATAGATTATTTCGACGCATGATATGCATTTGTTTAGGGCTAGTGACTGTTGGCCTCATCAGATATGACCTATATGTAATCGGTTCAGATTTGAGGAGGCCAACAGTAAAGCAAAATATGAGGCATCCAATCATGCGCCGCCACGTGTACAAATTGTTCAGCAGTTTAAATTTTTTTTTGCAAAAAAAATTCCAGTTTATACACGTTGCGACGAGCGATTGGATGCCACATATTTCGTCTCACTGTTGGCCTCATCGGATCTGAACACATATGCAATAGACTAATGGAGAAGATGTAAATCGATTAAACTATTACATGTAATCTAAAATAATATCTCCATTTTCAATGCAGCCAAGGACACACCCTTCTTTGACTTTGGAATATGATGGAGTGAAGCAAAACGACTCACCGCTTCTTGTATTGTGAAGTACCAGCTAATCGACACAGCTTGGCGCAATTTTCATTATGGGTCATCGAGAAAACAACCTCTTTGTGTTTCTAACACATGTGTATGATTGTGTATATCCGACTTTCCCATACTCCGCCATAGGCGAAAGATTCTAAGACAATCGAATAAATGTTGTTGTTGTTATATGTAATCTAAAATAATAAAATTTATTTGCAACTGATGTAGTAAAACACGGTCCATACCGTGTAAGTGACACCTTATGTACCATGTCAAAAAGTGAACCTTATTTTCCAAACAATAAAATACTGTTTTATTATTGCAACAACTGAGTTCACTAATATAAATAGGCCTTCATTGGGTAATTGCTCTTACAAACATAGCACCGGTGAAGCAACTTACTTTCAAAGAAGGCTTGGAGATGGCTAAATTTGTGCTCACCATTCTTCTCTTCTTAATCATCTCATCTGGAGGTTAGTATATTAGTGCATGAATCCAACTGCACACTTTTGTTTCCCACCCACATGAATATGATTGTCTAGATTTGTGTACATGTCTTTTCTTCTAAATTTGCCCTCATTTTTCTTCTCTTCCTGGATTTTCACTTCCAATGGAGTCAATGGCACACTCTTCCTTGATTTTGAAATATGATGGAATAAAGTAAAATGACTCACTAAATTGGATGCATTTCTTATATTATGAAGCAGCAATTGATCGACACAACTTGACGCAATTTTCATTGGATGCACATGTTCTTCTGTCTCCCTCTCTCAGTTTCTTTCTTTCTTTTCCTTTTCTTTCCATGCTCCTATTGCTTCAGGGCATAGAATTTGTTGAATAAGCAAATGTAAGAACATTAAGCTCGTGCTTATAGAATAGTTATCGGTAAAGTAGTTGTTGAAAAATAATTTCTTGGGTTATTGAAAAAGTAGTTGTTATACAACAGTCCATCCATATGAATACAGGTCGGATTGAATCTACATCAATAACTCTTTCATGTTTATAAATCAGAATTGAATTGACTTGTATTATTTTTGTCTCATTTGTCTAATTTATGGTGGTTCTTATATGATCATATTTATAATGATTAACAGTGGCACTGGCTGATGAGGAAGGGGGCGTTGCTGGATTACATATTGGCTCCAAATTCATTCAAAGTGAACTTAATACCTTGGCGTATAGAAAGCTATCTAACGACTATCCATGCGACGGTGCCTATTGTGATGAAGGCGCATACATATGCGAATCCACCGACTGCTCTTGTAAGGACAACGCCTGCAGATTAAAGCAGGATTGAGCTTTGGGCAGTCCAAGATTCTTAATAAGTGTTCAGGTCTTCTACTTCCCTTTTCAGATTTGGAACAACGCAAAAGCCTAATGTACCCGAGAACGTCCTATTGTGAACGTGACAAAATATGTTCCTACAACCTTTTTCCAAGAGTGCTTTCATCTCTGCTGTAATGTTTGTCGTCTGTTGCTGTTTGAGTTTATGTGTTTGCTTCTCGAAATGAAGATCTGTGTTCTTAGCGTCTATCTTTAGCAGTGAATTAATTGGCTATACCGTTTGCATTTACAATTTATTTTCACATTGTAAGGTTGGTTGGAACCATAATTATAAAAATAAAACACTCCTTATGTCACTCGTTTACTTAAAGTTGCTTATAAGTGAGTTTCTTTTGCCGAATATTTATCGTGAGGTTTTTTATATGCGACTTATTCATTTTACATAGAGCTTGTAAATCCTGAAATGAATCAGATCCGCAACAACAACATTACCATCAGATTTTCTTCTAAAGTGAACACTCAAATGGTCGTACAGACTCTTCTATGTCAACCCCTTATTCTACTCAAAGATTGTTTATGAAAAGCTTCAAGTCATCCTTATTAAGTTCTTCTTGCTTGACAACTTGCAACAACTCATTATTTACGTCAATGATTTACACGGCGATCAGGCAGGTTAGCAGGAAGGTCAGCTCGGCCGAAGTTAACTTAGCCTTAACGGTATCCTCTTCAATGGCTTCATGTTCAACCCCTCCCCCCTTTTTATCTGTACGACATCAATTCAACTTCCCCTATCTCATTACTATCCACAGTGGTATAAGAGTTACTAGTTGGGTTTTTACCTAGAACACCAGATGGGCAAGCACTACCAGCAACGACACTGCCCATCCCTTGAATCAAATTACCGTTGAGATCAACAGTGTCGATTATCCTTAAGAACTCTAGCTACTTCGACCGATATAGTTATGGATCAATGGAGTCCTTATTCAATTTGTCATGATTGAAAGAATTTAGAATTCATTCAAGTTGGTTAAAAATTGCGAAGTGCTTCTCCTTTTATATAGGAGTTCATTTTTGCCAACAAACGTCCTTATTTTTGCGAAGTGCTTATCCTTAAGAACTCTAGCTGCTTCCACCGATATAGTTATGGATCAATGGAATCCTTTTTCAATTTGTCGAAATTGAAAGAATTTGGAATTTATTCAAGTCGCTATACGGCCTGTCGCAAATTGATTTTCGTCGGTACAGCGTCGTTATATTGCGACGAGAGCAAGGTCGTCGGCGGTTTGTCGTAAAATTGCGACGTAAATCTGTCAGGTCTGCGACCTGTTTTTTCCGCCGTTGGTTCGTCGGTATATCTTTTTCATCGCTATTTTAAAATTTTTGATTTTTTTATATGCCCGGTCTGCGACATTTATGTTTCGTCGCAGGTTCGTCGCTATTATTTAAATTAATATTTAATATTAAATAAATATTAAATATTAAATATTTATAATTTATTAATAATATCAATATATTATTAATTAAATAGTTTTTATTATTATTTAATTTTTATAATATATTTTATTTTGTATATAAAATCATTTTTACAAATATTATACAGGAATACGGTATTTGCGTATTGAAATTCGTATAATTAAACAACACAAATTAAATGGAATCCGTATAAATGTCAGATAAAATATAAAAGAACAAAGAATATGTCAATGCAATAAATGAAATAGTCAGTACGAAAAATCAAAAAATGAAATACTATGCAGAGGAAGGTGGAGGGGGATCATGCGGAGAAGGCTGACCATCCTGAGGGCGAGGCTGAGGCTGCGAGAAGCTGGAAAGGAAAGAGAGGAGGATCTGCGATAGCTGCGAGATTTGCTGGTTCGTCTCTTGCTGCGCCTGCTTCGTCTCCTGCTGCGCCTGCTGAACCGACTGCTGCAGCACCTGCTGGGTCTAAGTGAGCTGCGACCGCAGTGCTTGTACACTCTCCTCATGATGCGCCCTGATGGTCTCCATCTCATGCTACAGCGCCGCATGATCTGCGTCCAGGCGCGAAATATCCTCTGGCGTCGTAGAAGGCGCGGAGGTGTTGGCCTCGAAGGAAGAACCTGGATGCAAAACTTTGGGGAAGAATCGCGGCGCTGCTGATCCAACCCCGTACACCTCCCTCTTCTTCTTATTCTGAGGGCCGATGGTCCGAACTGCATCCCAATAAGCACGGTTCTTGTCGGCCTCTTCTCCCCTCTCTGCCAGTAATCTGTTGTACTCGTCCTGAAATGAGAATAAGAATTGTTAGGGTTTAGGGTTTAGAAATAAAACAAAGTAAGGAAAAAACAAATGATATCGTAGACTACATACACTGATGTCGCGGGCCTTCGACGTGATCCAGTCCTCCGTCCCGTCGGAGGCTTTCTTCCGCTGCGTCTTGTAGAAGAGATCGTAGGAGGCTGGCCACTCCTCCGTCTCCGCGTGCTGAAAGAATGAAATAAAATATGTTAGTGAAATCCAGAATTTAAAAAATTTCGGCATGACCTATTCGTTCCCGGCCTTAAAGGCCTCTCCCAAGTCAAATCAAAAATAAAAAGAAAAAGGCAAATAAACACATATACTACTTACATTAACCATATACGAATATCAAAAAAACAACAGCGGAACATAAGAAATCAATGAATCTAAATAATCCACTTAAGTCAATGAATCTAAATAATCCAATGAAATCAATGAATCTAAATAATCCAATATTAAAATACTTACCATAGCACGCATCGTGGTGGCGTGGGAAACCGAACCACCTGAGTGTGTGGCAGGTGCTGGAGCCTATAGATTGCCGCTGCGGGCTTGGTAAGCAGGGTCCAGCCACCCTTCTATCTACCCCGCCTAGGAGGCCTCGGATACGTAGGGAGGCCTCGCAGAAATGTGGTCACGCTCCCACTTGATCTTGAGCGAGTTGACGAAGTCCCTGTAGCGTTTGGCGGCCCTCTGGCGCCAGGCCTGCTCCACGTCGTGAGCGATGTTGGCTGGCCAGCTGTACGCCTTCTGCAATTATTATACGTAGGAAAAATAAAAATGTAGTTAGAAAAGTAATGATCGATTACGCATCAAAAAGTGAAATTCATCAAATTTGAATACTGAAACTCATCCCAGTAGAACCTACGTGTCTGCGGGGTGACACAGGACCAGGCATATCCAGCAGGGTCCTGCCTCAGGTGGAAGGACAGAGTGATGCAACCGGAAATTTGGCCCGAGTCCGATGCAAACCTGAAAGAGGTGAAGTTGTTAGGAAAAAAATAACTCGTGAAATATATTTGAAAACGTGTTAAAAAAATAAATCATTACTTACGTATGGGTATCATGTGACCAATGGAGGGCACGACGCCCTGGTATGACACCCTCGTCCGATGCCGCATCAGACGCCGGATGATGGGCTGAACCGGTGGGTGTGGGTGGCGTCGGAGATCTGGGGGGTGCGGACCTATCGGCAATCCCTAAAAGGTCCGCGTCCGCAGCCAGAGCGGCGGTCGACATCGAACCAAGCAGCTCATGCTGAGAAACGAACAGATCGAACTCTCCTGAGAGGGCCTGTCTGGCTGGTGGGTATGTGGGTCGAGTAGGTAAACTCTAACTAGCCATCAGATCTGCAAGGGTGAAAAATTTAAAAGGCACATTCAACAAGTTTAGAGTTGGTTGGCCAAACAAATAAGATGTCTAAAAAATGACAAGTGTTTACATACATTTAATGCAAGATATTAATAATTTTGAAAATTTTGGCATGACCTATTCGTTTATCGGAGGTTTCCCAACCTTAATGGCCTCTCCCAAGACAAATCCAAATCCATGCCATCTGACATGATTAACCAAACTACATAATCAAACTTCATCATCAAATTACACTTCAAAGTACACATCACTTGAACTTGATACTTAAAGCATAAATATGCATCACCTCTAAACAAATTACACTTCAAAATATACATCACCTCTACATCCTTATGATACATCACTTGTAACATGAATTATGCATAAAAATGGTAAATATTAGAGAATTATAGGCTGCCCAAAGTAAACACAATTCAGTTTAACAACAAACAGGCTTCAACCATAAACTAGCTAAACAAAATACATGGCTTCAATAATATACATCATTTGAGCTTCAAACTTGAAAAATAAATAAAAGATACTTAATACATCACTTGTAACATAAACCTGCACCGAACCCCACCCAGCACAAACCTACACCCACAGCTACCCACAGCCACCACTGCTCCCCCAACCACCAATGTCCCGCCCACAGCCACCCCCGCCCACAGCCACCCCCGCCCACAGCCACCCCCAACCACCACTGCCCCCCCAACCACCACTGCCCCGCCCACATGCCACCCCCAACCACCACTGCCCCCTAACCACCACTGCCTCCCCCACATGCCACCCCCAACCACCACTGCCCCCAACCACCAATGCCCTGCCCACAGCCACCCCCACCCACAGCCACCCCCGCCCACAGACACCCCGGCCACAGCCACCCCTAACCACCACTGCCCCCAACCACTGCCCCGCCCACATGCCACCCCCAACCACCACTGCCCCCTAACCACCAATGCCCTGCCCACAGCCACCCCCACCCACAGCCACCCGCACCCCACAGCCCTCCCCATAGTCCCCAACCCACCACCAACCCCCACAACCCAAACCCAAAACAAAGAATTGAATCTATAACTAATTAAAAGCATTAAAAACGAAATTGGAAGAAAAACTAACCAGGGAAGGAGGTCACCAGAGAATGGCGGAAGCTGGAGGAGCGACGGTGGAGAGATTTCGCGGGGGAGGGAGATTTCGCGTCGCCGGGGGAGGGAGATTTTCGCGGGGATGAAAAATGGGCGGGGGCTGAAATGGGGAAGAAGAAGGGGGATTTCTGGTTTAATTTCGAAATTTTGCGACAAAATAGCGACGTGTTTTCGTCGCTATTGCTTGTGTCGTCGTTATTCCAAACCTGCGATGACACGTTTCGTCGGTAAATCGTCGGCGCTCTTCAGTATTGTGAAAAAAATAATACAAAATATAAAGTACTTACAGACACACATTATGTATATACATGTGTATAAGTACATCAACACATACACAGTTTCACATAAAGAGGTACATAAAAATTTTGACTAACGTCAATCTTCATTAGCATCCGCATCCTCATACGCATCCTTATTTTCATCTTCATTTTCGTCTTCATCTACATGCTCGTCGTCCTCTTTATCCTCGTATTCGTCTTCGCCTACATCTTCAATATTGTCAGCCGGTTGTATGTTGAGATAAATTTCGATGAAACCGCCGTTGGGGTCATTTAGAGAGAGATTGTGCAGTTCAACATGTGTCGTATCCACAACGTACGGGTTTTCTTCTTGAAATACGGCATCCATGCCATCTGAACCTGGCTGGATCTGACATCAAACTTGCTCGATTTCACTTTGCACACGGCTCGCCAGTCTTTTGAGCTTGCATTCATCTTCGTCGTCGGATACGATAGATAGTACACCTGGGACGCTTGACTAGCCAAAACGAATGGATCGTACTTTCTGTACCGTCGCCCTTGGTGTATGTCTACCAACTTATATTGGTCGTGAACCTTTGTGCCAGCGCGATAACCTTCCCGAGTTGGATCATACCATTCGCATTTGAATAGCACCACCCGCTTTATAGGCAATGCGGGATATTCGAGCTCAATGATGTCAGTAAGGTAGCCGTAGAAGTCATCCTCGTCCGGGCTATTGTCATACCGCTTGACACACACTCCGCTGTTCTCCGACGATTTTCGGCTGGCATGGGAGACTGTGTGGAATCTACAACCGTTCACAAAACACATGTCGTAGCGCGTGACTCTGTTCTTACTAAAATAGCAAACTTTTATTGCCATGGAAGTAGACCTTGGTTAAGTAATTATAAATGTTCTTATAAATTTAGAGAATCGTTTTATTTGTGGAAAATTCCAAGAGAAGACTAGAGTTCAGAGTCATCCTACTGTTGCTCTCGCTACTATATCTCAGTTAGTTTAAAAGTCTGTCTAATGTTAAATTTCGGTGGAGGACGCTCGAGAGAGTGGCGAGAGTTCGATTCTTGTCTCAAGCAATATTTTTGACTCTCTTTTCAGGTAAGCGCATGGTATTGGAGTTCCACTGTTTCTAGTGGGCTCTTTGTGTGACTGCCTGAGCAGTCCAACTCTGTCATAACGTGCATTGGGCACCTAACTTTCATCCTTATCGTACCGTGTGACAGGATGATAAAGGTCCAGTTGAGGTTTCCTGTCATAAACCTCTGTATAATGATAAACTCTCTCATACATAACAAACCAGGCCTAATTCAAGCACATAGTACTCAGTCTATAAAAAAACGAAGAGCGGTATTTCTTCTGTTCCAAAAATATTATTATAGTTCGATTTTTGTTTGCCTCAAAAATATCCTCCATTTTTTAAAAATAATACTCCTTCCGTCCTAACAATATTATGACTTTTCAACATAATTTAAACTATGTTGAAAGTCGACTGCATTTGATTATATTCTTCAGGCGGATGGAGTAACATATTAGTTATGAGAGATTTCATGCTATCATTTCAATTAACAATTACATGATTTCTTTAGTTTACCTTAATTAACCAATTCATACTAGAATGAGAATAGTGCTTAAAATAGTTTGACTTTCTTAAACTACGTTCAGATCCAACAAGAACATAATTATCGGAACAGAAAGAGTAATATTCAAGAGCTGAATCATGTCTTCTGAGATATAGTAGCGAGAGCAACAGTAGGATGCACCGAGAACACGAGTCAACACATACACAGTTTGAAACAAGCAAGATTCTTAATAAGTGTTCAGTTCTTCTGCGAGTGTGAACGCGAGGTCTAATGCACCGAGAACACGTGACAAAATATATTCCTACAACCTTTTCCTAGAGTGCTTTCATCTCTGCTGTAATGTTTGTCGTCTGTTGCTGTTTGAGTTTATGTGTTTGCTTCTCGAACTTGGAACCATAATTATAAAAATAAATTGTGTTGCTACTTCAAACATTGTTTGGAACTGTCTGTTTTCTCATCTTAATTCCTAGTATCTTATTATTTTCCTGTTGATGAGGCCAGATCTTCACCAAGGGTCTAGATGATCTCAAAGTAGCTCCGTCAGTTAACGTGATAGACTTGTTAACTGGGATTGAGAATGTGTAACTGGAATAGCGCCAAATATCATGTACAAAGAAGCACAGGTCAGAGGTCCCAGGGGGTTGGCCCCGGGAAAAACCCTCCGACGCTCAAGTCAGTTTGGGCCATATCTTACCGAGATTATAATGTAAAAAGGGTGAGTTAAGATTTTCTCACAGTATGTGCCGAGGAGCAGAGTGTATAAATTGGCTTTATCGTCTGAAAAATTGCCCTCCCTCTTTGTCTTCATCCGCCTCCTTTTATAGATCTTTTTCCAGCTTTACGACCCTAATAGTAGCTTGGAGAATACGCTTTGTTTACGGCAGAGAGCCTAAGATGCAGTAGGTCTGCTGATGTGATCAATAGTCTGACGAATGTAATCAATAGGTCGGCCTGACTAATGTAACTAGTAGACCGGCTGTTGTGACTTTGGCGTGTTTAGGAAGAATAGCTAGATGTAGTCACTATATCTGAATGGTAACTCTATCTGAGGGTCCCATGAAGTAATATCGCACTTGGTTCATTTGCTGTGGTACACAGCTGAACTCTGCTGAAGTGCATCATTTGCTGTGGTACACAGCTGAACTCCACTGAAGTGCATGATTAGGCCTTGTCGAAGTGTATGGCCAGGCATTGCCTGTATGAAGTGGTCTGAAGTATAGCATTTGTATCATACACTAAAGTTGATGACGAGGTACAAACCTTGGCATA
The DNA here is from genome assembly GCA_036186865.1 of Eustoma russellianum. NCBI lineage: Eukaryota > Viridiplantae > Streptophyta > Magnoliopsida > Gentianales > Gentianaceae > Eustoma > Eustoma russellianum. The sequence continues at coordinate 26,835,771 of AP025069.1, read as the reverse complement.
CTTTTTGGTGTTACGAGGGTGTTGTGTTGTCCTACTGAAGTGCAGCCGAGGCTGAATTACCATATTTAGGCGCTGAATTGTTGAAAGGCTGAACTGCAATACTTGGAACACTGAGCCACTGAAATTGAGCTGTTGACTGTTGTTGACTAACAGATGGTTCAATTATGGTTTATCATTTGCCCTCAGATTTTGTGTGGCTGAGCTGAACTGCAAAGGCATACAAATCTTGTTCTCATGACATGGCAGATCTTCATTAACTACATGGTTATCTTTTTATTTATGCCATAGCTTCCGCCTTTAACGTAAGCGATAGTTCCGATGCTTTGTTATTGCTTTTTCAACGATTCCCCTTCCCGAGGGAGGGAAATGCGTGAACCATCTGCCCTTTCAAATTTCAAAATTCAAACGAAAAGGAGCACCTTTCTGTCTTCCCCTGCCTATAAATAGAGACATTTTCCTCCCCTCATTCTACATTCTCCATTTAACTTCCCCGTCTTTGATGCCTGCCTTGGTTTTCCCTAGTGTTCTTCCTTTTGATTCAGTCCTTCACTTCTATGTAAACATTTCTAAAACATGTATATTTCTTCTCACATTAAGAACCTGGAAGGTGACCGTGAGGTTCAGTCCTTTCATGAGGAATTTGATTCTGATGGGGACAATCTTCCTTCATGGAGGTTGCGCCTTTCTAACAGTCCTTTTTTAGCTACTGTCGCATCCTTTGCTTTAGCGCCCCTGTCATTTCTTTACAGGGATTCTCCTTCAACACGTCCTTTTCCAGCAAAGGTTTCACTTTGCTGTATTTCAATCGCGCAAATCCCTCTTCTTCCAGTGAAGCAAGAAACAATTGCGATTACATTCTTCGCAGGCCATCTTCAAGACATGGTAATAGTGAAGTAAAGACAGCAACAATGCGGCAAAGTTTTGTTCTGCCATGTAGCCATAGAGGGGGATGCTTGCTACGAAATCCACCCAGATCTGGATAAGGAGCATTCTAAGTTTGCTGTTCTTCATAGTCCTAAGACTGAAACTGTATCCAGATTACTTAGTTCCGGAGCAGAATTGATCTCATAGAAGAGAAAAAGATTTGCACAGTAGAATAGGATTTTTCCTGTGGAAAATTGTACTTGTAATAGATTTTGTACTTAATGAAAATCTATTTTTTCCAATGTTAGCTCCTCTTCTTCTTTTAGCTTCTTTAACAGTCTTTGTCTTCATCTTGTGAAGTTTTATTTGCTTCTCCTTCATAGTGAATGCAAATATTTGTCTTCAGTTTTATAAAGCTTTACTTGCCCTTTTTCCATAAATGGCAAGTGTTTGTCCTTAGCACTGTTAAGCTCCATTTTTGCTCTACGCAAATGCTTGTTTCTAACTTGCTCTATGCTAATAGTTTGCAAGTATTTGTCTTCAGCTATGCCAAAAGAGTATCGTTGATATATAGATTCTCTGCCGAAGTATTAAGCTTCATCTTTTGTACTTGGCTTTTCAGCTTTGTCATGCCTTAATGAATCTTTAGAAGCGGGAAAATCTTTGTCCCTTCTTTGTCAATACTCTCAGTTTTACTGAGCTGAAATATTGGCGGACTTGTCTTCTTGTTGAGACTTGCTGAACTCCTCAATTCTGCTGAGGCAAAAATATAGGAAACTTATCCCGCTGTTGAGTCCTGCTCAGACCTACCGAGGTAAGGATAATATTGAGATCTGCTCAACCTTCTCAGACCTGCTGAGGTAAAGATATAGGGAACTTATCCCGCTCTGCTGAGACCACCTCAGTCTCCCAGACCTGCTGGGGTAAAGATAATGTTGAGACCTGCTCAACCCCCCAGACCTGCCGGGGTAAAGATATAGGGAACTTATCCCGCTCTGCTGAGACCTGCTCAGTCTCCCAGACCTACTAGGGTAAGAATATCGGAAAACCTGTCCCATCCTGCTGAGACCTACTCAGCTTTCCAGACCTGCTGGGTAAGAATAATATTGAGACCTGCTCAACCTTCCAGACCTGCAGGGTTAAAGATAATGTTGAGACCTGCTCAACCCCCCAGACATGCCGGGGTAAAGATATAGGGAACTTATCCCGCTCTGCTGAGACCTGCTCAGTCTCCCAGACCTGCTGGGGTAAGAATATCGGGAAACTTGTCCCATCCTGCTGAGACCTGCTCAGCCTTCCAGACCTGCTGGGTAAGAATAATGTTGAGACCTGCTCAACCTTCCAGACCTGCTGGGGTAAGAATATTGCGAAACTTGTCCCATCCTGCTGAGACCTGCTCAGCCTTCCAGACCTGCTGGGTAAGAATAATGTTGAGACCTGCTCAACCTTCCAGACCTGCTGGAATAAAGATAATGTTAAGACCTACTCAACCCCCCAGACCTGCCGGGGTAAAGATATAGGGAACTTATCCCGCTCTGCTGAGACCTGCTCAGTCTCCCAGACCTGCTGGGGTAAGAATATCGGGAAACCTGTCCCATCCTGCTGAGACCTGCTCAGCCTTCCAGACCTGTTGGGTAAGAATAATGTTGAGACCTGCTCAACCTTCCAGACCTGCTGGGGTAAGAATATCGGGAAACCTGTCCCATCCTGCTGAGACCTGCTCAGCCTTCCAGACCTGCTGGGGTAAGAATATCGGGAAACCTGTCCCATCCTGCTGAGACCTGCTCAGCCTTCCAGACCTGCTAGGTAAGAATAATGTTGAGACCTACTCAACCTTCTAGACCTGGTGGGGTAAGAATATCGGGAAACCTGTCCCATCCTGCTGAGACCTGCTCAGCCTTCCAGACCTGCTAGGGTAAGAATAATGTTGAGACCTGCTCAACCTTTCAGCCTTCTGGGGTAAGAATATCGGGAAACCTGTCCCATCCTGCTGAGACCTGCTCAGCCTTCCAGACCTGCTGGGTAAGAAAAATGTTGAGACCTGCTCAGCCTTCCAGACCTGTTGGGTAAGAATAATGTTGAGGCCTGCTCAACCTTGCAGACCTGCTGGGTAAGAATAATGTTGAGACCTGCTCAACCTTCCAGACTTGCTGGGGTATGCCCCCACTTTCATTGTGGGTGATAGATAGGCATAAATTATGCACCATATGGTGACTTAACTTTTCTGGCTGAATGCCAAATAAGAATGCCCAGTTGAATACAATAAACTGGCCCCTTAATAATCATAGGGTTGAGACAGAAGAAACCGGATGAGCGCAAGAAGAGATAAGCCCTGATTCGATTGAATCAGGGACTGTTGCCGTTATATCAGCCTTATATACTCAGGAAACCGTATCCCCCTTTCATCAGAATCTGAGTCCTCATCACTTAAGAAACCTTGATGAGACCCAGGTTTACAACTCTCATCTGGAGGGGGCCTACCAAAGTCTAGCCTGTTGTGGAGCCTAGACCTCGGATTATAAAAGCGTTGCAGGTGCTCCAACTTGATAAGACGCTCAATCTCTTGCCCGAGCTGCCGACAATCTTCTATGTCATGCCTAATATCATGATGATAGAAGCAATACAGTTGGTGGTTTCGGTTATGAACTGGTCCAGCCAGGGGCTGGGGTTCTTTTGCCAGAGATGTTTTTCTCATGTAGGAAAGGATATGGGCTTTTGAAGCCAGCAGAGAGTACCTTTCTTTTCCTCGGCCTCCTAATTGAATCTTGACAGAGCACTTTTCCTGCAATGGTGCTTTGCCTTTGTCGTCAGCTTTTCTGCCATGTTTGAAAGGCAGGGAAACTTTTTGATTGCACCTCAAGCTCTGGTGGCTAGGCTTTTGTTTTGGTCGTCTCGCCTTGGCCATAAACTCAATCTGACGCCAGGTACAATAACCGGGCTGAGTAGGAGAATACTCCATGTGATCCAGTGGGCGAGAGTTATTAGAACGGGACCCACTGGACTTTGCTACAGATGCCTTCCCCTTCATCTCCTTCACTACAGCTTGGAAGACCTCTGGGTTTTGAGCCACATAACGTATGGCTCGTATGTGCTCTTCATATGTGAAGGCAATGGGAGTTGAGGATTCTCCTGGCTCCGTGGAGCATTGATCAGTTTGTTGCTGAGAAGATCTTTGGCTTTCTTTTTTACCCATCTTTCTCTCAATAGCTTCCTAATATAATTAGAAAAGCTCTGAGTAATCGTTAGAAAAACTTTGAGTAGCTGTTTTTTGGGTTAAGGGACTAAGGGGCCCTCCTTCTAGCGCCAAATGATGAGGCCGGATCTTCACCAAGGGTCTAGATGACCTCAAAGTAGCTCCGTCAGTTAACGTGATGGACTTGTTAACTGGAATTGAGAATGTGTAGCTGGAATAGCGCCAAATATCCTGTACAAAGAAGCACAGGTCAGAGATCCCGGGGGGTTGGTCCCGGAAAAAACCCTCCGACGCTCAAGTCAGTTTGGGCCATATCTTACCGAGATTATAATGTAAAAAGAGTGAGTTAAGATTTTCTCACAGTATGTGCTGAGAAGCAGAGTGTATGAATTGGCTTTATCGTCTGAAAGATTGCCCTCCCTCTTTGTCTTCATCCGCCTCCCTTTATAGATCTTTTTCCAGCTTTAAGATCCTGATAGTAGCTTGGAGAATACGCTTTGTTTAGGGAAGAGAGCCTAAGATGCAGTAGGTCTGCTGATGTGATCAATAGTCTGACGAATGTAATCAATAGGTCGGCCTGACTGATGTAACTAGTAGACCGGCTGTTGTGACTTTGGCGTGTTTAGGAAGAATAGCTAGCTGTAGTCACTACATCTTAATAAGTGTTCAGTTCTTCTGCGAGTGTGAACGCGGGGTCTAATGCACCGAGAACACGTGACAAAATATGTTCCTACAACCTTTTCCTAGAGTGCTTTCATCTCCGATGTAATGTTTGTCGTCTGTTGCTGTTTGAGTTTATGTGTTTGCTTCTCGAACTTGGAACCATAATTATAAAAATAAATTGTGTTGCTACTTCAAACATTGTTTGGACCATTGACAAGTTCTTACATTATCCTTGACAACTCCAAATTGCGGATGAATTGTATTTTTCAAAAATGAATTGGACGATGGTGCAGCTGGATCCAGACTGGTGGCAGAGGAGATTCACCTTCCGGATGAAAGTCTGGTGCCTATCCCATAAGAAGTTGCTCAAGCAACTGTTGGGATATGAAATGTTTTGATGAAGTGAAAAGATGTTTTAAAAGAGTTAAAAAGTAATTTCACACTTGGGATTTAAAGCAAAGTGAGAAAAATACATTGTGAGATATCAATCTCTCACATAGATCGATCGATGTATACAACAGTCTCTCAAGAAGAGACATCGATCGATCTATGTTGGAAAGGTTCAAGGTTGGAACCTTACTGTCCCACATTGATCTCTCAAGCTGGGAGACATCGATCGATCAATGTCACATCAGTCTCTAAAGTGAGAGACATCGATCGATCGATGTAGTGAAGGCTAAAAGTTGAAATCTTATTGGAAGACATCGATCTCTCAAAGTCTGAGACATCAATCGATCGATGTGTACATCAGTCTCTCAGAAGAGACATCGATCGATTGATGTGCATAAAGAATAAAATTGAAACCTTAATGGAGGACGTCGATCTGTTAGCCTTGGGATATCGACGGTAGACATCAGTCTGTTGAGAAAAAGGGGTTTGAGTAATTTCAAAAAGCATGATTTAAATAACGTGTTACAAAGAAATGCAAGACATATTTTATGACATAACACGTTGTTGCATATAACTTGCCTTATATAGTTCATATATAATGTTGCCATACTAACGAGTCATGAAGCTTTAAAGCTTACATCAAATGGCAAACATTTGTTGTGTTTGTACTATTTTCAGGTGCCACCATTAATGAACTAAACTAGTTCATCAAGTGAAGTACTTAGTTAATTAAACTAAGTAGTTCACTAAAGGAAGCAACATTTGGACAAGGCACAAAGGCAACAAGATCAAGAAAGGAAAGTCTCCTCCTCCTCCTACATCATAAATATACACGCCTATATATGTTTGTATATATATATTTTCAAATTTTTTGAAAAAAGGCATGCACACTATTATTCCAACGTACTACCGACACGTTATATATTTTTCGTACGTACGTTAACGTCACACCACCATACTTAACTCATATTTATGAGTATATTTAGGTCTTATATCATATGATATAAGTCATGGTGATGACAAATTAAATACGACACGTTAAAATGTTCTAAACCGAAAATTGTCGTATCGGGCGAATACCGGAACTTCGCCAACGTGTCACGTACTTGCCATAAATAGATGGCCAGCCCCTACACTTCAAAAATACTCAAAAATCATTATTATTTTCGTGGCTATGATGTTATTTTCAGCCATAAAATCATTCCATGTTGGCACACACAAATCACCCCATATTAAGGCCAAATTGCGGAGATTCCAATTTCAATTTTGTCACATGTTAATGGCGCGACTTTAGACCATCCAAGTGCTGAAAATTAAAGTTTATATTATATATTGTGTGTAACATAATATATATAACATGTGCAAAAAGTTGGAATTTGATTAGAGAAAAATCGGGTAATCGATAAACATCGAAAATTCGGTTTTCTACGTACACAACACATGGAACATTTTTGACACATCATACGACACATATCTAGACACTTTTTACATATGTCATACATCTTAAAGTGTTCTAGAAAATTAAATTAAGGGCTGATTGGAATATAAGATATGTGTATTATTAAATGTGCACTATTTTAAAAGTTTGCAAAAATAAAATTCAGCACATGCATATACATGTTGGACACGCCTATACAGATGAGATGGAGCACATGTGGAGCTTTGTTGGCATATTTATTGGTCAAGAATCAATCATACAATGTTGGTGATTTAAAGAAAGAAGCTACAAAAGGTAATGTTTCAAATTTTGTCTCATTTGAAACACATGCTGAAAATTTTAGCATGTGGAAGATAGGCTGGCCGATTTTCATGTTTAATGAGCATTTAATTTATGTCTTGAAATATGTGATTAATTGGAAGAAGAATTGGAAGTAATTTGAATAAGATATAAAGTCATAAAGTGTGATATCTTGAATATCACACATGCTGAAAAATTTCAGCATGTGTGTGTATGCACCTTGGCCGAATTCTTGGCCTTATTAGTGTCCAAATTTCATTTCCAAAATGATGAGAATATTTGCTACTAATTGGTGATTTATTTTTAAAAGAAAAATCAATGAAAATTTGGAAGTAATTTGAATTATATCACCATGTATCACATGATGAAATTTCAGCATGTTAACACCTCATTATGACCGATTTTTATCATCAATTTTGTGGATAAATTACCTTGCTTGATTCGGGTGATAATCTTATGAATTATGGCAATTATTTTATGTTGATTTTGGCACATGTTTTTTGTGGAATTCTCAGATTTTCCTAGTCATCAAGTGATGAAAACATTCAACCAATCAATGAGTGCCAAGTAAGCAAGAGCTTAATGATCATCCAATGAGGAGGTGCCAAGTAAGCAAAGACATGTCACAATGATGCCATATATTCTTCCAAGGACTTAGAAGATAATTTTCAAGAGGAAGAAGTTGCTATAGGGGGCGGCCACATTGTTAAAAAGAGGAGAAGAAAGCCAAACAAAAACAAGACAAGTCTCACAAGTTCAAAAGTGCAAAAAGAGTCTTCCATTCCCTTCTTCTTCTACATCTTTCTTTCTTCTTTCTAAAAGCCTATTGTACTTACATTCATATTCTTGAATAGGCTTATCTTAGACCACCACACATTCTTTATCTTTGTAAAAGATTGATCAAGGTGTGATCAATCTTCAATCTTGCAAGGTGGTGGTGTTCGTGCGTATTGTATTCATCATACAAGGTTTGTAAAGGGTTGGAGTTGGTGTGTAACTCCATCAACCCTGTGGTAAGGTGTATTTGTGTTGTGTGATTAGTGTGAACCGAGGAAGGTGTTCCTCGAAGACTGGAGTAGGTTGTTGATAACCGAACCAGTATAAAATTATTGGTGTCATTTACTTTCAGCACTGATTTTCTGTTTCAGCATTGTTATTGTTTTTAATCACGTTTGTAAAAATCGTAAACGAATTTCAAAAATCCCAAAACTTTCAGGGAACATAGCCACACGTCTTAAGGTTAATTTGGCACAAGTTGCAACCCTTTTGGATAAGTATAAGTCAATCAAACATCCAAAGTTCTGAGACTAGTACAGTCTGATTTTCAGGCTTGCAAAGGTTGAGACTTTGAGTGTATTTGACTAACTTCCCAAAAGAATTTTTCAAAACTATTTCAAAACATACAACTTATAAGGGGTTAGTGGTTAAAATTTCAGAGCATTTGGAGTTACGTACAAATAGAAATTAATTTTTGAAATCAGTCTACCGTTTCTGGCAGATTCGCACAATCTGACCACCAACGATTTTTGAAGGGGTTAGAGGTTGAATTTAAATCTGACATTTTTAGCAGACACTCGAAACATCTGAGGATAAGTTCTCTCAAAATTTCAGAATTTTTGAAGACCTACAACCTAGTTTTAAAAACGTTTTAAAACTGGTCTTGAAAGCAGTAACTGTTTTCAAAAGTTGGGTTTTTGGTTCAAACTAATTTTAAAAACCACATTTTCCGCACCCACTATTCAACCCCCCCTCCTTCTAGTGGTGCCTTGCAGATCCTACAATTGGTATCAGAGCGCATGAACACTCACAACAAGAAGATCCAACGATCCATGTGAGATGGCAACCACAAGCCACGAAACCAAGGAAAAAGATATGTCAAGCCAAATGCCTCCACTATTTGAAAATGAGGTAAATTCTGATTCTAACTTGGATTCTGAACTATCTTATAATGATTTATATGTTGAATATCTTGAATTACATAAGTTTTCTAGAACTCTTGCAATACAAAAGAAACGGTTAATTGAAGACAAGAAATTGTTAGAATCTTCTAACGAGAATCTTGTCGCTCAATTAAACGATTCAAAAGAAGAGTCATCATGCATCATTACTGCATTAAAGACAGAGATCTTATTATTGACCACACAAAATAATGAAATGAAATCCGAGATTTCAAGTTTGAAATCAAGGAATACAGACTTAGAGGAAATGGTGAAGAAATTTGATACGGGAACAAACATGCTAGATCGCATCATTTCTTCACAAAAGCATGATAGTGACAAAACCGGATTAGGATACATGGAGACAAACGAAGCATCATCTAAACTATCCAAGTTTGTTTTGTCTAAGAAAGTAGACACATCAATGGCATACGTAGCGCCTAAAGTGACGCAAAGACCCCCTCTCCCCTCATCTCGTCATACTTCTTCTTTATATCATACGAAGTATAATTATGTGCCGTATAAATATAAGAAGAAGACTAGTACACCACTCATCTCATCTCATTGTGCCTCTTATTCTTCATATCATACAAATGCGCCTAGATCACGTCCCGTGCATGCAAACCGAAATGCATATCAAAAACAGAAACTATACTATATGCATGATGGGATTCTTGGCCAAAGGTCAAACACATTTGCCCCTAACATATATTATGTTGCGTTCTCATCACTTTTCTCACCTTTTGGAAGACCTAGAAAGGTCACCCAAATTTGGGTACCAAAAGGGACTTTTTCAAAGGGTTTAATAAATAACCCTTACGAACGCACGTTTGATATTATAAAATGCATGATTTCTTTTTCATCTTTACATGCGCTTTTGATTGTCTTTCCAAAATAAAGGAGGAGAGAATGCATGATTTAAGGGGGAGAGAGAAACATTAATTGCATAAATCAAGGGGGAGCGGATTTGAAACTTGAAATTCAAAAGTTGAATTTATGCACGATTGAAGGGTGAGTGATAAGTTTAAATCATGTATGTAGGTTATTTTGAAAATCATCAAAAGGGGGAGATTGTTGAGGAAAAGGGGTTTGAGTGATTTCAAAATGCATGATTTAAATAACGTGTTACAAAGAAATACATGACATATTTTATGACATAACACGTTGTTGCATATAACTTGCCTCATATAGTTCATATATAATGTTGCCGTACTAATGAGTCATGAAGCTTTAAAGCTTACATCAAATGGCAAACATTTGTTGTGTTTGTACTATTTTCAGGTGCCACCATTAATGAACTAAACTAGTTCATTAAGTGAAGTACTTAGTTAATTAAACTAAGTAGTTCATTAAAGGAAGCAACATTTGGACAAGGCACAAAGGCAACAAGAACAAGAAAGGAAAGTCTCCTCCTCCTCCTACATCATAAATATACACGCCTATATATATTTGTATATATATATTTTCAAATTTTTTGAAAAAAAGGCACGCACACAATTTATTCCAACGTACTACCGACACGTTATATTTTTTCGTACGTACGTTAACATCACACCACCATACTTAACTCATATTTATGCGTATATTCAGGTCTTATATCATATGATATAAGTCATGGTGATGACAAATTAAATACGGCACGTTAAAAGGTTCTAAACCGAAAATTGTCGTATCGGACGAATACCGAAACTTCGCCAACGTGTCACGTACTTGCCATAAATAGATGGTCAGCCTCTACACTTCAAAAATACTCAAAAAGCATTATTATTTTCGTGGCTATGATGTTATTTTCAGCCATAAAATCATTCCATGTTGGCACACACAAATCACCCCACATTAAGGCCAAATTGTGAGATTCCAATTTCAATTTTGTCACATGTTAAGGGCGCCACTTTAGATCAGCCAAGTGCTGAAAATTAAAGTTTATATTATATATATTATGTGTAACATAATATATATAACATGTGCAAAAAGTTGGAATTTGATTAGAGAAAAATCGGGTAATCGATAAACATCGAAAATTCGGTTTTCTACATACACAACACATGAAACATTTTTGGCACATCATACGACACGTATCTAGACACTTTTTACATATGTCATACATCTTAAAGTGTTCTAGAAAATTAAATTAAGGGCTGATTGGAATATAACATGTGTGTATTATTAAATGTGCACTATTTTACAAAGTTTGCAAAAATAAAATTCAGCACATGCATATACATGTTGGACACGCCTATACAGCTGAGATGGAGCACATGTGGAGCCTTTTTGGCATATTGATTGGTCAAGAATCAATCATACAATGTTGGTGATTTAAAGAAAGAAGCTACAAAAGGTAATGTTTCAAATTTTATCTCATTTGAAGCACATGCTGAAAATTTCAGCATGTGGAAGATAGGCTGGCCGATTTTCCTGTATAATGAGCATATAATTTGTGTCTTGAAATATGTGATTAATTGGAAGAAGAATTAGAAGTAATTTGAATAAGATATAAAGTCATAAAGTGTGATATCTTGAATATCACACATGCTGAAAAATTTCAGCATGTGTGTGTATGCACCTTGGCCGAATTCTTGGCCTTATTAGTGTCCAAATTTCATTTCCAAAATGATGAGAATATTTGCTACTAATTGGTGATTTATTTTTAAAAGAAAAATCAATGAAAATTTGGAAGTAATTTGAATTATATCACCATGTATCACATGCTGAAATTTCAGCATGTTAACTCCTCATTATGACCGATTTTTATCATCAATTTTGTGGAGAAATTATCTTGCTTGATTCGGGTGATAATCTTATGAATTATGGCAATTATTTTATGTTGATTTTGGCACATGTTTTTTGTGGAATTCTCAGATTTTCCTAGTCATCAAGTGATGAAAACATTCAACCAATCAATGAGTGCCAAGTAAGCAAGAGCTTAATGATCATCCAATGAGGAGGTGCCAAGTAAGCAAAGACATGTCACAATGATGCCATATATTCTTCCAAGGACTTAGAAGATAATTTTCAAGAGGAATAAGTTGCTATAGGGGGCGGCCACATTGTTAAAAAGAGGAGAAGAAAGCCAAACAAAAACAAGACAAGTCTCGCAAGTTCAAAAGTGCAAAAAGAGTCTTCTATTCCCTTCTTCTTCTACATCTTTCTTTCTTCTTTCTAAAAGCCTATTGTACTTACATTCATATTCTTGAATAGGCTTATCTTAGACCACCACACATTCTTTATCTTTGTAAAAGATTGATCAAGGTGTGATCAATCTTCAATCTTGCAAGGTGGTGGTGTTCGTGCGTATTGTATTCATCATACAAGGTTTGTAAAGGGTTGGAGTTGGTGTGTAACTCCATCAATCCTGTGGTAAGGTGTATTTGTGTTGTGTGATTAGTGTGAACCGAGGAAGGTGTTCCTCGAAGACTGGAGTAGGTTGTTGATAACCGAACCAGTATAAAATTATTGGTGTCATTTACTTTCAGCACTGATTTTCTGTTTTAGCATTGTTTATTGTTTTTAATCACGTTTGTAAAAATAGTAAACGAATTTCAAAAATCCCGAAACTTTCAGGGAACATAGCCACACATCTTAAGGTTAATTTGGCACAAGTTTCAACCCTTTTGGATAAGTATATGTCAATCAAACATCCAAAGTTCTGAGACTAGTGCGGTCTGATTTTCAGGCTTGCAAAGGTTGAGACTTTGAGTGTATTTGACTAACTTCCCAAAAGAATTTTTCAAAACTGTTTCAACCCATTTAAATAAAACTTATAAGGGGTTAGTGGTTAAAATTTCAGAGCTACAAATAGGAATTAATTTTTGAAATGAGTCTACCGTTTCTGGCAGATTCGCACAATCTGACCACCAAATATTTTTGAAGGGGTTAGAGGTTGAATTTAAATCTGAAATTTTTAGGAGACACTCATAACATCTGAGGCTAAGTTCTCTCAAAATTTCAGAATTTTTGACGACCTACAACCTAGGTTTAAAAACGTTTTAAAACTGGTCCTGAAAACAGAAACTATTTTCAGAAGTTGGGTTTTTAGTTCAAACTAATTTTAAAAACCACATTTTCCGCACCCATTATTCAACCCCCCCTCCTTCTAGTGGTGCCTTGCAGATCCTACACAGTCCTCAAAGAAGATATATCGATCGATGTATGTCAGGTTCAAAACTGGAACCTTTTCTGGAAGACATCGATCTCTCAATGAAGACACATCGATCGATTGATGTCATCCAAAATTAAAAATTTTATGACCGTTCGAACAAAATCCAAGGGAGATTCATGGTGTTTTCTCTTTCCAATCTTCCTCAAATTTCTTATGGACTTTTCGGTAACATCAATCATGCTTCTTTGACTATTATATTCATGTCTAAGATTCTCTATGGTGGCTTTGGAGGATCAAATCAATCCATAGGGTAGCTAAAGGCTATTTTCAAATTATGAAGACTTGAGATTAACTTGAAGATTTGGGGGAGGCTCCAAAAACATGGATTACACCTCCTATAAATTGAATTGGCTCAGATGAGGCATATATACACTTTCGTCCTCTTCAAGCTTCATAATTCATTGCTGTAAATTTCTCTAATTTGTGTAAAAGTGCTTAAAGCTTCTTAAGCTCTTATTTGTTCTTCATTGCTGTAAATTGAGAGATTGTGAATCTAACACAAAAGGAACCATATATATTTGATCTCTCGCTTATGTTTAGACTAGTGAGAAAGTATAAACCTCACTACTTCCTAAACCCACTGTGAGAAAGTTCTTTAAGAGAACTTTGTTGAAGTTGTGAGGTAGCAAGAATTTGTTCTTGCTTAGAGCTGAAGTTGTTGTAGATGCACAAAGTTGTTTTGTGCAAGAAGTTGTTGTTGTGATTGCTTACACTAAGTTGTTAGTGTAAGTATTATTGTGGTTGTTCTTATTAAGAGTAATAAGAATAGTAGCTGTTGAAAATCCCTTTTGGAAACAAAGTGGTAGTGTAGTAGAATCATTTACGATTCGAACCACTCTATATCGGTTGTACTCATTCATTGTCTCTCATCTCTCATTCTTTACTTTGATTTTCTTTTGAGTTGAGATAGTCAAAAACCAGAAAATTCCGGAAAATTGCTCAACACTCTATTCACCCCTCCCCCTCTAGAGTGATTATCACGGACCTAACATTGGTATCAGAGCCTAAATATACACTTTCATCCTCTTGAAACTTCATAATTCATTGTTGTAAATTTCTCTAATTTGTGTAAAAGTGCTTAAAGCTTGTTAAGCTCTTATTTGTTCTTCATTGTTGTAAATTGAGAGATTGTGAATCTAACACAAAAGGAATCATATATATTTGATCTCTTGCTTATGTTTAGACTAGTGAGAAAGTGTAAACCCCACTACTTCTTAAACCCACTGTGAGAAAGTTCTTTGAGAGAACTTTGTTGAAGTTGTGAGGTAACAAGAAGTTGTTGTTGTGATTTCTTACACTAAGTTGTTAGTGTAAGTATTGTTGTGGTTGTTTTAATTAAGAGTAATAAGAATAGTAGCTGTTGAAAATCTCTTTTGGAAATAAAGTGGTAGTGTAGTAGAATCATTTACGATTCGAACCACTCTATATCAGGTGTACTCATTTATTGTCTCTCATCTCCCATTCTTTACTTTGATTTTGATTTTCATTTGAGTTGGAGATAGCCAAAAACCAGAAAATTCTACAAAATTGCCCAACACTCTATTCACCCGTCCCATCTAGAGTGATTGTCACGGACCTAACAATTGGTATCAGAGCCTCACCTTGATTGATTTGCCAATCTTTGCATATAGCAAGGCTAAAGATCATGGCAATGATAACCTCTTCATCCTACACCTCAACTTCCAAGCCAACTGCACTATTCTCAGCCTCAAACCCTAAGGTGGAGAGTCCAGAATATATTACACAGTTCAGACCAATATCGTTGGCTAATGTGGATGTGAAGATAATCTCAAAAGTTATAGCTAACAGAGTCAAATTGATTATTGGAGAGGTTGTCAGGGAGGAGCAGGGCAGTTTCATTCTAGGGAGACAGGTGTGCGATAATATCATTGTGGCACAGGAGGTTCTCCACACTATGAAGAGAAAGACAAGACACAAAGGGCTCATGGCAGTAAAGCTTGATCTCGAAAAAGCTTATTATCGTATTGATTGGTGCTTCCTCTGATAGGTACTTCGAGTGGTTGGCTTTGGTGAGGCACTGGTGAATCTTGTCATGTTCATAATTTCATCTGCCCAATTTAGTGTCTTGTGGAACAGGGTTCAACTCGAGTCATTTAAACCACGTAGAGGTCTGCGTCAGGGGACCCACTGGCTCCATATCTCTTTGTATTATGTACGGACTACCCGAGTCAGAAAATCCATCACGCCGTTCAAACGCATGAGTGGCATCCAGTGAGGTTGTCGAGGACCGAGGTGCAAGCTGCAACTATGTCATTTATTTTATCACTCTTCTGTCGAGCCTCAAGTCAGAAAGTTAGCACATCTAAATCTAGCATGTTTACTTCTTCAAATATCAGTAAAGAATAGGCCATGCGTCTGAGTCGGCAATTTGGTATTCCGCTTAAATATGATTTGGGGTAGTACTTGGGGATGCCACTTGTACATGGACGAGTAAAGGTTGATACCTTCAGCTTTTTGGTGGATAAGGTGCAGTGGAAACTGGCCTCGTGGAAGGAGAGGATGATGTCCAAAGCTGCAAGAAATCTTATCATCCAATCTGTCACTTCTAGTATTCCGTTTTATGCCATGAAAACTATCTTGGTCCCGAGCACTATAGTGGAGCAATTGGAAAGGTTGAACAGTTGCTTATTCTGGGGTGAGTACGAGGAGGAGCGGAAGGTTCATATCATAGCATGGCCCACGATCTGTAGACCGAAGAAGGAGGGTGGCATGGGGATTAAACGGCTCCGCTCCATGAACATGGTGATGCTGGCAAAGTTGGTATGGAGACTCATTCTAAATGAGGACACGCTTTGGGTGAGAGTGTTGAAGGCGAAATATGGTAGCCCCCTTAGTGAGGCTGCGACAAGGAGAAGGGGCTCCACCTATACATGGAGGAGCATTATGGCGACTATTCCGGTGGTTCTTGCTGGCTTGGAGAATGGGGATAGGAGCATAGGGAGTGAAGGCGACGATGTGGAGCAACCTTGGTGGGGTGGTACGAGCAATGGACGCTTCTCTGTCGTGTCGGATTATTTCACGCTTCTAGGGAGGCCCGATTCGGAGGAGGAGAAGAAGTGGCGAAATATGTGGCGGCTAAAGGGGCCACAACGAGCAAACTTCCTTCTGTGGCAGGCATGGCTAAATCGACTTTCCACAAGTCAGTTAATGTGGTTGCGCAGTCTAGGAGACTCCCCAATATGCATCATGTGTGAGCAGATAGAGGACACAACCCTTCATGCATTACGAGGATGTTCTTGGACTGTCCAAGTATGACGGTGATTGGTACCCCGTGGGAACTGGGATGAATTCTTTCGACCTTCAGATCATGTTACGACATGGATTGATGCGAATTGCAGAGACACTGGGCGTACTCATCATTTTGGCGAGGGATGGCAGTATACCTTCCGAGAAGGAGTACACACGAATAAGACGAATTTGAACTCGATGTAAAACGTACATAAATATCACTATCAGTTCAAATTTATAATTTTAAAAATACTGGATAATTTAATGTTCATGTCGATTGATCGTTTACATTCATAGTCAAAATGATTGGCAATCTCCTGTCCTACGTTCTTATGATTGTGATTGTATAATTTAAAGATAAACAAAAAAAAAGGAAATGTGATGAATGAGAAATGCTGCTTGATCCGATCAGATCAAATCTAAATCCAAATCCAAAATTCCCACACAAAAACACAAATCATCATCCCGGTTGTCATGTGGCTCTCGCGGTTGAACTGTAACTACCCCACCTACTCCAAAACCCAGCTCTTTTTCCTCATATCTCGCAAGCTCGGAACATGTGCATTTTTAAAGGAACATCATTTGTATTTATAGATGTAACACATAGAATTTGCACTCACGTGTATAGAGTGATGTATAAGCTTTACCCATACATTTTAGACATAGGCGTTTCTTTTATTGTTTAAATTGCTTTACATTACTGAACAGTACATGTGGATCAGCGTGTTGACATACAAATAAGACTTTTGTATAAGTTGCATCCTATTGATGACTTGATTTCTCTGTTTATTTTACTAAACATATGATGGGATGATAAACCATAATTAATCGACTGTTAGTCAACAACAGTCAACGGTGCAACTCCTGCAGCTCAGCGCTCAAATATTGCTGTTCAGCAGTTCAGTGCCCAAGCGTTGCTGTTCAGTCTTGGTTGCACTTCAGCGAGGCTGCATAACACTCATTATATTATCGAAGAATATGCCAAGGTTTGCACCTCGGCACCAACTTCAGCTTATGTCCAAGTACTACGCTTCAGACCACTTCAGCTAGATCCAACTCTGTACTTCGGCAAGGCCTAATCTTGGACTTCGGCAAAGCTTGATTTGGCACTTCGGAGAAGGAACCAAGCACGGCATTACCTCGTGGGACCATCAGACAGAAGTGCAATTCAAATATAGTGATTACAGCTGGATATTCAGCCTGTACACGCCAAGGTCACAACAGCCGGCCTATTAGTCACATCAGCCAGTCTACTGGTCACATCAGCAGACCTACGGCGTCCTAGGCTTTCTGTCCCAAGCAAACATCTCATCCGTCTGTAGAGGCCAAAGGCGGGAGAAGGTTAATAAAAGCAAGCCAATACAGACGAGGAGGGGGATCCGAAACCGAAAACATACGCGTCCTAAAGCAAATTCATACACTTTGCTCTTTAGCTCATATTGTGAGAAATACTTAACTCACCATTTAAATTATATTCTCAGTGAGAAATGGCTCAAACTGACTTGAGCGTCGGATGGTTTTTCTCGGGGCCAACCCCCTGGACCTCTGATCTGTGCTTCATTGTGCAGGATATTTTAGAAGCTATTCCAGCTACTTTCTTTGCACCAGCTGACGACGTGAATTGGAGGTCATCTTGACCCTTGGTGAAGATCTGGCTTCATCATTTGGCGCTAGAAGGAGGGCTGCCTTTGTCCCTTAACCCAGTAAAATAGCTATTCAAAGCCTTCTAAATTTCTATCTTTCCAAGCTATTGAGAGAAAGATGGATAAAAAAGATGGACAAGGGTCCAAGCAACCTATGACATCTAAGAGAAGTCAAAGGTCTTCTCAACAGCAAACAGAACAGTGTTCTACGGATCCGGGGGAATCCTCAACTCCCACCATTGCCTTCACCTATGAAGAACACATGCGAGCCATACGCTATGTGGCTCAAAACCCAGGTGTGTTCCAAGTTGTGGTGAGGGAAATGAAGGGGAAAGCCTCTGCAGCAAGGTCCAGTGGGTCCCACTCCAGTAACTCTCACCCACAAGACCACTTGGAGTACTCCATAACTCAGCCTGGTTATCACCCCAGGCATCAGGCCGAATTTATGGCTGAGGCAAGGCGTTCAGGACAAAAGTCTAGCCACCAGAGCTTAAAACGCACTCAGAAAGCATCTTTGCCATTCAAACATGGCAGAGAAGTTGATAATAAAGACAAGGCCCCGCTGCAAGAAAGGTGCTCTGTCAAGATCCGGTTAGGAGGCCGAGGTAAAGAAAGGAATTCCCTTTTGGCTTTAAAAGCCCATATCCTTTCCTACATGAGGAAGAAGTCTCTGGCAAAGGAACCTCAGCCCCTGGCTGGACCGATCCACAAAAGAGACCGTCGTCTGTACTGCCTTTATCATCATGATATTGGGCATGATACAGAAGACTGTAGGCAGCTCGGCCAGGAGATTGGACGTCTTATCGAGCTTGGACACCTATAACATTTTTACAATCCGATGTCTAGGCTCCACAATAGGCTGGACTTTGGTAAACCCCCTCCGGATGAGAGTTGTAAACCAGGGCCTCATCATGGTTACAAGTGATGAGGATTCAGATTCTGATAAGAAGGGATTACAGGCTCCTGGACGTACAAGGCTGACTTAATAGCAAAAGTCTGTGATTCAAATGAATCAGGATTTATTTCTTCTTGTGTTCATCCCGTGTCTTTTGGCTCAGCCTTATATTATTAAAGGATCAATCTTTTTCTAAGATTCCCGCCTGGTTCCATTCAGCTAATTATTCTTATTTGGCATTCAGCCAGGAAAGTTAAGTCACCATATAGTGCATGTAGTAATAGTTTATGCCTATCTATAACCCGCAGCGAAAATGGGGGCATACCTCAGCAGGACTGAGAGGTTGAGCAGGTCTCAACAATGGGACAGGTTTCCCTATATTTTACCTCAGCAGGACTGAGAGGTTGAGCAGGTCTCAACAATGGGACAGGTTTCCCTATATTTTACCTCAGCAGGACTGAGAGGTTGAGCAGGTCTCAACAATGGGACAGGTTTCCCTATATTTTACCTCAGCAGGACTGAGAGGTTGAGCAGGTCTCAACAACGGGACAGGTTTCCCTATATTTTACCTCAGCCGGACTGAGAGGTTGAGCAGGTCTCAACAATGGGACAGGTTTCCCTATATTTTACCTCAGCAGGACTGAGAGGTTGAGCAGGTATCAACTAGGACAGGTTTCCCTATATTTTACCTCAGCAGGACTGAGAGGTTGAGCAGGTATCAACAATGGGACAAGGTTCCCTATATTCTAATTCAACAGGACTGAGAAGGTTGAGAAGGACTCAACATCGGGACAGGCTTCCCTATACTTAAACTTAGCAGGTTTAAGACGGTGGAGCAGGATTCAACAATGGGACAAGTTTCCCTATCTTTTAACTCAGCAGGGCTGAGAAGGTTAAGCGAGACTTAACATTGGGGTCCCTATATCTTAAATTTATTAAAGCACAGCACAGTTGTAGTTCAGTCAAATAGCTTAACATTTTTTGTAGAGCCAAGAATGGAGGCTGAAGCCTAATATTTATGCAAAGAGCCAACATACAAGAGATGAAAGGAATCTTTTGGCAAAGCAGAGGACAAATACTTGCAAACTATGAAAATAGAGCAAGAAAAGTTTTTCAAGTCTAAAGACAAGTGCATCAACTATGGAAATAGAACAAATGAAACTTTACATGCAAAAGGCAAAGTCAAGAAAATTGAAACAAGCCGAAGAGCACAAGTTGAAGAAAATTGGATTTTCATTGAAAAATATCTATTACAACTACAAAAGTTACAAGGAAAAATCATATTCTACTCTACAACATCCTCATCATCTCTGAGATCAGCCCCACTCTGAAATTGAGCAATTTTATTCTCAAGCAAGCTTCCAGCCTCGGGGTTGTAGAGTTCATCAATCTGAGGATGATTCTTATCCAGGCTTGGTCAGACCTCAGAACAAGTATCAATGGCCCAAGTCTGTCCAATAACAATTGCTGAACCTTGCATCTTCAAGAAGTTACCAGTGAAAAATTCGGATTGCTTGAACTCAGCAATGCCGGTTTTCTTGATCTCCTCGGCCTGAAGTTCAAATTGACGAAGGAGATCAGCTTTGCTTTTTCATTCTGCCTCCAATTGCTGGTTCAGTTCAGCCTTGCTATTGGACAGTTCATGCTCAAAAGTGCTAAGCTCCTTCTGATAAAATTCCAGCTCAGCTTGGGCTTTAGAAGAAACTAACTCAGTGTTAGCCAATGTGTCCTTCAGCTCAATCACTTGGGATTTTGCATCAGCCAACTTGACGTCAGAATCTTTCTTCTCTGCTCGAAGTCTGGAATTTTCTTCAGTGAGGATGACCATTTCAGATTTCAAGCTGTTCACTTGAGCCTCCAGCTGGTTCAGTCTCAAATTATTAGGTCTTGCCACCTCAGCCAACTCGTCATAGGCGTTTCTGAGATTGGCATTGATCTCAGAGAGTTGGGAGAATTTAACACGAAGCTCTTCATCTCGTTTGAGGATGTTGTATTCTTGGACCCGGTACTGCAGAAGTCAGAACTAATTAGGAAAAAACATAAGGGATCAAGTGAAAAGATGAAAAATAGTGGGAAATCTTACCACGGCCATATTCATTGCAAATGAATTCATGGCAGCATCCCAGTCCAGACTGCCATACGTCTGCCAATCACTAGGTAGTATTGACATTTCAGTCAATTTCCTAGCCACATCAGGATTTGCAGCAGAGTCAGCAAAGGAAAACTGCAGTGTCCTGGTACCCCGGCGATTCCATAAATAAGACTCTCCTTCAGGTGCATTCTTTTCAGAAGGCTCCCCCTCCGATGCGTTCATCCCAGAAGTCTATCCTAAAAGATCAAAGGAGGGGACAGCCTCATCAGAAACCCACCTTGGTGGGGGCATAGTTTCCTCTTCGGCAAGAAGTCTAGGTGGACACTACTGTGTGTGTGTCATAGTAGATGATTACTCACGCTACACATGGACGTTGTTCTTAACACACAAAGACGATGCTCCATTAGCAATCGAAACCCTTATTAAGCAACTTGAAAACATTTATGAAGAAAATGTTAAAAGAATTAGAAGCGATAGAGGTGGAGAATTTAAAAACAAAGACATAATCAAATTTTGCGAACTATATGGAATCAAATATGAATTCTCACCACCTAGAACACCACAACTCAATGGAGTTGTTGAACGTAAAAATAGAACGATTCAAGAAGTTACTAGGACAATGCTGTGTGAAAATAAATTACCTAAATATTTATGGGCTGAAGCTGTTAGTTGTGCATGCTATATTATAAATAGGCTCACTATTAGAAAGAAATTAAATAAAACGCCTTATGAATTGCTAAACAATAGACAACCTAAGATAGATTATCTTAAAGCATTTGGATGTAAATGTTTTGTGCTGAATACTAAGGATAATATAGATAAATTTGAACAAAAGTCTATTGAATGCATATTTGTTGGGTATTCAACTAACTCAAAAGCATATAGGTGTTATAATCCTGCATCTAGAAAAATAATTGAATCCATACATGTGAAATTCAATGAAAATGCATGCTTTAAAGTTAGTCATAAACATCAGCATAAACAAGAAACAAATGTTGAAAATATGTTTGATGATGATGTATTACTTGAGCCTGTACTTGATCATCTAGTTACAACTCCCCCTGAACAAGACAAACATGAACCCTTAGATGAAATAAATCAAGAGACTCTGCAATTAGAAGATACAACTAATGATCCAATTACATATGATAACGTTCACACTAATGAAACATTTGAACATAATGAGGGTGAACCTAGTCAATCTAGGAATTGGTGGCATCCTAGAGAACTAATCATTGGAGATCCAAGTGTTGGGGTTAAAACACGTAGAAATATAAGTCAACTTGAAGGACATAGCTTAATCTCACAATTAGAACCTAAGAACGTAAAGGAAGCCTTAGGTGACATATCATGGATAGATGCTATGCATGAGGAATTAAATCAATTCACAAGGAACAACGTGTGGGACTTAGTACCTAAACCTGAAGACAAGTCTATCATAGGAACTAAATGGGTCTTTAGGAATAAAATGGATGAACAAGGAAATATTACAAGGAATAAGGCTAGACTAGTCGCACAAGGTTATAATCAACAAGAAGGAATAGATTATGAAGAAACCTTTGCACCCGTTGCACGACTAGAAGCAATTAGATTATTACTTGCGATTGCAAGTCTAAGCAATATTAAGCTCTTCCAAATGGATGTCAAGAGTGCGTTCTTGAATGGATACATCCAAGAAGAGGTGTTTGTCAAACAACCCCCTGGATTCGAAGATCCAAAGAATCCTAACCATGTTTATAAGCTTAAGAAAGCTCTATATGGTTTAAAACAAGCTCCAAGAGCTTGGTATGATAGATTTGCAAACTTTCTTATTGCAAATAATTATCAAAGAGGGACCATCGACAACACATTATTCCTAAGAAGAAAAGGTAATGATTTGTTAATAGTTCAAATATACGTAGATGATATAATCTTTGGTTCAACCAACCCTACTTTAGTAAAAGACTTCGAAGAATGTATGAAGTCAGAGTTTGAAATGTCAATGGTAGGAGAGTTGAATTATATCTTAGGACTTCAAATCAAACAAACCTCTCAAGGAATTCACATTAGCCAACTTAAGTATGTCAATGATATGATTAAGAAGTTTGGCTTTGAAGAGTTGAAACCTACAACTACACCTATGAGTGTTAGTACCAAACTTGATAAGGATGAAAATGGTAAACCTTTTGATGACACACTTTATAGGTCTATGATTGGCTCATTGTTATACTTAACTGCATCAAGACCTGATATTATGTTTAGTGTGTGTATGTGTGCTAGGTTTCAATCTTGTCCTAAGGTGTCACATTACAATGCAGTGAAAAAGATCTTTAGATATCTTAAGCATACACCTCACTTAGGACGGTGGTATGATAGAAACGCTAAGTTGGAATTACACGCATATAGTGATGCTGATTATGGTGGTTGCAGGTTAGATAGAAAATCCACTAGCGGTACATGTCAATTCATAGGAACCAATTTGATCTCTTGGTTTTCTAAAAAGCAAGCTAGTGTAGCTCTTTCTACCACTGAAGCCGAGTATATGGCTTTGAGTTTATGTACTACCCAAATACTTTGGCTTAAACAGCAACTTAGTGATTTTGGAATTAAAATGAATAAGATTCCAATTTTCTGCGATAGCACAAGTGCAATCAATCTTTCCCGGAATCCGGTGCTTCATTCTAAGGCCAAACACATTGAGGTGCGATACCACTTTCTTTGCGATCATGTTCAAAATGAGGATATAGTGATAAACCATATAAGAACTGATCACCAAATCGCTGACATCTTCACCAAACCCCTTAATCAAGCCACTTTTGAAAACTTACGAGTCAAATTAGGCATGATGACTTACGATACCATTGCATAGTTCTATCTTTTGCATGATTTGCAAAATAAAGGGGGTGATAGAATAAGAACATGATTTTAGTTGGTAAGTCATGATGAATCATATGCTAAGTTTTAATTGGTAATGGTATAAATTTTGGAGCATAGGTTAAGGGGGAGAGTATGAGTTGAGGGGGAGCGGCATACTATTTAAAAGTTGAAAACATAGTTGAAATTATTTGGTTAAAATTTTGGTTAAACATTTGGTTAAACTTTTGGTTATAAGTTGTGACATTAAAATCATGTTAGGTTATTTTGAAAATCATCCAAAAGGGGGAGAATGTTGAGAAATATGTTTGGATAATTTTCAAAATCATGATTTTAAGTGATAAATACTTAAAAATGTCACACATGGTGTTATATGTGATTAAAAGTTGAAAAGTTGAACAAGTTGACATCGATCTCTCAGGTTGTTGCACATCGATCGATCTATGTACATAGATCTCTCACATCGATCGATCTATGTACATAGATCTCTCACATCGGCAGAAAAGTTTAAGACCTTTCTGTGAGACATCGATCTCTAAACCTGAGACACACCGATCGATCGATGTACATCGAACTCTCACTTCGATCGATCGATGTAGGTCAGAGACAAAACCTGAACCTTTATGTGAGACATCGATCTATGAAGCTGAGGCACTTCGATCGATCGATGTCTAGGGTTTTTAGAAATAATTTTCTAAAATGTGTTAAAATGATTTTTTTTCATTTGTATATGAATTATACATGTTCATTATGAGCTTATTATGTGTTTTTGGTGATTATTATTGTCTTGTGACTAACGTACCTTGGAAGTTTCTACAACTTACCAAAAAGGGCAAAATTGGTATTTTGAGTTTTGTAGGAACATCATATGGTGAAAATATGTCAAGTGCATATTATTATCTTATTTATCATAACAAAGGTGGAATTGTGATTATTTCTGACCATCGGGGTCATTTCTGAAGTTTTCTCACACCAGGGGTATTTTGGTCATTTTACCCCCAAGGGTATTTTTGGTATTTTCACTCAAGAAATCTCTTGAGAATATTATTATCTTCATTCTGGATCTGTGTTATTATTATTTTGAAGATTATATGGTGATCTTATATCTTATTCTCTCAACCGATGATATTATTGACTATAGGTGGATATGGGTGACGATTTGAGATGTCACATTCTATTTTTTCTTGAAGACCCTCTTATATATGTTATAGGAGGATATTAATCATCATCTTTTAGAGATTACAAGGTGTCCTTGGTGCAAGATTCATCACAATATGTAAAGGAGAAGGAAGTATGAATTTTGGTGTTATATGTTGACATAATCCTGTCAACACTTATTCATTATTTTGTATTCATAAAATTTGAGTTGGTATACATACATATAACATCAAAAACGTCCATAAACAGGTGGAGAAGGTGGTATACTCATTTTATGACTTTTGGGCAAATGGACAATTCAAAAACAAGTTAGTTGGCAAAAGTTGTCAACTTGAAATTTCAAATTTGAAGTTAATGGAGACAAGGTTGTTGGAGCTGATTTTGGATGTGCTTTAATTCAAAATTCTCAGCCATCACATGGTCTAAATGTTGGAGAGAATATGCCATCTATTCACACTATAAATAGGAGGCAAGGTGAAGAAGAGAAGACACACACTTGAAAGCAAAATTGAAGATTGTTGTCTTGCTATTCTCTTCTCATATTTTTGTTCATACTTTGTGTAGCTAAGGTGTTTCAAATTTTTTTGTTGTCCAGCTACACTATACACACCTTCTTGGATTGGATTTGTATGATTGATTAGCCAAATTTATAAGGCTACATCAATAGGTAGTAGAGGTATTGTAACCAAGAGTTGCATAGAGGTGATTATCCAAGTCTTGAATAGGGTCGGTGTATAACCCAAGGATCAAGCTTGGCTCTTGTTGTAAGGTGTTTATTTGATAGTGAAATCCAAGGAAAGATGTTCTTTGGGACTGGAGTAGGTCATATTGACCGAACCAGGATAAATTCTCGGTGTTCTTCTCTTGTTTCTTTATTTCTGTTTCTGCCTGTTTTTGACTGCAGTTTTCACACAACTTCTCACAATTTGAAAAAGTAGCTAAAAATTTTCAAAATTCGTGATTTTTGGTGGAGTTATACTTCAGACTGTTAGCTTTCATTTTCAACAAGAATCACTTGGTTTGAGCAAGGGAAAGTTAGTCTCTCGGTCTTTGCAAGATAACTGCTCCAATCTGGCTGCAATCTGACCAGTTTTGAGAAAACTTAAATTCTGTATTTTTCAAGAATTGTGTAAGGTTAGGGCCTTTTGGAAACTTCATCTACACATCCTAAGGAGTGTTTTGATATAAATATGAACCTTTTTGGTTGAGTATTCAAAGAGAAATACGTTTTGCAAAATCAGCAACATTCTGTCCAATTCTGTCCAAATTGACCATTTGAATCTATTTGTTTGAAGGGTCAAACGATCTTAGTTTTGTCTGATTTTTGGATAGAGTCTTGCTAACTCATTGAAGTTAAATTCTAAAGAGTTTCAGAATTTTTGGAGTTGTGTACAATTAATTGTGAATTTTTGAAAAACGGGTTTTGAATCTGAGGTGGTTTCAGATTCTGTTTTCAAAGGGGATTTTAACAAAGGGTTGTAGTGTAATTTCCGCTAACCACTATTCACCCCCCCTCTAGTGGTGTTTATTGCAGGTGCATGGTCCAACAATTATGTGTCTTGTGACTAACGTGCCTTGGAAGTTTCTACAACTTACCAAAAAGGGCAAAATTGCTAGTTTAAGTTTTGTAAGAACATCATACGGTGAAAAATATTTCAAGGGTGTATTATTATCTTGCCAAAGGTGGAATTGCGATTATCTCTGACCATCGGGAGCATTTCTGGAGGGCATTTTACCCCCAAGGGTATTTTTGGTATTTTCACTCAAGGAATCTCTTGAGCATATTATTATCTTCATTCTGGAGCTGTGTTATTATTATTTTGAAGATTATATGGTGATCTTATATCTTATTCTCTCAACCGATGATATTATTGACTATAGCTGTATATGTGACGATTTGAGATGTCACATTCTATTTTTTCTTGAAGACCCTCTTATATATGTTATAAGAGGATATTAATCATCATCTTTTAGAGATTACAAGGTGTCCTTGGTGCAAGATTCATCACAATATGTAAAGGAGAAGAAAGTATGAATTTTGGTGTTATATGTTGACATAATCTTGTCAACACTTATTCATTATTTTTTATTCACAAAATTTGAGTTGGTATACATACATACAACATCAAAAACGTCCATAAACAGGTGGAGAAGGTGGTATACTCATTTTATGACTTTTGGGCAAATGGACAATTCAAAAACAAGTTAGTTGGCAAAAGTTGTCAACTTGAAATTTCAAATTTGAAGTTAATGGAGACAAGGTTGTTGGAGCTGATTTTGGATGTGCTTTAATTCAAAATTCTCAGCCATCACATGGTCTAAATGTTGGAGAGAATATGCCATCTATTCACGCTATAAATAGGAGGCAAGGTGAAGAAGAGAAGACACACACTTGAAAGCAAAATTGAAGATTGTTGTCTTGCTATTCTCTTCTCATATTTTTGTTCATACTTTGTGTAGCTAAGGTGTTCCAAATTTTTTTGTTGTCCAGCTACACTATACACACCTTCTTGGGTTGGATTTGTATGATTGATTAGCCAAATTTATAAGGCTACATCAATAGGTGGTAGAAGTGTTGTAACCAAGAGTTGCATAGAGGTGATTATCCAAGTCTTGAATAGGGTTGGTGTATAACCCAAGGATCAAGCTTGGCTCTTGTTGTAAGGTGTTCATTTGATAGTGAAATCCAAGGAAAGGTGTTCCTTGGGACTGGAGTAGGTGACATTGACCGAACCAGGATAAATCTTCAGTGTTCTTCTCTTGTTTCTTTATTTTTGTTTTCTGTCCGTTTTTGACTGCAGTTTTCACACAACTTCTCACAATTTGAAAAAATAGCTAAACATTTTCCAAATTCTTGATTTTTGGTGGAGTTATACTTCAGACTGTTAGCTTTCATTTGCAACAAGAATCACTTGATTTGAGCAAAGGAAAGTTAGTCTTTTAGTCTTTGCAAGATAACTGCTCCAATCTGGCTGCAATCTGACCAGTTTTGAGAAAACTTAAATTCTGTATTTTTCAAGAATTGTTTAAGGTCACGGACTTTTGGAAACTTCATGTACACATACTAAGCAGTTTTTTGATATAAAGATCAACCTTTTTGGTTGAGTATTCAAATAAAAACACGTTTTGCAAAATCAGCAACATTCTGTCCAATTCTATCCAGATTGACCATCTGAATCTTTTTAATTGTTTGAAGGGACAAACGATCTTATTTTTGTCTGATTTTTGAACATAGTCTTGTTAACTCATTGAAGTTAAATTCTGAAAAGTTTCATAATTTTTGAAGTTGTGTACAATTATTTGTGAATTTTTGAAAAACGGGTTCTAAATCTGAGGTGGTTTCAGATTATGTTTTCAAAGGGGATTTTAACAAAGGGTTGTAGTGTAATTTCCGCTAACCACTATTCACCCCCCTCTAGTGGTGTTTATTGCAGGTGCACGGTCCAACATTTGGTATCAGAGCCAGACCAACACCACTCAAAAGAAGCAAGATTCAACACCATATGAACAATACAAGGCCAAGAAACAACGATTCATTATATACTGCTTGTCTGAAATCCAAGGTACATACTATGGCTATTGTTTCTCACAAAGGTGAGTTGGAAGGTATGTCTATACAACGTCCTCCTCTTTTTGATGGCAATAATTTTGTTCGTTGGAAACTAAGAATGAGGCTATTCTTAATGGCTATAGACATCGATTTATGGTCTATAGTTGAAGATGGGCCATACATTCCAATGAAATTTATACAAGTTAGTGGAGTAACTCAAGAGGTTGAAAAATATAAAAGTGAATGGTCATCGGATGATAAAAAGAAATTGTCCATGAATGCTAAAGCTATGCAATTACTTTTAAATGGACTTACAACATCTGAAGCAGGATATGTGTCAAATTGCACAAGCGCACACGACATGTGGAAATCACTTGTATTAAAGCATGAAGGTACTAGTGGTGTTAAAGAGTCAAAAATAAACATGCTTATGACTAAATTAGAGACTTTCAAAATGTTGTCAAACGAATCCATAACATCTATGGATTTGAGGATTACTAATATTTTCAATGCCCTTGAAGCTTTAGGGAAGTCATTTTCGAACAGTGAAAAGGTTCAAAAGGTGCTACGAAGCCTCCCTGCTGAATGGGATCCAAAGGTGACTGCAATTGAGGAGACAAAGTCAATAACTAAGATGGATGAATTGATCGGGTCTCTTAAAGCTTACGAGGTTAAATTAAACCAACGAAAGTCTGAATCGTCTAAGTCATCCAGTAAGTCAATAGCTTTCAAAACAACCGAAACACATGCTAGTAACGATGATAGTAATAGTGATACTGAATTAGACGATGACTTGATATTGATAGCTAGAAAACTAAGAAAATTTTTCAAACGTCCAAATAGGAATAGACAACGTAATTCTTCTTCTTCTTTTTCTCAACCTAGGAAGGATAACACAAACAAATGGTATAATAAAGAATTAAAGTGTTATGAATGCGGTCAAAAAGGACATATTTCATACGACTGTCCCACGAAGAAAAATAATAATAACAACAACAATAATAAACAAGCCAAGGGCAAGGAGGCTCAAACGAAAAAGACAAAGGAGTCTAAGGCAAGAAAAGGGAAACGAGCAAGGAATGTGAGCACATGGAGCGACTCATCCGACTCAGAATCCGAAACTAAGGAAGCTCAAGTCTGCTTCGTATCTAACGAGGTATGTTGTTCTTCTGATAGTGATTCTGATAGTGACACGACATTTGATGAAATGTATGAAGAATTCCTAAGAATGCATGCTCACTGTAAGAGGCTCTCTAAAGAAAAGAAGAAACTAGTTGAAGAAAATGACAAGTTGAAGACGTCCAGCTTGGAATTTTCCGATCAACTAGAATCTCTTAAACAAGAGTCCACTAATACTCTTGATTCTTTAGAGAATAAAATTGAATCATATAGGAAAGATGAACATAAGATAAAAATGGAAAATAAGATGTTAAAATCTAAGATAGAAAGTTGTGAACATGAAATAACACAACTTAAGTCGTCTAAACTTAACTTAGAAAAAATGTTAGAACAATTTAAATCGGGTGCAAATATGTTAGATACACTTATCTCATCACAAAAGTATGGTAATGATAAAACCGGCTTAGGCTATAAAGAAGAAAATGAAAAAGTAAATAAAAAGACTAAGTTTGTTTTATCTAGTACAAAGTTGCCATATAATACAACAAAATCAACTTTGCCTGCTTCTACACCTTCGTCTACTTATATCAAGGCAAAAATACAATACACACACCCCAATATACACACGCATAAACATACATCTAGGCCAAACTTTGCATCTAGACAACCTAGAAATTATGCCTACTTGTATACAAATGCAATTAGACCGAATAAAATGCATACAACTTATTATGAACCTAAGTATAGAAAACACTCATATAAATCTTTTAGAAATACATATGAACACACTTATATAGCGCCATATAAGAAACAAAGTCACATGCCTTATACAATTCGACCATCCTATAACAATTATCAACCATGGAACAACATGTATAACAATGCATCTTCACTTATGTGGAATAATCATGTATATGCTAATTCTTCTTATTTTCCAAATTATAACAATGCTAAAAATGTGCCTAGAAGGTATATTCAAGTTTGGATACCTAAGGGATATCTAAACAAAAATAGTGCCCCTAACATTCAAGGACCCAAATAAAGGGTACATAAAACTTTGTCTCCATTGTAGGATAAACGCAAGGAATGCAAGAAGGAGGCAAAGTCAAAGAATCTAAAAACCAAATGGTTTTTAGATAGTGGATGTTCGAGGCATATGACGGGGAACCCCAAACTATTCATCGAATTGGAGCATATCAAGAATGGAGGAAAAGTAACATTCGGTGACAACAACAAAGGACAAGTTGTTGGAAAAGGAACAATTGGGGACCCTAACACATTTCAAATACGAAATGTGTTATTAGTAAGCAATCTATCTTATAATTTACTTAGTATTTCTCAACTTATAGATTGTGGTTATAATGTCTCCTTTCTTCCCAATTCTTGTGATATAATAAATGAAAAAGGAGAAATGGTTTTAAAAGGAAATAGAGATGGAAATATTTATACTCTTACCTTAGATAACATGTTAGATGCTAAGGTTAAGTGTCTAATATCACATGACTTAGATGTAAATTTATGGCATAGAAGATTAGGCCATATAGAAATTTCAACTATTAAGAAATTGTCTAAGAAGAATTTAATTAGAGGAATGCCTAAGTTAGACTTAGATAATTTTCAAATGTGTGAAACATGTATTAAGGGAAAACACAATAAAGAAACCTTAAAACCGAAACATGAAGTGAGTACTAGTCATGTACTAGAATTGCTTCACTTAGACTTATTTGGTCCAAGTAGGACAAGAAGTCTAGGTGGACACTACTATGTGTGTGTCATACTCACGCTACACATGGACGTTGTTCTTAACACACAAAGACGATGCTCCATTAGCAATCGAAACCCTTATTAAGCAACTTGAAAATATTTATGAAGAAAATGTTAAAAGAATTAGAAGCGATAGAGGTGGAGAATTTAAAAACAAAGACGTAATCAAATTTTGCGAACTATATGGAATCAAACATGAATTCTCACCACCTAGAACACCACAACTCAATGGAGTTGTTGAACGTAAAAATAGAACGATTCAA
This sequence comes from Eustoma russellianum, assembly GCA_036186865.1. Lineage (NCBI taxonomy): Eukaryota > Viridiplantae > Streptophyta > Magnoliopsida > Gentianales > Gentianaceae > Eustoma > Eustoma russellianum. The sequence continues at coordinate 26,804,241 of AP025069.1, read as the reverse complement.
GAAGTTTCCAGGACAATGCTGTGTGAAAATAAATTACCTAAATATTTATGGGCTGAAGCTCTTAGTTGTGCATGCTATATTATAAATAGGCTCACTATTAGAAAGAAATTAAAAAAACGCCTTATGAATTGCTAAACAATAGACAACCTAAGATAGATTATCTTAAAGTATTTGGATGTAAATGTTTTGTGCTGAACACTAAGGATAATCTAGATAAATTTGAACAAAAGTCTATTGAATGCATATTTGTTGGGTATTCAACTAACTCAAGAGCATATAGGTGTTATAATCCTGCATCTAGAAAAATAATTGAATCCATACATGTGAAATTCAATGAAAATTCATGCTTTGAAGTTAGTGATAAACATCAACATAAACAAGAAACAAATGTTGAAAATATGTTTGATGATGATGTATTACTTGAGCATGTACTTGATCATCTAGAACCAACTCCCCCTGAACAAGACATACATAAACCCTTAGATGAAATAAATCAAGAGACTCTTCAATTGGAAGATACAACTAATGATCCAATTACATATGATAACGTTCACACTAATGAAACATTTGAACAAGATGAGGGTAAACCTAGTCAATCTAGGAATTGGTGGCACCCTAGAGAACTAATCATTGGGGATCCAAGTGTTGGGGTTAGAACACGTAGAAATATAAGTCAACTTGAAGGACATAGCTTAATCTCACAATTAGAACTAAGAACGTAAAGGAAGCCTTAGGTGACATATCATGGATAGATGCTATGCATGAGGAATTAAATCAATTCACAAGGAACAACGTGTGGGACTTAGCACCTAAACCTGAAGACAAGTCTATCATAGGAACTAAATGGGTCTTTAGGAATAAAATGGATGAACAAGGAAATATTACAAGGAATAAGGCTAGACTAGTCGCACAAGGTTATAATCAACAAGAAGGAATAGATTATGAAGAAACCTTTGCACCCGTTGCACGACTAGAAGCAATTAGATTATTACTTGCGATTGCAAGTCTAAGCAATATTAAGCTCTTCCAAATGGATGTCAAGAGTGCGTTCTTGAATGGATACATCCAAGAAGAGGTGTTTGTCAAACAACCCCCTGGATTCGAAGATCCAAAGAATCCTAACCATGTTTATAAGCTTAAGAAAGCTCTATATGGTTTAAAACAAGCTCCAAGAGCTTGGTATGATACATTTGCAAACTTTCTTATTGCAAATAATTATCAAAGAGAGACCATCGACAACACATTATTCCTAAGAAGAAAAGGTAATGATTTGTTAATAGTTCAAATATACGTAGATGATATAATCTTTGGTTCAACCAACCCTACTTTAGTAAAAGACTTCGAAGAATGTATGAAGTCAGAGTTTGAAATGTCAATGGTAGGAGAGTTGAATTATTTCTTAGGACTTCAAATCAAACAAACCCCTCAAGGAATTCACATTAGCCAACTTAAGTATGTCAATGATATGATTAAGAAGTTTGGCTTTGAAGAGTTGAAACCTACAACTACCTCTATGAGTGTTAGTACTAAACTTGATAAGGATGAAAATGGTAAACCTTTTGATGACACACTTTATAGGTCTATGATTGGCTCATTGTTATACTTAACTGCATCAAGACCTGATATTATGTTTAGTGTGTGTATGTGTGCTAGGTTTCAATCCTGTCCTAAGGTATCACATTAGAATGCAGTGAAAAAGATCCTTAGATATCTTAAGCATACAGCTCACTTAGGACTGTGGTATGATAGAAACGCTAAGTTGGAATTACATGCATATAGTGATGCTGATTATGGTGGTTGTAAGTTAGATAGAAAATCCACTATCGGTACATGTCAATTCATAGGAACCAATTTGATCTCTTGGTTTTCTAAAAAGCAAGCTAGTGTAGCTTTTTCTACCACTGAAGCCGAGTATATCGCTTTGAGTTTATGTACTACCCAAATACTTTGGCTTAAACAGCAACTTAGTGATTTTGACATTAAAATGAATAAGATTCCAATTTTCTACGATAGCACAAGTGCAATCAATCTTTCCCGGAATCCGGTGCTTCATTCTAAGGCCAAACACATTGAGGTGCGATACCACTTTCTTCGCGATCATGTTCAAAATGAGGACATAGTGATAAACCATATAAGAACTGATCACCAAATCGCTGACATCTTCACCAAACCCCTTAATCAAGCCACTTTTGAAAACTTACGAGTCAAATTAGGAATGATGACTTACGATACCATTGTATAGTTCTATCTTTTACATGATTTGCAAAATAAAGAGGGAGATAGAATCTGAACATGATTTTAGTTGGTAAGTCATGTTTTAGTTGGTAAGTCATGATGAATCATATGCTAATTTTTTATTGGTATAAATTTTGGAGCATAGGTTAAGGGGGAGAGTATGAGTTGAGGGGGAGCGGCATACTATTTAAAAGTTGAAAACATAGTTGAAAACATTTGGTTAAACTTTTGGTTAAACTTTTGGTTATAAGTTGTGACATTAAAATCATGTTAGGTTATTTTGAAAATCATCCAAAAGGGGAAGAATGTTGAGAAATATGTTTGGATAATTTTCAAAATCATGATTTTAAGTGATAAATACTTAAAAATGTCACACATGGTGTTATATGTGATTAAAAGTTGAAAAAGTTGAACAAGTTGACATCGATCTCTCAGGTTGTTGCACATCGATCGATCTATGTACATAGATCTCTCATATCGATCGATCTATGTAAGGCAGAAAAGTTTAAGACCTTTTTGTGAGACATCGATCTCTAAACCTGAGACACATCGATCGATCGATGTACATCGAACTCTCACTTCGATCGATCGATGTAGGTCAGAGACAAAACCTGAACCTTTATGTGAGACATCGATCTATGAAGCTGAGGCACTTCGATCGATCGATGTCTAGAGTTTTTAGAAATAATTTTCTAAAATGTGATAAAATGGTTTTTTTCATTTGTACATAATTTATACATGCTCATTATGTGCTTATTATGTGTTTTTGGTGATTATTATTATCTTGTGACTAACGTGCCTTGGAAGTTTCTACAACTTACCAAAAAGGGAAAAATTGGTAGTTTAAGTTTTGTAGGAACATCATATGGTGAAAAATATTTCAAGGGTGTATTATTATCTTGGCAAAGGTGGAATTGTGATTATTTCTGACCATCGGGGTCATTTCTGAAGTTTTCTCACACCAGGGGTATTTTGGTCATTTTACCCCCAAGGGTATTTTTGGTATTTTCACTCAAGGAATCTCTTGAGCATATTATTATCTTCATTCTGGAGCTGTGTTATTATTATTTTGAAGATTATATGGTGATCTTATATCTTATTTGTAGGAATATGAGGGTTTGAGTGATTTCAAAATAAAGAAATTTGAATATATATATATATATATAAACGTTGGATATATATATATATATATATATATATATATATATATATACACAAGTGTACATGTATGCATGATAACTTGCCTTATTTAGCTTATATATTATGTTGCCGTACTAACGAGCCATGAAGCTTTAAAGCTTACATCATATGGCGAACATTTGTTGAGTTTATACTATTTTCAGGTGCCACGATTAATGAACTAAAGTAGTTCATTAAGTGAAGTACTTAGTTTAATAAACTAAGTAGTTCATTAAAGGAAGATGCATTTGGAAAAGGCATAAAGGCAACATGGCTATGGAAGGAAAGTTCTCTCCTCCTCCCCACATCAATTTCACACGCCACATATACATAATATATATATTTTCAGATTTTTTTTAAAAGGCACATACACATGTATTCCAACGTACTATCGACACGTTATATATCTTACGAACGTACGTTTACGTCACACCACTATACTTAACTCATATTTATGAGTATATTCAGATCTTATATCATATGATATAAGATATGGTGATGACAAATTAAATACGACACGATAAAAGGTTCTAAACCGAAATTTGTCGTATCGGGCGATACCGAAACTTCGCCAACGTGTCACGTACTTGCCATAAATAAATGGCCAGCCCATGTACATCAAAATTTATTAATAATTTCGTGCCATACACTGTATATTGAGACAAAAATACTTTCCATGTTGGCACACACAATTCACCCCATATTTAGGCCAAAATGTGAAGATTCCAATTTTATTTTTGTCACATGTTTATGGTACCACTTTAAATCAGCCAAGTGCTGAAATTTAAAGTATATATTATATATATTATGTATAACATAATATGTATAGCATGTGCAAAATTTGGAATTTAAATTAGAGAAAAATCGGGTAATCGATAAATATCGAAAATTCGGTTTTCTACGCACTTGACATGGAACGTTTTTCTTGAACATGATGTGGCACGTATCTAGACACTTTTTACATATAATATACATCTTAAAGTGTTCTAGAAAATTAAATTAAGGGCTGATTGGAATATTACATGTGTGTATCATTAAATGTGCACTATTTTTTCAAAGTTAGCAAAAATAAATTTCAGCACATGTATATACACTTTCAAAACGTCATCCCAGCTGAGATGGAGCACATGTGGAGCCTTGTTGGCATGTTGATTGGTCAAGGATCAATCATACAATGTTGATGGATCAAAGAGAGAAGGTACAAAAGGTAAGTCTTCAACATACACCTCTCTTATGTCACATGCTGAAAATTTCAGCATGTCACATACCAAGTGGACGTTTTCTTCATCATTAAGGAAGATAAATTGTCAATTTTTTATTAAGGAATAAATCAAAGGAGTTATGGAAATGATTTGAATTGTATTAAGTGTGATATTCTTCATATCACACATGCTGAAATTTTTCAGCATGTGTGAAGATGTTATGGCCGAACCTTCACCCTCCTTGGTGTCCAAATTCATTCTCCATCTTGTAGCAAGACTTACCTTAGATGATGGATGTATTTTTTATGGAAGAAATTCAAAGAAAATTGGAAGAAATCTAGAGTTATTTCATGTGGTAAATGCTGAAAATTTCAGCATTGAAATCATAGGAGCTGGCCGATTTTTTTGAGATAGAAAGAGGGATTTTTGTGTCTCAAAATTTATGTGAATATCTCTTAAGTTATGGAATGTATTATGTGATGATTATTTGGCAAATATTCAGTGTTTTTTTCAGAATATCCATGTCATCAAATGATGACAACATTGAGCCAATCAAAAGGTGTCAAGTAAGCAATGACTAAATGATGGTCCAATGGAATGATGCCAAGCAAGCAAAACATTGTCACCATGATGTCTCACACTCTCTCAAGCAATTAAAAGGAAAGTTTCAAGAGGGGAGAAGGGTGCAAGGGGACGGCTACATGCTATAAGGGAGGAAGAGAAGAACAAACAAAAACAACACCAAGAATTACATTCAAAAGTGATCAAAGTGCAAAAGCTTTCTTCTCCTACACTTTCTTTCTTTCTTCTCTTGTAAAAAGCCTATTGTACTTTACTTCTTTCATTCTTGAATAGGCTTCATAGAAACCACCATTCATTCATCTTTGTAAAAGATTGATCAAGGTGTGATCAATCTTCATTCTTGCGAGGTGGTGGTGTTCGTGCGCAATTGTATAGAACATACAAGGTTTGTAAAGGGTTGGAGTTGGTGTGTAACTCCATCAACCCTGCGGTAAGGTGTACTGCGTGTGTGAAATTAGTGTGAACCAAGGAAGGTGTTCCTTGAAGACTGGAGTAGGTTGTTTATAACCGAACCAGTATAAAATTCTTGGTGCAATTTACTTTCTGCATTTACGTTTCAGTTTCTGCGCTGTTTACTCATATTGTTCACGTTCGCAAAAATAGTAAACGTTTTCTAAAAATTATAAAAATTTCCAGAAACATACATAAACGTTCTAGGGTTAATTTGACACAAGTTTCAACCCTTTTGGACAAGTATAGGTCAGTCAAACATCAAAAGTTCTGAGACTAGTGCAGTCTGATTTTCAGACTTGCAAAGGTTGAGACTTTGGTGGTATTTGACCTACTTCCCAAAAGAATTTTCAAAAACTGTTTCAACCCATTTCAATATAGTGTGTGAGGAGTTATTGGTCAAATTTTCAGATCATTTGGACATTCACACAAATAGGAATTAATTTTTCAAAACCATCTACCGTTTCTGGCAGATTTGCACAATCTGAGTGCCAACGGTTTTTGAAGGGGTTAAAGGTTGAATTTTGATTTGAAATTTTTAGGGGACCCTCACAACATCTGAGGCTAAGTTCTCTCAAAATTTCATAATTTTTGGAGACCTCTAACCTAGGTTTTAAAACGTTGTAAAACTGGTACTGAAAACAGAATCTGTTTTCAGAACTTGAATTGGTTAGGTTTAAAGAAATTTTAAAAACCATATTTTCCGCACCACCTATTCAACCCTCCCCCCTTCTAGTGGTGCCTTGCAGATCCTACAAGTGGTATCAGAGAGCAGGAATACTCACGACAAGGAATCCAACGATTCAGTGAGATGGCATCCACAAATCCCAAAACCGAACAAGAAGGTATGTCGAGCCAAAGGCCTCCACTCTTTGACGGTGAGTCTTTTATTCAATGGAAACTTAGGATGAAACTTTTTCTTATGGCTATAGACATAGACCTTTGGTCAATAATTGAAGATGGTCCATATGTCCCATCTAAATTGTCCATTGTAGATGGAGTCACACTAGAAGTAATTAAAACGAGACAAGACTATACTAGTGAAGACAAAAAGAAACTGAGTATGAATGCTAAGGCCATGCAATTACTCTTAAATGGTTTAAGTAAGAGTGAGTCTAGTTATGTGTCCAATTGTTCGAGTGCACAAGAAATGTGGAGAATCTTAGAAATGAAACACGAAGGCACGAGTCAAGTAAAAGAGTCTAAAATTAATATGCTCATGTCTACTCTTGAGTCTTTTAAGTTGTTGCCTAATGAGTCAATTGTAGATATGGATCTTCGTTTGACTAACATCTATAATTCTCTTGAGTCTCTTGGTAAGGCTTTTGCAACGCAGGAAAAGGTACAGAAAGTCCTACGGAGCCTTCCTTCGGAATGGGATCCTAAAGTGACTGCTATAGAAGAAAGCAAGGAGACTAAATCAATAAAAATGGAAGAACTCATTGGTTCACTCAAAGTTTATGAAAACAAACTTATTATTCGGAAATCGGAATCAACCAAACAAGGTAAGACAATTGCTTTTAAATCAAATGAATACGTCTCCCCTCCCTCCGATCACGTAGATGATAGTGATTCCGAATCGGATAATGATGACTTAATTCTATTGGCAAAAGGACTAAGAAGATTCATGAGAAAATCATTTAGAAATAAAAACAAGGGCACTACATCTAAGAGAAATAAAAACAAGTCAAATGATAAGGACATTAAATGTTATGAATGCGGCAAACTCGGACACTTATCATATGACTGCCCAAACAAAGAAAAGCAAACTAATAAGTACCCTGACAAGGAGCGGAACAAAAATAGACCCGTCTCAGATCCTAAACAAAGGAAACGTGCACTAAAGGCCTCCACATGGAGTGACTCATCAGACTCTGAAACTGAGACCGAAGAGGAGACCGCTCAAGTTTGCTTCGCTTCAAAGGCGTCTAATGAGGTATCATCCGATTCTGACTCTGACTCTGAACCTTCTTATGATGATCTTTTTAGTCAGTATCTTGAATTACACAAATTTACTAAGACTCTCGCAAAAGAAAAGAAACGTTTAATTGAAGACAAGAAACTGTTAGAATCTTCTAACGAGAATCTTGTCGCTCAATTAAGCGATTCAAAGAAAGAGTCTTCATGTGTCATCACTGCATTAAAAACCGAGATCTCATCATTAACTTCTCAAAATAATGAAATGAAATCCGAGATTTCAAATTTGAAATCAAGGAATACAGACTTAGAGAAAATGATGAAACAATTCGATACAGGGTCAAACATGTTGCATCGCATCATATTATCACAAAAGCATGACAGTGACAAAACTGGATTGGGATACGTTGATACTAACGAAGTATCAACCAAACCAACCAAGTTTGTTGTATCTAAGAAAGTAGACACCCCTAAGCATCAAGTGGCGTCTAAGATGACGCAAAAAGCACCCCCTTCCACACGCCCCACTCCCTCATATCATGTGAAATATAACGTTGTACCATATAGATATGAGAAGAAAAGAACAATGCATACACGAAATACATATCATCCACGCACTACGCACACGCACACAAAGACATATCAAAAGCGTCCTTCATACAATGAGTATAGAGGAGTCCTTGGGCAAAGACCCAAAGTACATGCACCACATGTATACTATATCGCACCTTCATCTACTTTCTTGCCATTTGATAAACCGAGAAGGATCACCCAAGTATGGGTACCGAAAGGTACCTTTACTAAAAGGTGATTAACTAACTCGAAAGGACCCAAAATTAAAAGGGTACCTAAATCACCTTTTTACATTGCAGGGAGACCACTCATCAAAAGACACATCAATAAAGTGGTTTCTTGACAGTGGTTGCTCGAGGCACATGACAGGTGACCCGAGCCTATTCTCCAAATTAAAGAAGGTCACAAAAGGCGGATCCGTGACCTTTGGAGACAACAATGAAGGCAAGATCATTGGTAAAGGTACGATTGGAAATCCGAATACACTCCAAATCTCCAACGTGTTTTTGATCACGTGTACAAACTAAAGAAGGCACTATATGGCCTAAAGCAAGCGCCGAGAGCATGGTATGATCGTTTTGCCACTTTTCTTTTAGAAAATAATTTTAAACGTGGTACTATAGATAGTACACTATTTTTGAAACAAGAAAAATCAGATTTACTTATTATTCAAATTTACGTAGATGACATTATTTTCGGTTCTACCTCACATAGACTTGTTAAAGATTTTGAGAATTGTATGAAAGCTGAATTTGAAATGTCTATGGTTGGTGAACTTAATTATTTTCTTGGCTTGCAGATTAAGCAAACGAGTAAAGAAATTCATATAAGCCAAGCTAAGTACGTAAATGACATGATCAAGAAGTTCAATTTTGAAAATTTGAAACCATCCCCCACGCCTATGAGTGTTACTACTAAATTAGACAAAGATGAACATGGTAAAGACGTTGATAATGGATTATATCGATCTATGATAGGCTCTTTACTATATTTAACTGCTAGTAGGCCTGACATCATGTTTAGCGTATGCATGTGTGCTCGTTTTCAAAGTCAACCCAAGGTGTCACACTTAAATGCGGTAAAAAGACTATTCCGTTATATTAAGCACACGCCCACCTTAGGTATTTGGTACGATAAGGATTCTACATTCGACTTACATGTTTACACTGATGCAGATTATGGTGGCTGCAAAATAGATAGAAAAAGCACGAGCGGAACTTGCCAATTTATAGGAAATTCCCTTATTTCATGGTTTTCCAAAAAGCAAGCAAGTGTTGCTTTGTCCACTACTGAGGCTGGGTATATGGCTCTTAGCCTTTGTTGCACACAGTTGTTGTGGATAAAACAACAACTTTCGGATTTTGGAATTACCGTAGATAAAATTCCTATATATTGTGATAGTATGAGTGCAATAAATTTGTCTAAGAACCCCGTATTACACTCTAAGGCTAAGCATATAGAAGTTCGCTATCATTTTCTTCGTGATCACGTTAACAATGGTAATATTGTCATAGATCACGTACGCACAGAATCGCAAGTAGCGGATATATTTACAAAGGCCTTAAATCAAGCCACATTTGAATCTCTCCGTTCTAAATTAGGCATGCTTCCTGTTGACGTGATTTAATGCGATATCATTGATTTACTTTCCTTTTTGACTTTGATTAACTTTCAAAAATAAAGGGGGAGAGAGAAGCATGATTTAAGGGGGAGGGAGAGAGAGATTTAAGGAGATTTAAGGGGGAGAGAGATCACTGATTGATCCTAATTGCATGAATCAAGGGGGAGCCGGATTTGAAATTCAAAATTCAAATTTCAAATCTGTGCATAATTCAAGGGGGAGAGATAACACTTAAATCATGTACACTAGTTATTTTGAAAATCATCAAAAGGGGGAGATTGTAGGAATATGAGGGTTTGAGTGATTTCAAAATAAAGAAATTTGAATATATATATATATATATAAACGTTGGATATATATATATATATATATACACAAGTGTACATGTATGCATGATAACTTGCCTTATTTAGCTTATATATTATGTTGCCGTACTAACGAGCCATGAAGCTTTAAAGCTTT
>AP025069.1:26764929-26794010 GCA_036186865.1 Eustoma russellianum | reverse complement strand
GCTATGGAAGGAAAGTTCTCTCCTCCTCCCCACATCAATTTCACACGCCACATATACATAATATATATATTTTCAGATTTTTTTTAAAAGGCACATACACATGTATTCCAACGTACTATCGACACGTTATATATCTTACGAACGTACGTTTACGTCACACCACTATACTTAACTCATATTTATGAGTATATTCAGATCTTATATCATATGATATAAGATATGGTGATGACAAATTAAATACGACACGATAAAAGGTTCTAAACCGAAATTTGTCGTATCGGGCGATACCGAAACTTCGCCAACGTGTCACGTACTTGCCATAAATAAATGGCCAGCCCATGTACATCAAAATTTATTAATAATTTCGTGCCATACACTGTATATTGAGACAAAAATACTTTCCATGTTGGCACACACAATTCACCCCATATTTAGGCCAAAATGTGAAGATTCCAATTTTATTTTTGTCACATGTTTATGGTACCACTTTAAATCAGCCAAGTGCTGAAATTTAAAGTATATATTATATATATTATGTATAACATAATATGTATAGCATGTGCAAAAGTTGGAATTTAAATTAGAGAAAAATCGGGTAATCGATAAATATCGAAAATTCGGTTTTCTACGCACTTGACATGGAACGTTTTTCTTGAACATGATGTGGCACGTATCTAGACACTTTTTACATATAATATACATCTTAAAGTGTTCTAGAAAATTAAATTAAGGGCTGATTGGAATATTACATGTGTGTATTATTAAATGTGCACTATTTTTTCAAAGTTAGCAAAAATAAATTTCAGCACATGTATATACACTTTCAAAACGTCATCCCAGCTTAGATGGAGCACATGTCGAGCCTTGTTGGCATGTTGATTGGTCAAGGATCAATCATACAATGTTGATGGATCAAAGAGAGAAGCTACAAAAGGTAAGTCTTCAACATACACCTCTCTTATGTCACATGCTGAAAATTTCAGCATGTCACATACCAAGTGGACGTTTTCTTCATCATTAAGGAAGATAAATTGTCAATTTTTTATTAAGGAATAAATCAAAGGAGTTATGGAAATGATTTGAATTGTATTAAGTGTGATATTCTTCATATCACACATGCTGAAATTTTTCAGCATGTGTGAAGATGTTATGGCCGAACCTTCACCCTCCTTGGTGTCCAAATTCATTCTCCATCTTGTAGCAAGACTTACCTTAGATAATGGATGTATTTTTTATGGAAGAAATTCAAAGAAAATTGGAAGAAATCTAGAGTTATTTCATGTGGTAAATGCTGAAAATTTCAGCATTGAAATCATAGGAGCTGGCCGATTTTTTTGAGATAGAAAGAGGGATTTTTGTGTCTCAAAATTTATGTGAATATCTCTTAAGTTATGGAATGTATTATGTGATGATTATTTTGCAAATATTCAGTGTTTTTTTCAGAATATCCATGTCATCAAATGATGACAACATTGAGCCAATCAAAAGGTGTCAAGTAAGCAATGACTAAATGATGGTCCAATGGAATGATGCCAAGCAAGCAAAACATTGTCACCATGATGTCTCACACTCTCTCAAGCAATTAAAAGGAAAGTTTCAAGAGGGGAGAAGGGTGCAAGGGGACGGCTACATGCTATAAGGGAGGAAGAGAAGAACAAACAAAAACAACACCAAGAATTACATTCAAAAGTGATCAAAGTGCAAAAGCTTTCTTCTCCTACACTTTCTTTCTTTCTTCTCTTGTAAAAAGCCTATTGTACTTTACTTCTTTCATTCTTGAATAGGCTTCATAGAAACCACCATTCATTCATCTTTGTAAAAGATTGATCAAGGTGTGATCAATCTTCATTCTTGCGAGGTGGTGGTGTTCGTGCGCAATTGTATAGAACATACAAGGTTTGTAAAGGGTTGGAGTTGGTGTGTAACTCCATCAACCCTGCGGTAAGGTGTACTGCGTGTGTGAAATTAGTGTGAACCAAGGAAGGTGTTCCTTGAAGACTGGAGTAGGTTGTTTATAACCGAACCAGTATAAAATTCTTGGTGCAATTTACTTTCTGCATTTACGTTTCAGTTTCTGCGCTGTTTACTCATATTGTTCACGTTCGTAAAAATAGTAAACGTTTTCTAAAAATTATAAAAATTTCCAGAAACATACATAAACGTTCTAGGGTTAATTTGGCACAAGTTTCAATCCTTTTGGACAAGTATAGGTCAGTCAAACATCAAAAGTTCTGAGACTAGTGCAGTCTGATTTTCAGACTTGCAAAGGTTGAGACTTTGGTGGTATTTGACCTACTTCCCAAAAGAATTTTCAAAAACTGTTTCAACCCATTTCAATATAGTGTGTGAGGAGTTATTGGTCAAATTTTCAGATCATTTGGACATTCACACAAATAGGAATTAATTTTTCAAAACCATCTACCGTTTCTGGCAGATTTGCACAATCTGAGTGCCAACGGTTTTTGAAGGGGTTAAAGGTTGAATTGTGATTTGAAATTTTTAGGGGACCCTCACAACATCTGAGTAAGTTCTCTCAAAATTTCATAATTTTTGGAGACCTCTAACCTAGGTTTTAAAACGTTTTAAAACTGGTACTGAAAACAGAATCTGTTTTCAGAACTTGAATTGGTTAGGTTTAAAGAAATTTTAAAAACCATATTTTCCGCACCACCTATTCAACCCCCCCCCCTTCTAGTGGTGCCTTGCAGATCCTACATTATTCTCTCCACCGATGATATTATTGACTATAGCTGGATATGTGACGATTTGAGATGTCACATTCTATTTTTTCTTGAAGACCCTCTTATATATGTTATAGGAGGATATTAATCATCATCTTTTAGAGATTACAAGGTGTCCTTGGTGCAAGATTCATCACAATATGTAAAGGAGAAGAAAGTATGAATTTTGGTTTTATATGTTGACATAATCTTGTCAACACTTATTCATTATTTTTTATTCACAAAATTTGAGTTGGTATACATACATACAACATCAAAAACGTCCATAAACAGGTGGAGAAGGTGGTATACTCATTTTATGACTTTTGGGCAAATGGACAATTCAAAAACAAGCTAGTTGGCAAAAGTTGTCAACTTGAAATTTCAAATTTGAAGTTAATGGAGACAAGGTTGTTGGAGCTGATTTTGGATGTGCTTTAATTCAAAATTCTCAGCCATCACATGGTCTAAAAGTTGGAGAGAATATGCCATCTATTCACACTATAAATAGGAAGCAAGGTGAAGAAGAGAAGACACACACTTGAAAGCAAAATTGAAGATTGTTGTCTTGCTATTCTCTTCTCATATTTTCGGTAATACTTTGTGTAGCTAAGGTGTTCCAAATTTTTTTGTTGTCCAGCTACACTATACACACCTTCTTGGGTTGGATTTGTATGATTGATTAGCCAAATTTATAAGGCTACATCAATAGGTGGTAGAAGTGTTGTAACCAAGAGTTGCATAGAGGTGATTATCCAAGTCTTGAATAGGGTTGGTGTATAACCCAAGGATCAAGTTTGGCTCTTGTTGTAAGGTGTTCATTTGATAGTGAAATCCAAGGAAAGGTGTTCCTTGGGACTAGAGTAGGTCACATTGACCGAACCAGGATAAATCCTCGGTGTTCTTCTCTTGTTTCTTTATTTCTGTTTTCTGCCCGTTTTTGACTGCAGTTTTCACACAACTTCTCACAATTTGAAAAAATAGCTAAACATTTTCCAAATTCGTGATTTTTGGTGGAGTTATACTTCAGACTGTTAGCTTTCATTTTCAACAAGAATCACTTGATTTGAGCAAGGAAAAGTTAGTCTTTCAGTCTTTGCAAGATAACTGCTCCAATCTGGCTGCAATCTGACCAATTTTGAGAAAACTTAAATTCTGTATTTTTCAAGAATTGTTTAAGGTCAGGGCCTTTTGGAAACTTCATCTACACATCCTAAGCAGTGTTTTGATATAAAGATCAACCTTTTTGGTTGAGTATTCAAAGAGAAACACATTTTGCAAAATCAGCAACATTCTGTCCAATTCTGTCCAGATTGACCATCTGAATCTTTTTAATTGTTTGAAGGGTCAAACGATCTTATTTTTGTCTAATTTTTGAACAGAGTCTTTTTAACTCATTGATGTTAAATTTTAGAAAGTTTCATAATTTTTGGAGTTGTGTACAATTATTTGTGAATTTTTGAAAAACAGGTTCTGAATCTGAGGTGGTTTCAGATTCTGTTTTCAAAGGGGATTTTAACAAAGGGTTGTAGTGTAATTTCCGCTAACCACTATTCACTCCCCCTCTAGTGGTGTTTATTGCAAGTGCACGGTCCAACATTTATACCTTAGGATAGAGGTATTGTCTGTCTACCACTTACCCTCCTCAGACCCTAACGAGAGCTTTTGTTGTCGTTAGGATATAGTGGATATGGAGGATGAGGATGATGAAGATAAGACCCATGCCCCTCCCCCCTCCCTGCCTCCCCCCTCCCTCCTCCCTCCCTCCCCTCCCTTTTGACTTTCAGCTTTGTTGAGGGTAAGATCGCCCTCTAGGAAGCTCGCCAGCTCACCCAGAAGAGCTGTCAAATACTAGACGGTAGATATGTGGTTTTTCTTTCAAAGCAAGCTGTAAACACCAGCATGATTAGATTTAATACATGTTAAATGTATACCGAATTAGAATCTTAATCCTTTTTTGCTATGTAAGTTGATGTTACCCATATATTACAATTTTGGCACGGGAAATTGCATTTGATTTGGTCTCTAATATAGCCAGAGTGCACGAAGTTAACGGAAAAAGGGGGAAAATTATAGTAGCTTTAATAAGAAAATCTAATTTTATTGTATATTTGGAAGGAAACTCACGTCTATACAGAACCGTTTTGTCAAAACTGTCTTGTACCATGTAATACGGTTTTGACAAAACCGTCTTGTGTCATTCGGGCTTCTGGCATAAGACGGTTATGTTAATACTGTCTTGCCATACAATACGGTTTTGACAAAATCGTCTTGGTCATTCTCACTTTTCGCACAAGACTCTTCCGTCAAAATCTTCTTGCACAATAGTTTCGATAGTATCGTCTTGTGTCACATCACGGTTGTCTATATAAACCACGCGTTTACACTTCCAATGTTTTCTTCATCATTCTTAAACGTCTTGTGCTGCAACGCGTTTTTGCATGCTAAGTAGTATTTAATTATTATTGATTATTTGTTTCGATAGCATGAACGTATATTAGTATTAAATTATTGTCGATTAATTGTTCTGATTGCATAAACATATATTAGTATTTAATTATTAATATTTATCTGTTTCGATTGCGTAAACTTATATTATTATTTAATTATTATTGATTATTTGTTTTGATAGCACGTACATATATTAGTATTAAATTATTTTCAATTAATTGTTTTGATTTCATGAACGTATATTAGTATTTAATTATTAATATTCATTTGTTTCAATTGCGCGAACTTATATTAGTATTTAATTATTATCAATTAATTGTTTCGATTGTGTGAACTTATATTAGTATTGAATTATTGTTATTTACTTTTTTTGATTGCATGAGCCTATATTAGTATTCAATTATTGTTATTTAGTTGTTCCGATTGCATGAACGTGTAATCTGTTTAATTTAGGTTAATTATTTTTTTCATGTAGTGTATTTGTGTTCGTATTTAATTTAATTATATATTTAGGTTTAGTTATGACGTCATTTACTAGTACTAGCTTTGTTGTTAACGAGTTAAGGCCGAATATAAAGGATATATTGGCATATAGTGCGAGTATAGGATCCGCCATCTTAGGAATAGCACTATGTACATCACATTGGATATGCTAAAGACAGTAGCCTTCTACAGGGATCCGATTGTCTCTGATAGATGTAGGACGAACATAGAGAATGTGGGTATGGGGAGCGTTACAGTGTAGTAAGGTTAAGGTGGATCACAGTTTGATCACCGTATTTGTGGAGAGGTTGCGACAAAATACCCACTTCTTTCACCTGCCTTTAGGCGAGACCTTGAATTATTACAGTTGCCAAACGAGGTAGACGTAGAAAGCATTGTGATACTCGTAGGTGCCTCTGAGATGTATATCTTTTTGTGTTGTGTCTACGACATTTCGTATATAAACATACTTTTGTATATTTTTGATTCATTTTTATTTTATGTTACTATATTCTGGTTTTACTTATTCTTATTTTCTCTGCTTTGTTAAAACAAAGTTTAAGTTTTGATGATTTGCACAAGTTTGTACTTCAAACGGTGGATTAGGCGCCTTATGTGATGTGGTTGAAAGTCAATATACTTCGAACGCTTACATTAGGCGCTTCATGTGCCTTGGTGGAATCCAGTACACTTCAAACATCTACATTAGGTGCTTCATGTGAAGTGTCTGGATGTGCATACACTTCGAACGCCTACATTAGGCGCTTCATGTGAAGTGTATGGAAGCCCGAACACTTCGAACACCTACATTAGGCGCTCCATGTGTTCTGACAAAAAGGCAGTACACTTTGAACGCCTACATTAGGCGCTTCATGTGTACCACCAAGCATTCAATGTCACATCGAACAAGCATGAAGGGTGTCATTAGGCGCTTCATGTGACTTCGAACGCCTTCAGCTGCCCACATAAGGCGCTCAATGTGACTTCGAACGCCTGTTCATTTTCACATTAAGCGTTCAATGTCACATCGAACGCCTGTTCATTAAACACATTAGGCGCTTCATGTGACCAACGTTACAAAGGTCTTTTGCTTTACTTTTTAACATCAGTTGACTCTTTGTACCCTCCACTTTTAGTGCTATTTTCACAGGTCCTCCCTCAAATCTGAAGATGCCAGGTTTTCCTTCTTGGCTTTCTTTTTGAAATCTCTCCAAAAGTGTTGTTACATGACAAACGGAGATCTCCAATGATGAGGACACACCAACACAAGATGCCAAAACCCATTATTGGCTCTGCAAGGGTTTTCAAACGGGAAGAAGTCTGAAGATTGATAAAAACAAGGGTTTTCTTCTTTTCTTCTCTAACTTTCTACATCAAATGCTCTCAAGTTTTCTCTCAAGCTCAAGCTCTCAAGATAGTTGTAATCTTTGTACATTTTTACTTTATTGTTGAGAGTAATTATTGTAAGAAGAAGAAGAGTCTTCTTCTTGATGAGTAAAGATTGTGAGAGACAGTGTAGATTGTTGGTCAAGGAGCAAGGGTGCTTCTTGTTTGAGTTTTCTAGACTTTGAAGGGTTAGTTGATAGTGTTGTGGTGCACTATTCTGTTAGTGTATATGCCCTAGGCCATGATTTGGATATTTATGTTATGCATTTATTATTAATAAAAGAGGTTTTATTATCAATATTGTTGGTTAGTATGTTACACAATTTTGATATATGTCTCTGATTCATTATTGTTAAAGATAAAATAATTTATAATCAGTATGAGTATTGATTTGATAATCATGAGATGATTATGTGTATGGTGATACGAATCAATCTCATAGATACTTGTTACAGAACAGTGTATTGGATAGACCCATCATGAGATTACTACATGGATTAGCGTCATAAGTAAATCTCATGATAGTCATGTTTTAATCCTTTGACTTGAGATTGTCATAGTTTCCAACATAAGGACTATTATATTTTGACATGATTAAACGTTATCCGTAACTGGATAATAATAAAGGTCATGATTGAATGTGATAGAAATTATGTAGAGGATATTGAACAATCAAGATAGAATTTGTCCCTCTCTTTTGAGAGAGATATCTTTGGGCCCCTCGATTAGTGAGACTGTGAAATACATGGTCGTGCTCAAATGAATTGATAGTGTGATCAATATGATTTGTTTTATCAGTCTACTTAGAGATCGAGTAATCATATGTTTGAACAATATAAGTATGACGCTGACCATGACTTATGTTCAAACTAGATATCATGTGACAAAGGGATTAATGCATGTACTATTATTAGGCTAGTTGGACTTTAGTCGTATTAATTGGGTAGTTGTAATGTCTTGCTAGAGGCCAATTACGACTTGTTGGTTTAATAGTGATTTAATCAACTGCCAATTATATGGGCCTATCGGGTCACACACAAGAATGCGTATGGCTGAGATTAATAATATTAATATTGGATATTAATTATTATTATTATTATCGTTTTTAATATTAATAATATTAATATTGGATATTGATTATTATTATTATTATTTTCATTTTTTGGTTTTATATATATATATATATATATATGTTGTCGGATAATAATGAGAGAATCCATATCTGATATGGATTTTGAATATCCTGATAGAATCCATATCTGATATGGATTTTGATTGGCAACAACTAATCCGATTAGGACTCGGTTTTTAATGTCCATATATGTGTATATATATCTGTGTATCTCGTCCTTAGAGGACAGATGAAAATACAAACGAAAACAGAAAACCCTAGAGCCGTTTTGGAGAAAAGCGAGTTCTCTCAGCCGCGCCGTTCAAGAGCTAGCACTCCGGGCGGAAGCATTCGTGTGGATACCGACAGAGGGTTTGTGATTTCGCACCTCTTCCACCTGCGGATTTCGATTCTTTAGAGGTAATTCTTGTGTTTTTTTCATCGATTAAACGAACAACATGGATCCTTGGTAGGATATCAGAGATCAAGTTTTGTTTTTTCGCTGCGCATTTTGCAGTTATCTTGTCGGATTTCCTAACATATTCTCCCTACAAGATTTCTTTGAGGGCAAAGAAGATCTTTGGAGCCTAGACTTCAAAGGGTTAGAATTCTCGGTTGTGGTCTAGGCGTGTTGCCTAGTTTTTTCATTTTGTTGGATTTCGTTTTTGATTGTTGTTTCTCCCATAGAAATAACAATCCCCTTTTCAAAATCCTTCTTTTGAAAAATCAAGAAGGTAGAGGAGTAGAGTCATTTGACTTGAACCTCTATACATCCTTGTGTTCTTTACTTTCTTGCAAGTCTTTATTCTTTCTAAAGAACACATCCAAATATTGGTTGCACTCTAAAACGAAAAATATCAAGAAAATATCCATACTTGGTGAACACACTATTCAACCCCCCTTCTAGTGTGTTCTAAGGGACCTAACATGCTTTACCTTCAAATTGAAATATATTTGTATAGAAATCTTGACACACACATAAAAGAAGTAGACACAAATACCGAGTTATCATTTTATATAAATATATTGTAAAAAAATGTTATGTTTCAATAGAAAATAAGTGTTGAAACAACCGTGAAAATAAACTAGACACAAACTTATTTCGTTGTTGAAAAGATAATTTTCTTGCAAAAAAAAGGCACAAGACGGTTTTGACAGAACCGTCTTATGTCAAAAGTCCAAATGGCACCAAATGGCACAAGACGCTTTTCTTCAAACCGTATTACATGGCATTTGATGGTTATACAATCGATATATATGCAGATTTATGTTTTCTTCCAAATATACGATAAAAATGGACTTTTTTAATTTAAACCACCATATTTTTGTTGCCTTGTGAAGTTGAATCACTTAACAATTTTTAAACTAGTACTAGAAACAACCAAGCGAATCCATCCCAGAACTATTTCCATCAAATAGCTTGCTAATGAGGTGAACAAGTCAAAGAAATCAAACGTCTGATTCATTTGCTGTCTATTACTGTTACTTTGTCTATAACTGGGGCGGTTAGATCCGCTCACTACATTAAACACCAAATGACACATGACAGTAGGAGATAGTGAATCAGAATGAAAGATGAGTTCTCAAAAAAGGCGTGAATAATTTTAGTGGCATGACCTTCATAGGTTCTAACTAAACAGCCCCTGCTGCCGACTATCTCCCAGCTGGTAATTTGGCCAAGACATTTTTAACAAAACAGTGCCTTGAGACGATTTGCTGTCATATAATTTGGCTAAACCGGTTTAAAAAAAAAAAAAAACAATCTGCAAATTTAATGGGAGAACGATGACGACAAAGCTTGCCTATCAGATCCATTATTCTAACATCATGATCTGTAAACTTCCTATAGATTATTTCGACGCATGATATGCATTTGTTCAGGGTTAATTAGTGACTGTTGGCCTCATCAGATATGACCTATATGTAATCGGTTCAGATTTGAGGAGGCCAACAGTGAAGCAAAATATGAGTCATCCAATCATGCGCCGCCATGTGTACAAATTGGTTAGCGGTTTGAAAAAAAAATTTCAAAAAAAATTTCAGTTTATACACGTGGCGACGAGCGATTGGATGCCACATATTTTGTCTCATTGTTGGCCTCATCGGATCTGAACCCATATGCAATAGACTAATGGAGAAGATGTAAATCGATTAAACTATTACATGTAATCTAAAATAATATTTCCATTTCCAATGCAGTTAAGGAAACACCCTTCTTTGACTTTGAAATATAATAGAGTGAAGCAAAACGACTCACCAAATTGGCTGCGCTTCTTGTATTGTGAAGTACCAGCTGATCGACACAGCTTGACGCAATTTTCATTATGGGTCATCGTAAAAACAACCTCTTTGTGTTTCTAACACATGTGTATGGTTGTGTATATATACTCCGCCTTAGACGAACAATCGAATAATGTTGTTGTTGTTATATGTAATCTAAAATAATAAAATGTATTTGCAGCTGATGTAGTAAAACACGGTCCATACCGCGTAAGTGACACCTTATTTACCATGTCAAAAAGTGAACCTTATTTTCCAAACAATAAAATACTGTTTTATTATTGCAACAACTGAGTTCACTAATATAAATAGGCCTTCATTGGGTAATTGCTCTTACAAACATAGCACCGGTGAAGCAACTTACTTTCAAAGAAGGCTTGGAGATGGCTAAAATTGTGCTCACAATTCTTCTCTTCTTACTCATCTCATCTGGAGGTTAGTATATTAGTGCATGAATCCAACTGCACACTTTTGTTTCCCACCCACATGAATATGATTGTCTAGATTTGTGTACATGTCTTTTCTTCTAAATTTGCCCTCATTTTTCTTCTCTTCCTGGATTTTCATTTCCAATGGAGTCAATGGCACACTCTTCCTTGATTTTGGAATATGATGGAATAAAGTAAAATGATTCACTAAATTGGATGCATTTCTTATATTGTGAAGCAGCAATTGATCGACACAACTTGACGCAATTTTCATTGGATGCACATGTTCTTCTGTCTCCCTCTCTCAGTTTCTTTCTTTCTTTTCCTTTTCTTTCCATGCTCCTATTGCTTCAGGGCATAGAATTTGTTGAATAAGCAAATGTAAGAACATTAAGCTCGTTCTTATAGAATAGTTAGCGGTAAAGTAGTTGTTGAAAAAGTAATTTCTTGGGTTATTGAAAAAGTAGTTGTTATACAACAGTCCATCCATATGAATACAGGTCGGATTGAATCTACATCAATAACTCTTTCATGTTTATAAATCAGAATTGAATTGACTTAGTATTATTTTTATCACATTTGTCTAATTTATGGTGGTTCTTATATGATCATATTTATAATGATTAACAGTGGCACTGGCTGATGAGGAAGGAGGCGTTGCTGGATTACATATTCGTGCCAAATTCATTCAAAGTGAACTTAATACCTTGGCGTATAGAAAGCTATCTAACGACTATCCATGCGACGGTGCCTATTGTGATGAAGGCCAATACCAATGCGTTTCCACCGACTGCTCTTGTAAGGAAAACGTCTGCAGATTAAAGCAGGATTGAGCTTTGGGCAGTCCAAGATTCTTAATAAGTGTTCAGGTCTTCTGCTTCCCTTTTCAGATTTGGAACACAGACTGTGAACGCAAAAGCCTAATGCACCCGAGAACGTCCTATTGTGAACGTGACAAAATATGTTCCTACAACCTTTTTCCAAGAGTGCTTTCATCTCTGCTGTAATCTTTGTGGTCTGTTGCTGTTTGAGTTTATGTGTTTGCTTCTCGAAATGAAGATCTGTGTTCTTAGCGTCTATCTTTAGCAGTGAATTAATTGGCTATACCGTTTGCATTTACAATTTATTTTCACATTGTAAGGTTGGTTGCAACCATAATTATAAAAATAAAGCACTCCTTATGTCACTCGTTTACTTAAAGTTGCTTATAAGTGAGTTTCTTTTGCCAAATATTTCTCGTGAGGTTTTTTATATGCGACTTATTCAGTTTACATAGAGCTTGTAAATCCTGAAATGAATCAGATCCGCAACAACAACATTACCATCAGATTTTCTTCTAAAGTGAACACTCAAATGGTCGTACAGACTCTTCTATGTCAAACCCTTAATCTACTCAAAGATTGTTTATGAAAAGCTTCAAGTCATCCTTATTAAGTTCTTCTTGCTTGACAACTTGCAACAACTCATTATTTACGTCAATGATTTACACGGCGATCAGGCAGGTTAGCAGGAAGGTCAGCTCGGCCGAAGTCAACTTAGCCTTAACGGTATCCTCTTCAATGGCTTCATGTTCAACCCCTCCCCCCTTTTTATCTGTACGACATCAATTCAACTTCCCCTATCTCATTATTATCCACAGTGGTATAAGAGTTACTAGTTGGGTTTTTACCTAGAACACCAGATGGGCAAGCACTACCAGCAACGACACTGCCCATCCCTTGAATCAAATTACCGTTGAGATCAACAGTGTCGATTATCCTTAAGAACTCTAGCTGCTTCGACCGATATTGTTATGGATCAATAGAGTCCTTATTCAATTTGTTATGATTGAAATAATTTAGAATTCATTCAAGTTGGTTAAAAATTGCGAAGTGCTTCTCCTTTTATATAGGAGTTCATTTTTGCCAACAAACGTCCTTATTTTTGCGAAGTGCTTATCCTTAAGAACTCTAGCTGCTTCCACCGATATAGTTATGGATCAATGGAATCCTTTTTCAATTTGTCGAAATTGAAAGAATTTGGAATTTATTCAAGTTACTTAAAAATTACAAAGTACTTCTCTTTCTATAGGAGTTCATTTTTACCACTAAAACCCTTAAATTCTAGCCTACAGTGTTTTCTCTTTATCTACAGTAACGTGACTTGACCACTAATGCCTATAAAGGTGACAACTAGTTACCTTTTTCGATTAGACATATGTACATTAAAAGTCCTAAGTTATTATGTATACATGACTAAGTGTTGAAGCTTGACCTTAGCTGCCTAACTTGTGCTTCGTCTCATCACCTCGGTTCAGCACATCTTTATTCCAGATCAGCTTTGTTATCCTTCTTCACCTCGGCTGCACTTAGTTTTGTGCTCCTCTTCACCTCAGCTCTTCCTTACTCTACCTTGATCACCTTAGCACGGCAGTAATAATTCGTTAGTTCAACACAACTTCACTTCGTCCACTCTACCTCAGCATGACCACTTCTATATTCAGGTCAGCTCACCTCGGTTGACTTAATTTGACAACTTGTCTTATTTCCCCTAGCACAGCGACTTCTATACTCAGGTCGCTGCACCTCGGCTGAGCTCATCACACATTCGCTAGTTCAGCACAACTTCACTTCGTCCACTCTACCTCAGCATGACCACTTCTATATTCAGGTCAGCTCACCTCGGTTGACTTAATTTGACAACTTGTCTTATTTCCCCAGCACAGCCACTTCTATAATCAGGTCGTTGCACCTCGGTTGAGCTTGTCACACCTCTACTGGGTTTTTCTACACTCTTCCTCAAGCTTAGTTATAGATATTTATACAACCAAGCTTGGATACTAAGTAGTGGAAAACATTAGTTGAAACTGGCTTTGTTCGGATGTCAGCAGCTTGATCTTTGGTGGAGATGTGTACTAGGCTGATCTTGTTTCCTTCAATCTTTTCTCTGACGAAATGTCAGTCGATTTCTACATGTTTTGATTTATCATGATGAACTGGGTTTTCGGCCATACTTATTGCCAAAACACTATCGCAAAATATTTTGATGGGTAATGATGTTTTTACATTGAAATCTTCAAGTACTCTTTTGATCCACATGCATTCACTAATTCCTAATGCAATTGTCCTTAACCCTGCTTCTGCAATGCTCCTTGACATAACTGGTTATTTCTTACTCCGCCAAGTAACTAGGTTTTCCCATAAAAAGGTTCCATAGCCAGTTGTTGTTATCATGTCAACCTTTGATCTAGCCCGGTCAGCATATGTAAAAACCTTAATACTTCGGTTTGCACTCTTCTTGAAACACAGACCTTGTCTTGGTGTATTCTTAAGGTATCTGAGAATTCTTAAAGCATCTTAAAGATGTTCGTTAGTAGGATTGTACACAAATTGAGATACAAAACTTACCACATAAGAAATATCAGACCTAGTGTGTGATAGGTAGATTAATTTTCCAACTAATATCTGATAACTAAGTTTATTAGTAGGTGCAGTGTCCCGCTGATTTTAGGCTTATGTCCAGGTTTTAGCGCCCCGGACCAAAACAAGACATCGGTATCAGTGCACCCGTTGTAGTCTACTACGAGAACTACAAGGCGTCAAAGCAGATCATGTACACGTCATCTTTCACGTAGGATAAATCATCGGAAACGTCATACAAATTTAAAACTTCAAAACCGACATTGAATCCAAAATGAAATAGAATGGAAATGGAAAAAGTACAGGAAAAAGTCTAATACATCCTCCGATACAAAACATCAAACAGAAAGTTTATCAGCTAAAGAGGTAAACATAAGTCTATCCTCCTCAATGACCAGCATCCCAATGAGCCCACTCGCCATCGTCTTCTCCAAAAATCATCTCATACTCATGCTCACATGAAAAGAAATGGGATATCTATTCTTAGCGAAAACATCGCTAGCAAGTAACTTGTCTATACCCCTCACGGGATCAAACACCACGAGTCACCGATACATAAATCAATACCAAGATAAGGTGCTCAGGTTAGCAAATAACATTTTATAAGTGCCCATCAAAGCCAGATATGTCACGTAAAAGAAAAACAGGTAATGAACAATCACGTATCGAATAGAACGTACAAAGTAAACAGATCATATACACATGTCGTTTCTTTCATGTCATATCTTATACTTCATGTCACATGATGCATGCACTTCTTCAAGACAATGTACTGAACTGAACTGAACATATACGTATGCCTTCTTTCGCAAACATGGCATGAATGTCGTTTCACAAAGCTTTTCTTACTTCTTCTTATCTTATTCTTCGTATAGCATAAAACTTTATACCTTGTGGGTGATCAGCCCACACCAAAACAGAACTTTATACCCAGTGTTGAAAGGTCCACGGCCGCATAACATAAACTTTATACCATGCTGTTGATTCACAGGTCACACTTTTATACCCTGCCACTGCAGGCATGACTTTTATACCCTATGATCAACCAGCAACAACAAACTTGTCTTTTGGAACCTTAGTCTTCTTTTACACACACATGTCTTTTCGCAAAGCAAAAATCATGTCGGAATGCAAAATGCTCATGTTGTAGTGCAAAATGCTCATGCCACATCATATCATGCTTTTAAACGTGTACACACACTTTACATATCAAGTACAGGGTCACAAACCTCAAACACACCTCACTTGCACTATTTCACACACTTTCATCTCGCAAATCCACTTCAAGTTCACGCTTAGCCTTACTCCTTTACCCTTAAGGTCTCCATCCTAAACATACCTCAAGCACACTTCAAAGACACTCCCTAGGCATATACACAAGTCCCAAACATCACACATAAGCCCCTCAAACAACTTGTCATTCATTTCCTATCATTTCTAAGAATTTAGCTCAAATTCTGCAGAACTGGCCACATCGATCGATCGATGTGTCCTTCTAATCAATCTATGTCTTCTAGAGAGCTTAAATTCTACAGGACTGATTAGTGTGACCTTCTAATCGATCTATGTCCAGATTCTTGGACATCGATCGATCGATGTCCCCCCTGCTGATCGATCTATGTCTTCTAGAGAGTTCAGAAATCCTGTCAGGAACACTTGGATCGACGAAGTCCCCCCTGATCAATCTAAGTCCCTGTTTCTGCAACTTTTCACCATGTTTTACCTCATTTACGACCCCACCTTCAAACCACTTCATTCCAAACCGAGAAAACACCTAAAATCAATGCTAAAACCTAAATCCAACCTGCATATGCACACATGACACCATATTGAACCTTAGATACCTCAAATGGCACCAACACTAGGCCTCCTACCATTCACACCTTCGGGCATGTCAGCAAAACCCTCAAACCTTAAGTGAAACTACAGCAACTCATCCTAAAACCCTTCAAACCTTCCTCAAATCAACTCAAATCATCTAAGGCGCAAATAGTAAGCATAATATATGATCACCGGGCAATGAATTACATCAAAAATGACACCTTTGAGGCATAATCATCATAAATCAAGCAAATCATAAGTGTTCTCAGAAATTGGCCCAAAAATTCATGACTTTACTCAATCAAACCAGAATAGATGCACAGAACAAAGCAATTAACATAAACATATCAAAACTACAAATGTGTGATCCAATTTTTTTCTCTTTTTAAGAAAGTAGGCCTATTAAATCAAAACGCATAAGACATATAGAAAGATCATTTTCCTTTGAATCTTGATGGTCTTACAAAGGTTTGGTTTAATTCTGGGACAGATTGAACCTAGGTTTGACCGCGGTTTCTTCCTTCTTCTTCCTTTTTCTTCTCCTTCCTCTCCAGTCTCTAATAGTCGACTTTCTGTGGGTGCAGAAGTCGAATTTCTGGGGGAGTTATATGTGATTGTATAGCTCATTCAGATTTTTGACTAGGAAGGGTCAATTTCGGTATTTAGGCCTAATTTTCTTATTTACAGCTTTTTGATTATTTTTTCACCTATAATTCATTTAACTAAGCCTCATAAAGTTATATAATTATTAAAATTATATTTTTGGTTGGTTTTAATTATTTTATGCCAGGCTCGGGAAACACGGGGTATGACACAGGTTCTACAGGAGTGTTTGTTGGTCGGCATCAGAGCAGATCGATTTCTTTCAGAAGGTCCAGGATGTATTTCCTCTCGGATATATACAATCCATCTTTGTTCCTAGCAATTTCCATTCTTAAGAAATATCTTAGCTTTCCTAGATCCTTCATTTCAAATTGCTTGTATAGTTGTGTCTTAATACTATCTATCTCATGATTATCATTCTCTGTTACTATGATATCATCTACATGCACTTTTAGAATAGTTAGCTCTCCCTTAGGTGAAATCCTGGTGAACAGTCTGTGGTCACTATGGCTTTGGGTAAACTTTAGGTCCCTCACGGGTTTAGTGAATATTTTAAACTAAGCTCTTGGTGATTATGTTAGCCCATATAGAGATTTCTTTAATCTACAGACCTTATCTTCATTAGTTATGTCACTGAACCCTAGTGGTATGCACATGCAAACCTCTTCTTTAAGTCTCCATTTAGGAATGCGTTTTTAACATCTAGTTGATATAATTCTCAGTCGAGGTTAACTGCTATAAAGAAAATGACCCTAATGGTATTAAGTTTGTCAACCGGGTAAATGTTTCTAAATAATCTATACCATATGTTTTAGTGAATCCTTTGGCCACTAATCTTGCTTTGTATTTGTTCACAGTTCGATCATTGTTATATTTAACTATGAATACTCATCTGCATCCAACAGGTTTTATAGTGGCCGAGTTGGGTATTAGCTCTCAAGTTTGATTTTTGACTGAGGCATTCATTTTTTCAATGCACAGCGTTACTCCATGCAAGCCAATTTAGTTCTTTTTCTATACTTTTGGGTATGACTTTATTATTAAGTGAGCATATAGATGTCTTAAATTTAGGATTCAACCTATTATAGGATATGAAGTCCTCTATAGGGTATTTGGTACAGAA
Organism: Eustoma russellianum; assembly: GCA_036186865.1. Lineage (NCBI taxonomy): Eukaryota > Viridiplantae > Streptophyta > Magnoliopsida > Gentianales > Gentianaceae > Eustoma > Eustoma russellianum. The sequence goes on along the minus strand of AP025069.1, from coordinate 26,776,206 downwards.
ATGACTCTTAGTGCATTCTCTTGTTCCTTTTCTTAACGATATAGGTCTATCATCTATCTGAGATCCATCTTCGTACTCAGCCTAAGATTCCTCTAGTGGACCATCTTCTTCCATTGCAGACTACGTGTTTAGGTGCACCTGGTCATCTATCCCATCCAAGAGTTTCCTGATCGTCAATGGTCATACAATGATTGGTCCTGAACCGAGAATCTGTCGTGCCGAGTTACGGTACCAAGTTGTCGAGCTGTATTGTTGAGCTCAATTGAGCTGTTGAGCTCGGTTGAACTTGCGATGACGAGATTGTCTGAGTTTTATCTGCAAAGTCTATTATATTCCTGTATGCAACAAGCTTTAGATCTTCTGTTTTAGTTGAAAAATTGTAAAAGCATGTTTTTCATCAAATGTAAAATCAAGTGTGACATACATCTTTCTATGGCTCGAACAATAACACTTATACCCCTTCTATGAATCTGAATATCCTAGGAAGATACATCTAACTGATTTAGGATCTAATTTTCCCCTTAGGCTGGGCTGAATGCTACAGACTCAAATAGTCTAAAGGGTAACTTTGAAAATAGCTTATATATGGCAAGTGGCTGAGAAGCATTTCTCATGGGGTCTTAAATGATAAGGTTCTGGATGGCATCCTATTTATCAAGTATGTGGTTGTTAGCAAAGCTTCTCTCCAGTAATATTTAGGTACGTTCATTGTAAATATAAGTTACTTCAAGTAGGTGTCCATTCTTTCTTTCGGCGACACCATTTTCTTATAGAGTATAGGTACAAGAGGTTTGATGTATATATACCGTTTTCATGTGTAAAGGTTTGGACTGTAGTATCTAAATATTATGTCCCATTGTCTGACCTTAGTGTTTCAATAGTACAGCCGAACTGACTTTTATAATTGTAAAGTATCTCCTAAATATTTTTCCGATCTCGTTGTTCATGTGACTCTAGTGTGATCATTTAAAAAATTCAAAAAGAATCTTACATCTTTGATGTTAGCCAATCTAGATAGGGCCCATATATCAAAATGAATAAGATTAAATAATGTATATGACTTATATATTTTAGTTGTGTAACTTTGTTTTGTATGTTTAGTGAATTAACAAGTTTCATAGGTAATACTTTTAAGACCAAAAGAGCTGAATAATTTTTGCATTAATTGTTTGAGGTATACAAAATTAGGATGACCCAGTCTGTTATGCCATAGCAAAATATTCCCTGTATAAGAATTTCTAGGGTGCACAATACTAGTGGTATTCTGATCATTTGGCAGCTCGGTTGTGCTAATTATGGCTCTGTTTTCTGACTCCAGTAAGAACAGACCTGCTACATTCTTAGCATTGTCAATCATCTCCTTCCTTCTATTTTGCTGAAGACAACAATCTGGTGATTTGAAGCAGGCTATACAATTATCATTGCTAGTTTGTTTACCTACTGATAACATATTGAAGTTTAAGTTAGGGACATGCAAGACATCTTTTAGAATCATCTTATCATTAATTATCACAGAGTCTATTCCAATAACTTCTAAGGAAGTCCCATTAGCGATTTTCATTTTCTTAGGTACTAAAAACAAAGAGTAGGAGTTTAGAAGGTTGCCATTACTTGTTGTATAGTCAGTAGCCCCGGAGTCTACGATCCATGAACTACTGGTGCTTGGCTGGACGTAGAATGCTATTGTAGCCTAAATTAATTCAGCTCCGCCATGTTGTTTGCTCAGCAGTTCGATCGTAGTTGCGATCTGATCCTTTGTAGGGATTTTAGCTTCAGCTATCTGAGCTGAGTTGTGGTGTCAAGTGTTCTACCGAGCAGCACCGAGCTGCATTGTGTTGCCGACCTGATGTGCAGTATTTTGTCCAGCCGTAAAAGGTTTTGATTGCGGTCTCCAAGGGGCATTGCTAAACTTTAGCAGAGGTTTCCCTTCTCGTACTAACTTAGCTTGCAGCTTCCAACAGTCATCTACTGTATGCCCTTCCTTTTGCAGTACTTGCACACTTTACTTCCTGCAGAAGTAAAGTGTCGTTTAACAACCACACCAGATACTTTTGCTGGTTGTTCTCTAATCAGTGCAGAGGTCTATATTCTTGGATTTCCTCCCATCATGGCTTTCTTGTGTCTTTCTTCATGTTTGATCTCAGGAAATGCAGCCTTCAAGCTTGGAAGTGGTTTAATACTGAGAATCCGACTTCGACTACTGTTAAATTCTAGATTTAATCTGGTAAGGAAGAAAAATACATGCTTCCGCTCTGTTATTTCTTTGTACAGACCAGAATCAATGATGCATGACCATTGATTGATGTGTTTCAAATGTATCAATCTGCTGCCATGCATGAAGATGTGTTGCAGCCCAGATTTCTGCTGTAGTGTTACAGATCATGAAATCATCAGAAATCCGGGTTGCATAAAATGTATCAACCATAACATTATCATGTTGTATTCTGACTTCCACATTTGATAATTAGCATCGTCCTCAGAAGGAACAACGATTGCTCCATATAAGTATTACTCCTTGTCTTTGCCAGTGATGAACATTTTCACCCCTCGAGACCATTAGAGGTAGTTATCTCTATTTAATTTACAGCTGGTAATGACGATGAAGGAATCATCAGATAGTTTAGGACCACGGACCATCCTGATACCTGATCCGAAGTGGATGTGGCTTCGTATATTCAGTTGAGTTGAAGGGAATAGCCATTTAATTAATTTCAAGGTAGTAGAAAAAGCAGTTGGTAGTTAGAAATGAATCAGATTAGCTCCGCTGCCTAACTTGTGCTTCACCTCGTCACCTCGGCCTTAGTTTTGTTGCCTAACTTGTGCTTCACCTCCTCGTCTCGGTTTAGCATATCTTTACTCCAGATCAGCTTCCATGCCCTTCTTCACCTCCACTACTCTTATTTCTGTGTTCTTCTTCACCTTAGCTCTTCCTTTCTCTGCCTTGATCACCTCAGTGCGGCACTAATACTTCATCAGTTTAGCACAGCTTTACTTCGACCACTCTACCTCAGCATGGCCACTTCTATATTCAGGTCAGCTCACATCGAGTGGACTTAATTCGGCCACTTGTCTTATTTCCCCCTAACACGGCCACTTCTATAGTTAGGTTGGCATACCTCGGCTGGGTTTATTTCTACACAGTTCAAACGATAAAGCATGTTTATGTCAATTAGCTTGAATGTGTCTACTTCCACGCCACACATGTAAATAAGCATGAGTTGGTTTTCTTGCGTCTTTCATGAACCCAACATGCTCCACGTTAGGCTGATTCTACATGCTTTACGAACGGATTGCAATTGCCTTGCACTTATCTTGCTTAGAGCTTGTTCCATTTACTCCACCTGAATCAGTCACCTTGACTCCTCTATGTTCGTCCTTTTCAGGGTCCACTGCTTCGAGACTCATGTAAGCAGTTAGCATGCTTAAGTCCCGCATCACAACAAAACAACAATACTCTGGCGACTTCTCATAATCTGTTACATGTCCCATAACCTCTTTACGAGAACCAATACATATCGAATCAAACAGAGGCTCGGAATCATCAATTTCAGCGCAAATTTGCTCAACGCTTGGTCTGGTGAATTTAGTCATTGGCTCATCAATTTTCAATGGCTTACCAAGTGTATTAGCTATTTGATGAGCCCAGAAATTGCTCACCGGGTGGATCAGAGATGACCCGAGTTGTATGCCGTTAATCTCCCGTCTGAATCCGTCAATGGAATCTGAGAAGGAAGAAAAACGTTAGAGGTCCCAGGGCGCTGTCCCGGGAAAACCCTCCGACGCTTAAGTCAGTTATGGGTGTTTTAGTAGGAAATTTATGTTGGATTAAAGGTTTAGATGAAACATGTAATAATATCTCAATAAGTGTTAGGCTTTTTAAGTGTTGGCCGAGATGGAGTTCAGAAGAGAAGGCTCCAGAAGTTGTTTCAAAAATTTGGTCCCCTTTCCTCGTATGAAAAAGCGAGTATTTATGCTCAAGATTAAGAAGGTCTGACCCTCTGTCCGATGATGGGATTGTGACACGTCTGAGATGGCTACCTTGTCTGCTGCAAAGCCGCAGTATGATGGGACAAGTGCCTGAGATCCTAGGTGTGTCAGTGGCTGACTCTATGATAGGTAGGTCGGCCTGTAATGATGACCGTGTATTAAACCATTTGATGCTTGACACCTGGAAAGTATTCTGCAGAATTGCCTTGGTGGGTCCTAGATGTCCATAGATAATATCTTCCCCTGATCTTATCCAAGATTCTCTGAGTAATAGTGTTTAAGAGAGCAGAGCCGAGACTGTAACTCGATGAAGCCTAGGCCGAAGTTAATTCGAGACCGAGCTGAATATATCTTGAGAAGTGCACAGTTAACTCTTTTATTTGCCGAGGTTGACCATAAAAGGTTGCTTTGACTGAAGCATTGCCGAGGTGCAATATGACTTCATTCCTAATCAGTCTTAACCATGTTGAGCAAGTGCCGACCTGACTCAGGCATGCGGCCGAGCCGACCAAGGGTTATAGTTGAACTTGCCTTAGCCGTATTAATAAACGTGCTTCAGCTAAAGGTATAAGAGGACCGAGCAGAAGTGCATTTCTGCTGAGCTATAAGAGTTTTTTCAGACCTTAATTTGTCGTTGACTGTTGTTGACTAACTGATAACTTTGTCTTCTCTGAGCAGGTGAGATTTTTGTTCATCATTTGCCCTCAGATTAGTTTGGCCGAACTGACCAGGAAGGGCAGGCTAATCGATTCAGAACTTTTAATGCGTTGTCTTTTCTGACATGACATATCTGCTTTTGACTGGGTCGTACTGCGCATTTACTGTTTGCGTAGAGCTCGAGGCGTCAGTTACACAACTTTTCAGATCCGGCGTTTGCAGGGATCGAGTACGGCATCTTCGAGGTGTCCTTTGGAATGGCCGAGGCAAAGGTCTATAAATAGGGCCTTCAGACGGTTTTCTGAACTTTTTATTTTCTCTGCTTCGCATCTGCACTTTGTCTTCTCCGGCGTCTTCTTCCAAATTCCACTGTCTTTCCTTCTCCAGCATCATTCTTCCTTCTTCACTGCTTTCCTTATCCCTTATAAGTCTTCTTCTCTATTTTCATCATGTCTGCTGCCTCTGATTCCCAAAATATGTCTGAAGGGGCCTCCTATTTCGGTGGTAACGAAGATAATTTCAGTTCGTCACCATCGGAAAGCACAGTCGCCTCTGACGACCGTCCGTTGGCCAGACTGTGTAAAGCATCTGTTGGCCCAGCAGGACCCAGTAATCATGCTCAACGTAGCAGAGCTGATACTGTAATTGAATTCTCGCTGGAGCAGGCGAAAACTATTCCTGCATCTATGCCGAGAACTTCAGCTCTACAAACAGGGGTAGTTTACCGAGGTCCCCCATCAACCGTGGTTTATGAGGCTTTTTGTACTTTATCCGAGGCTGATCTGTCTAGGATATGTGATACATATGAAATTAATCTTGATCAGTTTAATCCACTTCTGCCTCAGTCCGGCCAGACAGCTTGTGATCCCCCACTGGGTTATGAAGTTGTCTATGAAAAGTACTTTAAGTCTGGGTTCAGTCTCCCAGTCCCTGTTTCTCTATTTCAAATCCTTCAATCTTATAATATCAGGCTTCCCCAGATAAAGCCTAATAGTTTAAAAATCATCCTATGTTTTTCCTTTTTCTAAGAGTTTCTGAAATCTCATTTGATCATAGAGTTTTTAGAAGTCTATTATCCTGTAGATCTTCCGATATTTGGTATTACTTTACCAAACGAGCTCCAACTAGTGAGTTCAATTTTGCCATCAACATTCCAACATTTAAGAAGAACTTGAAAGGCAGATTCTTCTTTATTAAGAATTTAGGATTGCCCTAGTTGGATATCTGGAAGTCTGGTTGATGAGCCTAGCTCACCGGGTGGATGAGAGATGACTCGAGTTGTATGCTGTTAATCTCTCGTCTTAATCCGTCAATGGAACCTGAGAAGGAAGAAAAACGTTAGAGGTCCCAGGACGCTGCCCCGGGAAAACCCTCCTACGTTTAAGTCAGTTATGGGGGTTTTAGTAGGCAATTTATGATGGAATAAAGGTTTAGATGAAACCTGTAATAATATCTCAATGAGTATTAGGATTTTTAAGTGTTGGCCGAGATGGAGTTCGGAAGAGAAGGCTCCAGAAGTTGTTCCAAAAATTGGGTCCCCCTTCCTCGTATGAAAAGGGGAGTATTTATACTCAAGATTAAGGAGGTCTGACCCTCTACCCGATGATGGGATTATGACGCGTCTGAGATGGCTGCCTTGTCTGCTGTAAAGCCGCAGTATGATGGAACAAGTGCCTGAGATCCTAGTTGTGTCAGTGGCTGACTCTATGATAGGTAGGTCGGCCTGTAATGATGACCGTGTACTGAACCATTTGATGCTTGACACCTGAAAAGTATTCTGCAGAATTGCCTTGGTGGGTCCCAGATGCCCATAGACAATATCTTCCTCTGATCTTATCCGAGATTCTCTGAGTAATAGTGTTTATGAGAGCAGAGAAGCCGAGGCCGAAGTTAATTCGAGGCCGAGCTGAATATATCTTGAGAAGTGCACTGTTAACTCCTTTATTTGCCAAGGTTGACCATAAGAGGCTGCTTTGACTGAAGCATTGCCGAGGTGCAATATGACTTGATTCCTGACCAGTCTTAGCCACGTTGAGCAAGTGCCGACCTGACTCAGGCATGCGGCCGAGCCGACCAAGGTTTATAGTTGAACTTGCCTTAGCTGTATTAATAAACGTGCTTCGGCTAAAGGTATAAGAGGGCCGAGCAGAAGTGCATTCCTGCTGAGCTGTAAGAGTTTTTTTCAGACCTTAATTTGTCGTTGAATGTTGTTGACTAACTGATGACTTTGTCTTTTCTGAGTAGGTCAGATTTTGGTTCATCACTATTGAATCGAGAGTAGATTCATTTTTAAAAAAATTAATTGGAAGATAGAGTAGGTCGATCCAGTCATTCTCAAGAACATGCACCTCGGCTGTGAGTGTCAGGTCAGTCAGAGACATCAGATCGTCCCCACTAGTGAATACACAGAAACCGAGCAAAACCACCTCGGTTATGCCAAGTCGACAGCTTCATCATGCTATACAAAAAGTGGTGCCACTTGGCAACCATGTACAAGCAGGATAACACGTGGCAGCATCCTATCGTACAACACATGCATTAGCTAGCCAAAGCATACAAAAGTAATAACACTGCTCATCAGAAGGAGGGTTCACGTTTAGGCAGAATTAGTAAACATACTTGTCAAAGTACATTATATTTAGAGAAAGAGACAAATCTTCTCTAAAACTCCAAAAGAACTTATCTGCCAATCATGAGCACGCACACAAGTGACTTGAGCGTCGGAGAGTTTTTCCCTGTGTAACAACTCTGAAGCCCATAGCATTCTCTATTTTGCAGGATCAAGGTACCAAATTGTCCACTTTACTACGAGGATCAAATGTATGATTTGAAGGGTGAATCCAACTTCGTCATTTTAGCGCTAGAAGAAGGGCTAAACATGCTTATTCTTACATTTTCCTTACCAAATCCCGCAAAAATTACTCTAAATGGGTAGAACTAGTCAATATAATGGTGATGGAATGTTGATGGCAAAATTGGGCCCCTTTCCTCGTATGAAAAGGGGAGTATTTATAATCAAGATTAAGGAGGTCTGACCCTCTGCCTGATGATGGGATTGTGACGCGTCTGAGATGGCTGCCTTGTCTGCTACAAAGCTGCAGTATGATGGGACAAGTGCCTGAGATCCTAGCTGTGTCAGTGGCTGACTTTATGATAGGTAGGTCGGTCTGTAATGATGACCGTGCACTGAACCATTTGATACTTGACACCTGGAAAGTATTCTGCAGAATTGCCTTGGTGGGTCCTAGATGCCCATAGATAATATCTTCCTCTGATCTTATCCAAGATTCTCTGAGTAATAGTGTTTATGAGAGCAGAGCCGAGACTGTAACTCGATGAAGCCTAGGCCGAAGTTAATTCGAGGCCGAGCTGAATATATCTTGAGAAGTGCACTGTTAACTCCTTTATTTGCCAAGGTTGACCATAAGAGGCTGCTTTGACTGAAGCATTGCCGAGGTGCAATTTGACTTCATTCCTAACTAGTCTTAGCCATGCTGAGCAAGTGCCGACCTGACTCAGGCATGCGGCCGAGCCGACCAAAGGTTATAGTTGAACTTGCCTTAGCCATATTAATAAACGTGCTTTAGCTAAAGGTATAAGAGGACCGAGCAAAAGTGCATTCCTGCTGAGCTTTAAGAGTTTTTTCAGACCTTAATTTGTCATTGACTATTGCCGACTAACTGATGATTTTGTCTTTTTTGAGCAGGTCAGATTTTGGTTCATCACTAGTAAGGCGGATAACATGAAGCCGAGCCGGAATATTATGACGAGGCAACCAAATTGCATTCTCTGTCTGTGGTCATAGATTGGCACAGAGTGGATGAATCAATTTTGAAGGCAGCTGACCTGGGCTCTTTAGCTTCAGGTCGTCATTTTAAGCCTTTTTCTTCATACAACTTGGAAATAGTTAAGGGTATGCGTTTACATTTCTTGTGAATTTTTTATCATAAAAGCTTTTGTTTTTTGTGTAGGCTCCATGGCTCCGGAAGGCAAAAAACTTGCGGTCAAAATTGCTGAGATAACATCCTGTAAGAAGTCAAAAAACCGACGCCGAAGACTGGGGCCGAGATATCCCCCGTATCAGCATTACCTATAAACGAAGACATAGTTATGGCTGATTTAACTGAACCAGCACCAGCTGAAGCTACGGTGAATCAGCCGATTTTAGTTGCGTCTGAGTCTGCAAATCCAGGTATTCCGTAATTTGCCTTTTTTTCATCTTGTTGGATAACTTATCCCCCCAAATTTTTATTATAGATCTGTCAATTGCAATGGCAGAAGAAGAAGGTGCTGAGGCGTCTTCGTGGGACCAGGCTCAGGCTGATCCTGAGCATATTCAAATGGCTGAGGGCTCTGGTCTTAGGAAGAGGCGAAGGGGTCAAGAATCATCTGCTCCAGAAGCTGAGGTCCCGGCTCCTCAAGCAGAACAACAAACGTTGACTTTGGGTGAATTTTCTGAGCTGGATACTGTGGCAAACCCAGCCACAGCCAAGAAGATGAACAATTTGATCCTTCCTTTGGATCGACAAAGGTTTTCTGCTGCTTCCTGGGAACATCTTGAAGATGCTTACCATTGTAACTTAGCTCTAGTATGGAACTGTTTCTTTAATGTATATGTTTGATCAAGTAATTTTTGTTGACTCTTGATTCTGATTAAACAGATAAGCGTCCAACAAATAGAGATCCTTGGCCGAGGCAGAGAATTGAAAGACGCTCTTTGGCCAAGCTTCAAGAACTTGAGGAGGCTTCTCAAGTTATGGCTGAGCAGGCCAATAAAAATTCAACCTTGAAGCTGGAAGTCACCAAGATTCAAGGGTTAAAGGAAGAAGTTGAAACGAAGTGGACAGCTTCCAACTCTCTGGTCAATGAGTTGGAAGGAAAAAATATGGAGCTGATGAGAAGGAATGCTGACTTGGAAGCATGTTACATTCAAACATCTTCAGAAGTGGCTTCTCTGCAAAAAGATAAAGAAGATGGGCTACAAAGAGAAAAGGTCTTGGAGCAGCGGGTGGCAAATTTGATTCAACAGCTAGCAGCAGCCAAAATTGAAGCAGTGGCAGACTTCAGGAAATCCGAATTTTTTGAAGAAAATATGCTATTACTTTAAGGTCCAGATATGCAGATGGGGCAGACCAAGGCTATTGATGTCTTTTCAGAAGTTTGCCCCAACTGAACAAAGAGGATTCTCGGCTCGTTGAACTTTACAACCCAAATGCCGAAGTGGACTCCGAGTCCTAATTTCAGAAGTTTGCAGAAGGAGCTGACTTAAGAGAGGATGAGGAGTAGACTTAAGATCCTCCTTTGTAATTGGGCCGAATATGCATAATAGAATATCTACATTTGTAATGATCTTCCTTTGTGTTTCAAACATTATGCTTTAGTTCTGTACTCTGCTCTGCCTTTCCTTCAGAATTTTTACCAACTTTCAACCTTGTTGCCGAGACTTACTGTCAACTTTACACTTATCAAATTTTCTCTTTGCAGTTAGTTTCTTTAACAATTAATCTAAGTCTGCAAGATTTAAAATATAGAATAAACCTGCTATACTGCTGAGCTTAGACAATGGTTAGCTAAGAATGAATCTTGCTTGAGATAATAACCTTGCCCTGTTTTGGCTGAGATTCCAGCTGAATAATGCTCAGTGATAACCTAAGTCTTCAACCCGTCCTAACCGAGGTACTTTAGCTGAGATAAGATTTTACGGCCCAGATTTCATTTGTAACGGCCGAAATAATTCTGCTCGCAATTTTTGGACTGAGCTTTTGCAGAGCTGATCTGGACTCCAGGATCTGCTCTACCTAACACTTCTTGGGTTCTTCCAAGTGTTGACTGGTGAGTCATTTACTTTTTTAGGACCGATCTGGACTCCAGGGTCTGCCATGTATTATATTTTTCTGCTCAGTAAGCCGATCTGGACTCCAGGATCTGCTTTGCTGAATATTTCTTGGATTCTTCCAAGTGTTAATTCGATGAGTCATAGGACCGATCTGGACTCCAGTGTCTGCCCTATATTATATTTTCCTGCTTAGCAATTCTTGTTCTGAGCCTTCGCTGAGCGGATCTAGACTCCAAGATCTGCTCCGTTGGAGGTTTCTTGGATTCTTCCAAGTGTTGACTGGTAAGTCATTGGCTCTTATAGGACAGATCTGGACTCCAGGGTCTGCCCTACATTATATTTTTCTGCTCAGCAATTCTTGACCTGAGCTTTCGCTGAGCCGATCTGGACTCCAGGATCTGTTCTACCTAATATTACTTGGATTCTTCCAAGTGTTAGACTGTTAAGTTATTTTTCTTTCATAGGACTGACCTGCACTCCAGGGTCTGTTCTATATTATATGACCCAAGTTTCCCTTGTAACGCCCGAGATAAGTCCATTCAACAATTTTTGAGCTGAACATCTTTGAGAAGACCGATCTGGACTCCAGGATCTGTCTTGCTAGGTGTGAAACTTGTCACCTTCAAGATTCCTTTGAAATCATTTTGTAGATAACAAATAGTTGAGTCCCCACACAGGAGGACATTTAGTCCAAGCTGAAACCTGCCAAATCAGAAGGCTGGGCCTTGAGAGAATGAAGGTAAAACCCCTAACAAGCTTTAAGTCCAAGGTCGACCATGTGGTGGTCATGCACACCG
>AP025069.1:26700508-26764829 GCA_036186865.1 Eustoma russellianum | reverse complement strand
TAAGTGTATGATACAAAGCTGGAAAAATTCCAGCATTGCTAGCGAAATGTGCCTGTTCTTATGTCATATGCTGTGTACGAGTTTGCACGTTGCATGTCATACATTGCATCATCGTCACATGCATGATTTTATGATGTGGATTTTACATAAAGGAATGATGAAAAGTGTTTTTCAAAAGGATGACTTCGTTTTGTTTTCTTAAAACACTTCCCCACCGGTACCGTGTGTGAGTATGAACTGGCCAGTATGAACCTGAGCAGATCTGGGTTAAGTGATCTGAATGGAAAGGAATGATGTTACCGATCCGAATCCGGGATTAATAGATTCGAAGGGGAGAAGTTACCGCCTCAGATCCGGGAAGATAGATCTGAAATGAAAGGAACCTGAGCAGATCCGGGTTAAGTGATCTGAATGGAAAGGAACGATGTTACCGATCCGAATCCGGGATTAATAGATTCGAAGGGGAGAAGTTACCACCTCAGATCCGGGAAGATAGATCTTAACACTCTATGGTTTTATGACGATGATGTTTTTAAAAGAGCAAAGCATGAAAAGGCATTTTCTCATTTTTCCTCATAACGCATTTCATGTGCATATGCGTGCATGTCACTTGTAGAGTTGTAACGTAGCGTCGCATGAACTATGCTGTGTTGACATGACCTTGCGTGTCCGTAAGGATGATGATGACTGTTTATTAAACAATGCATGAACCAATCACCTTATGTTATATTTCATTTTATCTAGTGATGTTATTAAGTTATGATCTTGTTACATTAAGCGATGATCCTTATCAAACCTGAAATGGAGGTCAGGTATGTTTCCAAACCAATTATAATTTGGGGTTCGGTTCTTGCTCGTACTTTCTATTTAACTCATGATTATTATAGTATACTTGCTGGTGACGTTGTCACTCACCCTATTTTTCTCTCCAGAAGTGGCAGGAGATAAAGTTGAATGGATTGATGACGAGCCTAGGGTACCCTATCCGTGAGAGAGTTAAAGGATGGCCAAGAGAGGTGAACCGAGCACCCAGCTTGAAGGATTGATGATGTTTTGTAATAGTGATGGGAAACAATTTACTTTCTTCGTTTTCGGAATTTGGTTATGTGGGATGTTACTTTAACTGTTTTGATGGTACTTTAATTTGAAGTTTAAATTATGCCGCGGTTTCGATTACTAATTGCGCAAAAGACGAAAGTTCCATGAAATTCTATCATGGATCACAATGCGTAAGGATGACGCCTAGTACTCTCCTTAGTGAAGTACGGCGGGTGCACCGACTTCGGCGGGGCCGGGGTGCGGGGCGCCACATCATAGTTCTTGCCTATCTATTCATCCAGGAACTAACAAGATGTATCAAGACTTAAAGCAGAAGTTCTGGTGGTCGGGTATGAACAAGCAAATTGCTACTTTCGTTGAGAAATGTCTTATTTTCCAAAGGGTAAAAGCGAAACATCAAAGACCCGCAGGATTGTTGCAACCCCTTGAAGTTTCTGAGTGGAAATGGGATCACATCACCATGAATTTCGTAACTGACTTGCCAAAGACAAGGAATGGATATGATGCTATTTGGGTTGGTTGATCGTTTGGCGGAGTCCGTCCATTCCATGGCCATGTCGATCAAAGCCCCTATGGAGAAATTGGCTACTATGTATATTGATCAGATTGTATGCTTGCACGGAGTACCCATGAGTATAGTTTGTGACCGCGACCCTCGCTTCACTTCTAGATTTTGGACAGCCTTCGAGAAGGCAATGGGCAATGAGATTCGGATGAGTTAAGCATATCACCCTCAAACTGATGGTCAACCAAAAAGAACGATCCAAACGTTGCAGGACATGTTACGAGCTTGTATCTTTGATTTTGGAAGGAGTTGGGACAAAAGTCTTAAGTTGGTGGAGTTTTCCTATGATAATAGTTACCACCGATCCATTGGGATGGCCCCTTATGAAGCGTTTTATGGAAGAAAGTGCCGATCTCAATTTTACTGTGACGAAATTAGAGAAAAGATTTTTGCAAGACCTGACCTGGTGGAGCAAACACGAGAAAAGGTGATAATTGTCAAGCAAAGATTGAAAGCGGCCCAAGATAGAAGCAATTTTCATCTGCCAGTGGAATTCTAGGCAGGCGAGAAAGTGTTCTTAAAGGTTTCTCCGTCAAAGGGCGTTAAAAGATTTGGCATAAAGGGTAAACTGAGTCCATGATTCATCGGACCATATGAAATTCTTGAAAGGATTAGAGAAGTCGCCTACCGGTTAGCACTACCGCCGTCGTTGTCTTAGTTACACGATGTATTCCACGTATTCTAGCTTTGCCGATACGTGCATGAGCCCAGTCATATCATCGAGGAGCAGCCATTGAAAATTGAAGCCGATGTGTCTTATGAAGAAGAGCTGGATAGGATCATTGATCGGAATGAGAAGGCTCTAAGGAAACGATCTATCCCCATGGTTAAGGTGCAATGGAAGCACCACTCTACTGATGAATCCACTTGGGAGACTGAGGAAAGTATGAGGATCTCATATCCACATCTCTTTCACTAGTACTCTTAAGTTTCAAGGACAAAACTTGTGATAGGGGGGGAGAATGTTGTACCCAACGGAAATCGTTATGTACTTAAGACTCGTATGAAGTGGTTTAACAAAATTTTAGTTCTTCAAAGTGCATTTTATTAAGTTTTATTACTTCTTCTTTAATTACATTTCCTTAAAGTAAATATTATAAGGAATGGTATAATTATATAAGTGTGTCTCATGACACAAGTGAAATGACAAAAATACCCTCCCCAACCCCTTAGAGAATTCGGCCACCATAGAGTCTAGGAGACTCTAGAGCTCTCCTTAGTTTTAACATATTTTATTTAAATCTTAAGAAGGATAAAAACATGAGAAGAGTAGTTAAAGAGGGCTCAAGACACTAAGAAACCCCCATAAGCATGCTCCACACACATGATAGCATCTTTCTCCCCTTTTCTTCTTGAAGACGGCCGGGTTGCCTCCTTTTTGGTATCCCATGGAAATTCTTTTTGACTACCCTAGAGACTCTTGTTATTTCTCCCAACAATATTCTGAAGAATTCCCTCCAAGCAAATTCCTTAAGAGTCTCTTGCATACTTACACTATACTTCATCACTTCAAACGGCTAGCTTGGGTGTAGAAGATTCAAGAATATCTTCAAGATTCAAAGACTCATCTATGTAAGTTGCATGTTGAATTTCCTAAGTGAATTCCACATATCAAATGATAAATCTCACATGGTACCTCTCTTTTCTTGCCAAAACCGTGACCTTCAAAGGGTCACTAGGTGAAGATTCTTCAAGTTCTAGGTAGTGCTAGCATCTTGGTGGGTTGAATCTCTTTCAATCACCATTTGAATCCTATTTTGGTAAGACAATCTAGCCTCAAACTACCTCTATTATATATTTAATGTGGTAGCTAACATCTACTTTCACTTTCTCTCCAAAACTGTATGTTATAGGGAGAAGTTGGAGGAAACTTCACTGTATTTCAACCAAGACTCAATCTAGAGAAAGTTCTAAGCTCAAAGAGGCAAGTATACTCTAGACAATCTTGACTTATTTGTGAAATTGTATGCTTGAATGACTAGCTATTTTTAAGTCATGAATCTTAGTTGAATACTAAGTGTAAAGTATAAGAAATTGGTTGTTTCATAAGGGAAAGTGCTTGCATGTGAAGTGATTTTCTCTATGGATATGTTGCCTGTCTACATTAAATATGGTATGAGACATATTCTTCACAATGAGGGACGGTTTTAGTGGCTAAATGGATAATGAACTAATTCTTGAGAAGAATAGACTTTATGAAGCAAAAGATGTATGAAAATGACATGATTTATGGGGCTGTTTTGGCGTGGTTCATGTGTAACCTAAAGAATATTATGAGACTTGAAATGATTATGTTAAAGTGTGCATTTAGTGGTTAGTAAGTTATTTTTGGGAAATGAAGATGGTTGGGTAATGCTTGAACAAAAAAAGTGATGAAATGAGGATTTCCTGAAACTGAACAGTTTTGAGTAGTAAATTGGTTGGCGTTAAAACGAACCTTAGGAATGTGCAAATTAGGTAATTTTGGTGTGATGGTATCTAGAAGTGTGTAGTAAATTTGTGAGGTAGAAATTCTGTAAAAAGAGTTTTGTTTGACCTCAATGGAATTTTTAGTGAAAACTGGTCGCTACAAATTCTGCATGTACATAGACTTAGAAAAACAATTAAATGACCTTCTTAAACCTATCGGATTGCCTTGAAATGTTTATGGTAATTACCTAAGACATGGATGTGCACGTCCATGTAAGGAATTTAGCTTGAAACCACTATTTTAAGGGTTAACAACTGAGTTGAAGTTAGCGGCACAAAACTGGAAAACAGGACAGTTTGATGGTATGAATTGTGGAGCCTTGTTCTTGCTCAATTAGACTTGTATGTGATGTTTGGGCGTATGAATATTATTTCTCGGTGTGTTAGCTATGTTTTCCAGGTGAATACCCAAATTAAATAATGTTTTATGGCCCTTGAAACTAAGGTAAGGAGGGGCACTGCACTGCTGGATTCAGCAGTACCCCTTTTCAGTAATTTAATGATTTGAGGGTTTTAATCACCTCGAAATGTTACGAAATTTTTATGGCATATAACTAAGAATCCTTTGTGCATATGTGTGGCATAAGTTTCTTAAAATGGGCCCTGAATTGCTAAGTTTGAGGTCGTATGAACAGAGCGTTAATGCTGGAATACTTTTCCAGCTTAAAGGACAAGTCTGTATCTGTGTTATATGATGTATTTAGGCATGACTTGCATGTTTCATGTCACGCATTGTATTTCCATGTTCATGCAAGTTATTAGACTAATTTTATGCCAAAGAAATTTATGAAAAGCTCTTTTAAAGAAAAGGTTTCAGTTCTGAAAGAAAGATTCCTATTGGTACCATTAATTCCAAGCCAGCACAACCCGCTCCAGATCTGGGGTTAATTTATCTGACGATTAGTACGACCGTCCAGGCCCAGAGAGAATAGACCTGAGGATGATGATTTATGAACGTTAAAGCCCAGAGAGAATAGACATGACGATGATGATTTATGACCGTTCAAGCCCGGAGAGAATGATAATGATGATTGATTCTATGACCGTTTTAAGATCCGGAAATAATATATCTGAAAGGAATGGTATAACCGCCTCAGATCCGGAGATAATAGATCTGAACACTCTCTATTCTGGTTTTACAACGATGATGTTTTGAAAGAAAGAATGATCGAGTTAATTCTCATCTTATCATATTGTATCACATTTGCATATTCATACACGTTGCATCTAATTGCTAGTCGAATGCTTGATGTACTGTTACTTAGGTTATGATATTATTATTTAATATCACCTAAGTTATGATCTTATTATTTTTTGTCACATAAGTTATGATCTTATTTCCTTTGCGGCTAATGGATTGAAGGTCAGGTATGTTGGGAATCAAAATTCTTGAGATTTAGTTCTTGTGTATATTTTCCATTTAATTCTTGATTGTTTATGGTGTACTTGCTGGTGACTTTGATACTCACCCTCTTATTTTTCCCCCAGAGCCTGCAGGAAACGGGATAGAGTGGATTGACGATGAGCCTAGAGTTCCATACCCGTAGACGTGCGAGTGGAAGCTTAAGGATTTTCTTATGATAGGTTTATGTTTTTATGGACTTACGTTGGGGACTTTAATTTCGGACTTTCTTTTATTTTGCGAACATGGTTGTAAACCTAATGTCGGATATTCGGAGCGTTTTGTTTAAAAGTTTTCATTCTGCCTAAGTTTTTGCATACTTGTTAAGATGAAGGCATTAAAGTCCATAAAATTTGTTATGGACTGTGACGTGTTATGCATTGACGCCTGGTACTCTCCGTAGCGAAGTACGGCGGGCGCAACGTACGCGGGCAGGCCGGTGCAGGGCGCTACAACGTAAACTTCACCGATGTGTCACACACTTGCCATAAAAAGATGGTCAGCCCATATACATCAAAAATAGTCATAAATTTCTTGGGTCACATGTTGTAATCAGCCACTAATCATTTCATGTTGGCACACACAAATCACCCACAATTTAGGCTAAATTCGTGGAGAAGTCAAACTAAACTTCTTTGGGCACATGGGCATTTTGCATCAGCCAAAATGAGCTGATTATATACTTTATTATATTTATATTATGTGTGACCTAATATATATTACATGTGTAAGAAGTTTGAATTTGATCGGAGAAAAATCACGTAATCGGCAAAAGTCAAGAATTCGGTTTTCTACAAATATACACACATGGAATGTTTTTGAGACATAGGTGTAATATGTATCTAGATACATTTTACACATTCAAGACATGTTAAAGTATTCTAGAAAATTTAAAACAGGGCTGATCTTTATTTACCATATATGTGTAAAAATTGTGCATTATTTGACAAAGCTTACTAAATGAAATTTCAGCACATGCCCATTCATTCCACACACCATTTTCAGCCATGGTGGAGCTTACGTGAAGCTTATTTGGAATTTCAATTGGTGGAGAATACGCCATACAAGATTGGTGACATTGAAGAGGGTACCACACAAGGAAAGCTTTCAAAATGCAACACATGCTGAAAATTTTCAGCACATGTGCATAGTGGCCGATTTTTTGAGTGATATTGTCTTCAATTCGCTTCCCAAAATTCAAGGGATTGAAGTGTGGTTGTATGGTAATGTCTTGACTACATTTGAGCACATGTTTTGTAAGTTTTTTTTTCAGATTTTACAGCTCATTAAAGGATGCAAAGTTGGACCAATTAACAAGTGACAAGTAAGCAAGGTCAAGGTCATCCTTCCAATCATGTGGCACCAAGTAAGCAAGGTGGTGTCATCTCTACACAAGGCAATCTTCCAAGAGCATTAAAGAGAATTCTCAAGATGGGAGAAAGCCCTATTGGGGGCGGCCACATGTGGATAAAAAAGGAAGAATAGAGCAAACAAGGCTATGGCTACAACTCAAATCCTCTCAAGTGCAAGAAGCTATATACTTTCTTCTTCTCCTTTTCTTTCTTCTTCTTCTTCTCTCAAGCCTATTGTTCATATATGCTACATATTGTATAGGCTTTGAATATGCCACCCACACTCATTCATTTTTGTGAAAGGTTGATCAAGGTGTGATCAAACCTCCATTCAATCGGTGATAGTGTCCGTGATTTGTTTGCTCGATTGTATTTTTTTAAAAGGGTGGAGTTAGAGTTTAACTCTAATCACCCTTGTGGTAAGGTGTTTACTGTGTTTAGTGATAACCGAGGAAGGTGTTTTCGAAGACTGAAGTAGGTTGATTTAACCAAACCAGTATAAAATCCTTGGTGTTTTTACTTTACTCCACTTTACTTTCAGTTTTCAGTTTTCTGTGTTGATTTTGTTGCAACGGTAAAAATTTTAAACGATTTTCAAAAATTATAAAACTTTGGATAAATATAGCCACATAGACTAGATTTCATTTGGCGCGTATTTTAACTCATTTGGATAAGTATAATTCAGTCAAATAAGAATAGTTCTGAGACAAGTGCAATCTAATTTTGAGATTTGCAAAAGTTAAGGACATCAACGTGGTTGACAAAATTCTTAAAGGAATTTTCAAAAACTGTTTCAACCCATTAAAATACATATCTTGAGGGTCGTCATTAATTTTCAGACCATATGGAGTCACCAATTAACCGGAATAAATTTTTCAAGTCGGAGTACAGTTTCTGGTAAATATGCACAATCTGACCAAAAACGTATTTTCAAAGGGTTAAGAGGGATTTTTAATTAGCAATTTTTATGAGATACTGAGAACATGTGAGAGTAGATTGTCACCGAATTTCATAATTTTTGGAGGTCTGCAACTAGGTCATTCAAATATTTCAAATCAGGATCTGAAATCAAAAATTGTTTTCAGAAGTGAGGTTTTTGGTTCAAAAGTTTTTAAAACCCAAATTTTCCGCACCCACTATTCAACTCTCCCTTCTAGTGGAACTATACAGGTCCTACTTATAACCATTCTAATGCGTCTTTATACATATGAAAACAAAGCATTGGTAGTCATTCTATCATGTACATAAGAATTTGACGTTCTAATGAGGTTTTTAGTACACTTTTAAGGAAAGTATTCTCATTTGCCTTCATTTTGTATAGGAGATGAGACATGCATGTTTTGGCCTTAATTTCTTAGGCCACACACATCTCCTAGGGTTTGTCCACCCATGCTTTTTGTCCATGCATGTCCTCTTTGGATAACATTTTAACCATATTCCTGAACTCCACAAAAACCATACACATGCATGCACAATTTAAACATGCAAGTATACTTTTCATAACTTAGTGATAGAAGCTTCATTTTAACATATGCATACATGATCCATGCTTTGGTATGAACATAGGAGACTCCTTTTGAAACATGATTGAAGAAGCTAAGAAGAATAGTTGCCTTTGGTACTTGATTCTTACACTTAAAGGTTTAAGATCTCTTCTTTGGTCTTGGCTTGGGTAGTCACGGCCTTAATAGCCAAGAAGAAGAAAGAATTAGTCTTTCATGAAGGAGATGAGAGTATGGATGTTCTAAGACTCAATCTAAGTGAATTTTACCTTGAATGGCTTGAGATTTCTCACTTGATGAACTAAAGAAGCTCCTCCTACCTTCTTGTTGAAATCCACGGTTAAAGGCCTATGAGAGGAGTCATGAGAATCTTTTGAAGAAGTAGAAGGAAGGAAGATGTTTATGTGGAAGGATATTACACTTACCTTAGGTATTACTACTCTTGAAAGCTTGGTCCTTCACTTGGTTAATGGAAGAATTCTTCTTTCTTGTGATTGGAGCACTCACGGTGAAGAGGGAGGTTGGAGGAGAAAGAGTTGGTGTTAGTGAGAGAAGGGAATGTAATGGAAGAATTTGAGATGAGAGAAAATGATGGGTGGATAATGAAGCAGGAAATTCAAGATGAAAGATGTTTTTATGGTCTTCGAGGAAGCCTTTGCCGGATGTGTAAGGGGGGCAAATGACGAGTAGTACTTAAATTGATAAGTTAGTGGAAGAGAAAAAAAGGTTGCATGAAATCTTACTAGGTGCATGTCTTACCTGGTGTAAGAAATGGCAATGATTGAAGGGGAAATAAATAAAATTAAAGAAATAAAATTTTGAGGGTAAAATGAAGGGTGAAAAGCAATTTGCATGCAATAGGATAGGTTGGTTGTCTTACACCTTTTAAGACTTGAAATGATGGGGAATATTAAAAAGAAAGAAAATAGGAATGTTGGGAAAATAGAAAGGGGTTGACCGGTTGGGGTGGGTTCCAAGTGGGTGGTGAGTAATTGCTATTTTAACCTTGCATTATTTCCTTTATGTGTAATTTCTTTTTCCTTTATTCAATTGCTAAGTAAAACTAGTACCAATTCTTTTATTTACAAAATTGATTAGCCTACATTCCTTAGGTTAATTTAGTAGTTCCAAATATTATCTAAGGTAATGATTACGCACATTATACTAGGCTACGGTATCACGATGGTATTCATTCTAAGCATGTAAGGGGGTTGGGATGTAACATTTCCTCCCCCTTATAAAAAGTTTCAACCTTGAAACTTACCTATACTAGTAGAAGAGCTAAGGATATCGTTCTCTTATCTGTCCTTTTGGTCCCCAAGTCCCTTCATGTTCTGTGTGATTAATGCACTGAACATTAATAAACAGAATCGACTTGCTTCGCAACACTTGTTCTTTCCGATCCAAAATACACACTGGTTTCTCTGCATAAGAAACATCTTCCTGAATTTCCAGCTGCTGATGTTCTAATACGTGACTCAGGTCATGTACGTGTTTCCTCACCTGTGATACACGGAACACATCATGTATCTGTGATTACGATGGTGGTAGGGCTAACTGATACGCTACCAATCTGATCTTTTCCAAGACTTCGTATGGCCCAATAAAATGAGGGCTGAGCTTTCCTTTAATACTGAAATGTTTAACCCCTTTCACTGGTGAGATCTTCAAATACACTTTTTTGCCGACCTCAAACTCGATAGGTCAACGTTTTGAGTCTGCCAATTTTTTGCTACGGTCTGGGGCCATCTTCAACCTCTCACGTATTATCCAAACTTTATCCTTAGCCAGTTCCACCAATTCCGATCCTGTAATGGATTTCTCACCTACTTCATCCCAATACAGTTGTGATCAGCACTTCCGCCCACACAGTGGCTCAAAAGGTGCCATCCAACAGAGCTATGATAGCTATTGTTGTACGAAAACTCCATCAGCTTCACGGATTTATTCTAGATACCACAAAAATCTAATACACAAGCACGTAGCATATCTTCCAACATATGTATTGTTCTCTCGGTCTGTCCATCGGTCTGGTAGAGCCTCGCCCAGGGCCAGAGTCTTGTCATGATGCACCCGCTGTACCCTACTACGAGGAGTACAAGGTGTCATCTTCATACATGTACAAATCGTAATAACATGTATCGAAAAGCAGAAACATAATGACATAGGCTGAAATAAACGTTAACAAGAGTATATCCTAATACATCCGCATAAGTGTCATTAGTACATCCATAATACAAAATGTCAAAATACTAGAGCTGAATATCAAAAATACAAAATAGACTGTAGCCAGCTACTAATAAGCTCCATACGTCTAATCCCTGGGCTCGTCCACAATGAACTCCGGTTCAGGGTCTTATGGATCTGTGTGGTAATATAAAGGGGTGAGTGATAATAAATCACTCAGCAAGTAGTTCCACCTAGGTTCGTCAAGTGGATCATACATGGGGGTCGGGTAATGGGGTGATATAGTATGGTGACATTCAAGGAATCATAAACTCAATGTAACAGAAAGAATAAGACATAGAGTAGGTGCAGGCAAATAAAAATTTTATGTTCATGAAGACGTAAAAACACAAGTATCATGTCATGCGTTATTACCACCTATTGAAATCATCGCAAAATGAATATACTAACATGTTTAACAAACTGGTCTTAGCTTACCGTTACTTTGTTCTTGTGTAAAAATTCTTCCTTGGTTTGTTCTTGTCATTTTGTATTTCTTGTCTTATGTTCGAGGTTCTTGGCTTAACGTTACTTGGTACATGAGACATGATCGTGACATATGCAAGGGAAAAACCTTTTCTGACATATGGAGTGGAAAACCTTTTCTGAAAAGAAAACACTTTATTTCATACTTGCGTAACATGACATGGCATAACATGGGTGGCTACGGCACTTTTCATAACATGAGAAAGGTACCTACGACATACCGAATGATTCCCCGAGCAGCCACGAGTACCGTCTATGAAGCCCGATGGTCCAACCTCGGTGTTACATCATACGTACATAGGACTAACGGTGATACGTTATAGCAGAGAACCCGAGTCCCGGATACGGTGTTACACTCTGACATGACGTACTTGTCCCTGACATCCTCCCCCAGGACCAGACATCAAGCAGCCCTCCATACTAAACGTCATAGGCGTAACTGAAAAGGTAGAGAACCCTTACCCCGGACAAGGTGTTACACTCATCCTATGTATCGTGCGTATAAAAATAGGTACAGAGCCCTTGTCCCAGACAAGGTGTTATTCTTACCTATGAGTACATGCATAAGTCGTATGGAATCAATCGTCTCGCGGTACAATTCTTAAAAAATTCTTATAGACTTAAAACATTTCATGAAGTACTCAAGTGCATAAACATGTTTCTTAAAACAAAAGAATATGATAACACTATGCATGGGGTGAACTTATTTTTGGGCAGATGTCTTCATGATCATTCTTGATTTCAGCCGAGTTCTTATTTGTGAACATACATAGTTCAATTAGTTGGTGTACTTCTTACATATGAAGTTAATTTCCTTGAATTAGACATTTGTGTGAAAATAGAGCACTTATATCATAAGCTTATTATTTACGAGAGTGCATTCACTTAAAATAATCATAATGGTTTGAGTTATGCCTTTTGGCCGTATAACTTGACTTGGAACATTTTCATATTCACAATGTTAGATATTCCAGCAATATCATTTTATTATTTAAGTCAATTTTAAGACTTAATTGAATCATACTCTTATGTAGAGTTCAAAGTTGCCTTAATTTTGGGTTGGTTGCCGAATTTGAGCTTAGGGCTGAAAGGCCCTCTTGTCCCAACTTCATTTTTGTTCGTTCTACCCTTATTAACCATTATTGGACTTTAATTGTCTTAGCCCATTATGGTTATGCCAATATTGGTTACATGGAAAAATTAGTTTATATTGAACCTTGTTAGTCTACATACTTAAAAGGCCATTGGACTGAAATTAATGTAGCCCAAAGATTTAAACTTTCATTTTGCGTAATGGTGCTACTTGTGGCCCTTTTTCTTTTTATTACATGCTATAGTTACATAATCTTATTCCAATAATAATTTGTACATCAAATGCTTATCTTCAAGCATATGGCCGAAAGTGGGGGTGTTCAAAAATGGTATTCCTCATCATCAATGCAAAGCTTGATATTCATGATGGATCTAATGCATAACAACCATACTAAATAACACATACTCAAGTCATATCAAACATGCATGTTCATAATCACATAAAAATCATACTAAAATTACATGCAAGTACATAATATGTGACATCTTAGGATGATGGTCATGTTACACATAACATACAACATATGAGGCTAACAACATGAAGATTTCTATGTCATTTCCCCTTTCCAAGACCATGATCATCAATATACACATCATAATGATGGTGATGAATTCATGGCTTAGGTGGGAGGCCCTTGGACCGTCCCCTATGGGAGTAAAAATGGAGGTGTTCACACTTATAGTGACCAAGATAACATCTTTTTGTTCATGCATAAAGAAATAGATGGTTTGTGTCATCTTGTGGGTATAATCCTTCCATCTTCATAAAAATCCTTTTTATCACATATGCATATGAAGAAAGTAGACATGCATGTATCAAACTAACAAAGAAGAGCATTCTTAGTACACTTTTTAGCATCTCCTCTTTATGTGTATACAACTATCATCCAAGTTGAGAAAGTAAAGTGACAATGTACACTTCATGACATGCATGGCCTATATGGCCAAGTGATGGTCACACTTCATCTTGCATGTTGAATTTAAGTAGTATTCTAGGCATATCTCATAGTTCAACTCAAGGAAAGAACACGTACATCTATAATTTCAACATGCAAGCCCTTATTAATGCCATCAAAAATTAGAGCTGATAGTTTTAGTTGCATGAGTGATGCAATAGTTGTTAGTCAGCATACTAAACATAGATTTCAATTTTCTTGAATGAACTAGGAAGAAACACTTGCCTTTGTAGCTTGAATATTACACTAGATGAGGAAAGATCTCTTCTTTGGTCCTTTGGTTGGTGGTCACGGCCTTGAAGGCCAAAATGAAGAAAGAATTAGTCTTGCTTGAGGAAAGAGATTATAAATGTTCTAAGATTAATCTTAGATGAACTTTACCTTGAATTTGGCTTGATATTCTTCACTTATCAAGTTGAAGAATCTCTCATATTCCCTTTTTGAGGCTTACAGTTTTAGAGAAAGCCAAATGAGAGACATAGAGGGTCTTGGTGAGAAAAAGAGAATTGAATGGAAAAGAGATAGATGAAAGGGAAGATGTGGTTACCTAGGATGAAGCTTGTGATTTGCTTGAGATTGAAAGAGCTCCCTTGGTCATTGGCTTGAGTCCTCTCGGTTGGGGATGATGGGAAGGGAGAGACTTAATTTTGTAGAGATAGTGTAATGTTATGGAAACTTGTGATGAATGAGTCTACTAGGTGTAGAATGAAGGAAGGAACCAATTTGAGTTGCATTTTATGGCTTAGGGGAAGCCTTGGCCAGATGGAGTGGGGAGGAGGTGATGATGGATATTTCTTGGATAAGGAAAGTAGTGGAAGGGAAAAGTGTGTGCATAAAATTTGAGTGGGGGAATGTCTTGTTGGTCTAAGGCATGGTTAAGAGGAGAAGATGACAAAAATTGAAAAAGAATTTGGTATGTAAGGAGAGGGGAAAATCGGATAGGGTAGGGGAAATAAGGATGATGGTTGTTTCTTGGGTTAAGGAGTTAGTGAAATAAAAAAGTTTTTGCATGCAATCCTATTGGATGCATTCCTTACATAAATTAAGGCATAGCAATGATTGAAGGTAAAATAAAAGAAAAGGGTTAGAATTTTCTAGGAATTAAAATAGTAGGGGCCGGTTGGGGGAAAAATTTGGGGTGTAGGTGAACAGTGAAATTTTAATTCCATCCATCTTTAGTCTCCTTATGTGATAATTCCCTGTACTCTTTATTGAATGGCTAAATAAAACTTGTACTACCCTTTAAGTTTAAATAATAGTCTTACACTTCATAATTAATCTAGCAATTCCTATAATCTCCTTATATTATCCACTAGACTTGTTATCCCAAAACATCACGAAATTTATGCTACGTACATGACGGAAATCGGATGTAACATTTTCCCCCTACCCGATAAAAGTTTTGGCCTCGAAACTTACGTACCTTGTTCAAAGATATGAGGGTATTGTTCCTTCATTCGTTGCTCCGATTCCCAAGTAGCCTCTCTTTCAATGTGATTACTCTACTTGACTTTTACAAACGGAATCGACTTGTTTCGTAGAATTTGCTCCTTCCGGTCGACAATTTGCACTGGTTTTTCATCATAAGAACAATCATTCCGGATTTCTAGGTTTTGATGTTCCAGTATATGGCTTGGGTCATGAACATATCTTCATAATTGCGACACGTGGAACACGTCATGTATCTCGGATAGGGTGGGTGGTAATGCTAGTCAGTAGGCTACGGACCCAATCTTCTCTAAACTTTCATATGGTCCGATGAAACGAGGGCTCGATTCTCCTTTTATGCCAAAGCGTGTTACTCCTTTTGTGGGTGAAATCCTCAAGTATAATTTTTCACCGATCACGAACTCAATTGGTCGTCGCTTTGAGTCTGCCCATCTTTTGCTGCAATCCTGGGCCGCCCTTAGTCTTTTTCGTGTCTGTCGGACTTGTTTCTTAATTTGTTCTACCAATTCTGGTCTGGTAATTACTCTTTAACCGACCTCATCCCAGTATAAGGGAGACCGACATTTTTGCCCATATAACGCCTCGAAAGGTGCCATTCCAATCGAGCTATGGTAACTATTGTTGTATGCGAACTCCATCAGTTTCACCACTTTGTCCCACGAAATTTTAAAATCCAAGGTGTAGGCCTTTAAAATATCTTCCAATGTTTGTATGGTTCTCTCAGTCTGTCCATCAGTTTATGGATGAAATGCGGTACTCATCTGAATCTCAGTACCGATGGCCCGTTGGAAATGCGGTCCATAATGTGGATGTATATCATGGATCTCGGTCGTAAACTATGCTGATAGGAACACCATGCAAACTCACCACATTGTCTACATACATTTGTACCAATTTCTCCATTGGGGCCCGAATTGTCATGGGTAAGAAGTACGCGGTTTTGGTAAATCTGTCCACACTCACTCATATTGTGTCATTGCTTCCTCAGGTCTTTGGAAGTCCTATGACAAAGTCCATGGTGATGTGTTTCCATTTCCACTCCAGAATTTCTAATGGCTGCAGAAGTCCTGCCGGTCTTTGATGTTCTACTTTCACCCACTGACACGCTAAATGTCATTCGACGTAATCAGAAATTTGCTGTTTCATCCCGTTCCAACAGTAATATTGCTCGAGATCTTGATAAATCTTTGTAGCTCCAGGGTGTATTGACAGTCGGGAATTGTGAGCTTCGTTCAGGATTTCCCTCCGAATCTCCTCGTTATTCGTCACACACAGTCGATTCCGAAACCACAAACTACCATCATCTCTAACCTGGAAATCGTCTACTGGTTCTTGATTAGTCTTATTTCGGGTTCTTATCAATTCGTCATTCTTTGTTTGTGCTTCCTTTATTCGATCGATCAAAGTTGATGTTATTATTATAGTTACTAGAATGTTAGCTGTAGATTCAAGGACATCCAATTCAAATTCAACTATATCTCGTTCCAGAGGTGTTTGCCTTGCATGACTAGATTTTCTTCTTAGGGCGTCTGCCACTTTATTTGCTTTTCCTGGGTGGTAGTGAATAGAAAAATCATAATCCTTTATCAATTCCAGCCATCTGCGTTGTCTCATATTTAATTCTTTCTGGATGAATAAATATTTCAGACTCTTATGGTCGGTGTACACTTCACACCGTTCTCCATACAGGTAATGTATCCAGATTTTTAATACAAATACTACGGCCGCCAATTCGAAATCATGCACCAGATAATTTTGTTCATATAGTTTAAGTTGTCTAGATGCATATGCAATTACTCGATCTCTTTGCATCAAGACGCAGCCTAATCCATTCCGAGATGAGTCACAGTAGATAGTGAAATTCTCTCCAGCAACCGGCTAAGCTAAGATTGGAGCGGTAGTTAATCTTTGTTTAAGTTCAGTGAAACTCTTTTCACAATCTGCGGTACATTTCGAACTTGGTTTTTTTTTGTGTCAATCTGGTCAAAGGTATTGCTATTCTAGAGAACCCTTTCATAAATTTGCTATAATAGCCAACTAACCCCAAGAAGCTTCGAACCTCAGTCACAGTCGTGGGTTGGGGCCAATCCGTAATTTCTTTGATCTTTTTAGGGTCTACTTCTATGCCTGCCTCTGACACTACATGTCCCAAGAATGCAGCAGTTCGTAACCAAAATTCACATTTGTTGAACTTGCCATACATTTGCTTTTCTTTCAAAATACTCAATACTATGTGTAGATGTTCGGCGTGAGTATCCTCATCTGGAGAGTACACCAGAATATCATCAATGAAGACTACGACGAACTTGTCTAGTTGCTCCCAAAATACCGCGTTCAATAAGTCCATAAATGCGGTGGGGCATCAGTTAATCCGAATGGCTACAAGAAACTCATAATGCCTGTATCGGGTTCGAAAAGCTATCTTCGGGATGTCTTCAAATTTAATCTTTAATTGATGGTAACCCGATCGAAGATCGATCTTACTGAATGTAGAAGCTCCCCTCAGCTGATCGAACAAGTCATCTATACCGGGTAAAGGATACTTATTTTTGATACTGACTTTATTTAATTCTCTGTAGTCAATGCATAGCTGCATGCTACCGTCCTTCTTCTTTACAAATAACACTGGTGCTCCCCAAGGCGACACGCTAGGCCTGATAAACTTTTTGTCAATCAATTCCTGTAGTTGTATTTTTAACTCTTTTAGTTCCGCTGGAGCCATCCTGTAGGGAGCTTTTGAGATGGGTTCCAGTCCCAGGCACCATATTAATCTCGAAGTATATTTCCCGATCCGGTGGTAATCCTAGCAATTCCTCCAGAAATACTTCTTGAAATTCTTGAACTACTGGAATGCTTTGTAGAGTTGGGCCTCAACATCGACTTCCATAACATATACTAAAAACCCTTCATTTCCTTTTCTTAATGCTCGAAAACCCTGAACCACGGTTAAGTATATGTTTCGAGGGACTTTTCTTAACTTGTTATGTCCCTGATAGATCACTTCCTTCTATCCTAGAATTTGGATTCTTATTTGTTTCTTCCGACAATCAATCTGGGCATGATTATGAAATAACCAGTCCATACCTAGAATGACATCGAAATCACCCATCTGTATCGGAATTAGCGTGGCCTCAAATTACTGTTTCTCTATTTGAACATCACAATTCTTGTACAACTGCTGAGATACTATAACCTGATCGCCTGCAGCTAATACCCTGTAGGGAGTTTCCAACCAGAAGGGCAACTGTCCAACTTCTTAGAAAATCCTTTAGATATAAAGGAGTGGCTAGCGCCACTGTCGAACAATACGTTGGCTGCTAATCTATTTACTAGTGTCACACCTGAATCCATTCATATGTAAATATGAAGTTTCTACATTAGACACCATAAATGCTATCATCGATCTCATTATGCAATATGGGGCAATTCTTATGGTAAGCTAAAGCAATTAAAATTGAAGCAGAATGATGGAGGTTACCTGCCACAACATCAGGAGCCTCCTCAATTTCTGCATATGTCATAACATGTACCCTTGCATTAGCTCTATGGCGTCCTCCTTACTACTGTGGTTTCTTTTGTCTCTCTGGGCAATCTCTAATCATGTGTTCTGTCTTGCCACAACAAAAACAAGCTCCGCTTTGCTTTCAACATTCTCCCGGATGTTTTTCTGACATGCCTGACACTTAGGATACACTAGCTATGTCTTGTTTTGCTGACGTTGTCTCTGTAGTGGTTACTGTTGACGTTGAGGCTGTGGTCTTCAAGTTGTTCCTTTTTGAAACTTTGTCCCTTGTTCAGTTCGGCCTCCAGTTATTTCCCTAGGCCTCTTACCCTTTGTCTCCTCATCTCTTCGTTCAATCTCCTGTTCAACTCTATAACATGCATCTAGTAATTGTCCGAAGTTGTCCGGATTTTCATTTACAATCCAAATCTGAATCCTTGAGTTTAGTCCTCTTTCAAATTTTACCATCTTAATCCTTTCATCAGCCATCACCAATGGAACATACCGACCTAGCGCCGTGAATCGATGGCATACTTCGATACAGCCATAGCAGTCTCTTGCCTTAAGGATTCAAACTCACTGATATTTCTGATAGTTACTGAAGGTGGAATATAGAACTTGCGAAAATCATTCACAAAGATTTCCCAAGCTACTGGTGTGGGTAGTGGTTGAATATTATTCTTCCACCAATTATTTGCTTCACCAATCAGAAATGGGCGGATGATCTGAGTCTTAACCTCATCTGGTACTTGCAATAATTCAAAGCAGTTCTCCATCTCATCCAATCATTTTTCAGCCTCATCTGAATCTGGTCCTCCCTCGAAACTGGGTACCCGGGATCTCTTTAGTTCACTGAAGAATTATTTGGTGCCCCTCTGCTGTGTTTGTTGTGGTTGGGGTGGCAAAACTGGTGCTGCCTGTGCGTTTCCCACGACTTGTCCCAATTGAATCATAGCATCGAAGAAGGCTTGAGGAATACCTCCAGGTCCCTGCGCCGGTGGAGGAGGAACTTGCTGTGGTGGTTGTGGCGCACGATCTTCGGTCGGTGGTGCCCATGAAGATGGGGATAATTGAGTGGACCCGTCTACTCATGGTCTGCCTCGAGGTCTTGATGCCATTTAGTATATATTCATTTCAAATCATTTGCGTACTTAGTAATTAAGCATTTTGTCAGGTACATCCTAATCTAGTGAATGGTTTACGAACGTCTATACAAGGGTTGGATCACTTTGCTAACATCAATGGCTCTGATACCACCAGTAGCGCCCCGCCTGGGACCAGGGTCTCAGCACGGTGTACCCGCCGTACCCTACTACGAGGAGTACAAAGCGTCATCTTCATACATGTACAAATCGTAATAACATGTATCGAAAAGCCAAAACAAAATGACATAAGCTGAAATAAAAGTTAACAAGAGTACATCCTAATACATATGCATAAGTGTCATTAGTACATCCATAATACAAAATGTCAAAATACAAGAGCTGAATATCCAAAATACAAAATAGACTGTAGCCAGCTACTAATCATCTCCATACGTCTAATCCCTGGGCTCGTCCTAATTGAACTCTGGTTCAGGGTCTTGTGGATCTGCATGGTAATATAAAGGGGTGACCGATAACGAATCGCTCAGCAAGTAGTTCCGCCTAGGTTCGTCTAGTGGATCATATATGGGGGTTGGGTAATCAGGTGATACAGTATGGTGACATTCAAGGAATCATAAACACTATGTAACAGAAAGAATAAGACATAGAGTAGGTGCAGGAAAATAAAAATTTTATGTTCATGCAGACGTAAAAACACAAGTATCATGTCATGCATTATTACCACCGATGGAAATCATCGCAAAATGAATATACTAACCTATTTAACAAACCGGTCTTAGTTTACCGTTACTTTGTTCTTGTGTAAAAATTCTTCCTTGGTTTGTTCTTGTAATTTTTTAGTATTTCTTGTCTTATTTTTGAGGTTCTTGGCTTAAAGTTACTTGGTACATGAGACATGATCGTGACATATGCAAGGGAAAAACCTTTTCTGATATATGCAGCAGAAAACCTTTTTTGAAAAAGAAAGTAGATATGCATGTATCAAACTAACAAAGAAGAGCACTCTTAGTACACTTTTTAGCATCTCCTCTTTATGTGTATACCAACTATCATCCAAGCTGACAAAGTAAAGTGACAATGTCACCTTCATGACATGCACGGCCTATATGGCCAAGTGATGGTCACACTTCATCTTGCATGCTGAATTTATGTATTACTCTAGGCATATCTCATAGTTCAACTGAAGGAAAGAACACATACATCTATAATTTCAATACGCAAGCCTTCATTAATGCCAATCAAAATTTAGAGCTGATAGTTTTAGTTGCATGCATGATCCAATAGTTGTTAGTCAGCATACTAAACTTAGTTTTCAAAATAAAGGTACTTCAGTTTCGAGCCATGTTAGGTATGTTGATGTTGTACCCCGCTGAAAAGTCATATAGTACTTGGAGACTCATATAAGTGAATTAATAAAGTGGTATCCTTCAAGCGTCTTTCACTAAGTTTCCTTAGTGATTCTTTCATTTTAGTATGATAAGCAAATGATATAATCAATTCAAGCATGAGTTAGGGACTATATGAAGTTGCCAATTCGTTCCCAAAGGCTTAAGAAAATTTCGGCCACAAGGTTTAAAGAGGGCCTTAAAGGGGTTTTTCCCAAATTATAAGAGAGTTTAATCTTAAGGGCCTCCCTAAAATAAGCCCAAATAAAAATTAAGGAATGTAAGTAGTGGGCAATTCTTTCCCCAATTCTTGGAGAATTCCGGCCTTAGCCCAAGGGAAATTGAGAATTTCCTAATTTTATTTTAAAACAAGAAAAGGGAAATAATTAAAAAGGGGACAAACACCCACATGTCTTCTTATTAAACTCATTTGGAGAGAAATCAAGCATGATAAAGTCCCCCCCCCCCCAAGGAGTCAAAAACCGCCCCCCATGGTTGACCAAGAGCATTACCATGGTTACTTGGTATTTACTACAAGGTTAAAGAAATAACTCTAGTTAGATAAAGTAACCTAGGTTAGCCATAAAGTAACTATAGTTGACATAAAGTAACTATGGTTGACATAAAGTAACTATAGTTGAACTAAAGTAACCTTGGTTGGGCAAAATGTAACTAAGGCTAATTAACTCTAATTAACCTAAACCAAGATATGGAAAACTCCCTTCCCTCTTATTACTACCCACGGTTACCTCCTTTAACCAAGGGGAAAGAAAACTTTCTTCAAAACAACTCTAGAATATTCAACTCTCAAGAAGTCACAATGGATCAAAGAGATTTCCCCATTTCTCCATTGTAATATACGGCTAGTGAAGAAGGTCCAAGAACCATCTTCAAGCTCCAAGAACTCATCTAGGTAAGTGTATGATTAAATCTTCTAAGTAAGTTCCATATTTCAAAGGATGAAGCTCACAATATACCCTCCTTTTTCCATACTAAAAACGTAACCTACAAAGGGTCACTAAGTGAGGATTCTTCAAGCTACTAAGGAGAAGCTAACATCTTGGTGGTTTGAATCTATTTCAAGATCCATTCAAGCTTCATTTTGGTAAGATGAATCTAGCCTCAATCTAGCTCCATTCTTCATTTCAAATGGTAGCTAATGTTCTCCTTCTTCTCCTCTTCAAAAACGTGTGCTATGAGTAAAGTGGAGGAAGACTTCATTCCATTTCAACCAAGGTTCAAGCAACGGAAAAGCTCTAAGGTTCAAGGAGGCAAGTATACTCTAGCCAATCTTGCCTTATTTGTGAAGCGCATGCTCGAATGACTAGCCATTTTTAAGTTATGAATCTTAGTTGGAGATTCTAAGAGCAAGACATGAACTTAGTTGATGTAAAGAAAAGTGTTGGTATGAAAAGTGACATGTTCTAAGCGTAAATGGCAAGACTGTTGGTATGAGTCATGTGTAGCCTAAAATGAGTTATGAGACTTGAATTAACTATGTTTAAATGTGTATTTGATGTATAGTAAGTCATCTTAATAAATGAAGTTGGTTGAAGGACGCTTGAACAATAAAAAGATGAAGAAGTGCTGAAACTACTGGAGCTGGCAGATTTGTGTTGCTGATTGTGTGACTTGACAACGAACCTCAGAAGTGTTCTATTAAGCTAAATTTTGACATGACGCTAGCTCTGTGTGTGTAGTACAAGTGAGAGTTGGAATTGTAGTAAAAAGAGTTATGGTTTAGTTTTAATAAATCTTTTGGTAAAACTGCTCAAGAAGAAATTACTGGAACTGGGTAGAACAGTGTGACGTTTTGCATGACCTAAAAATGAATCTTAGGAGAATTCAAATTGGCTATTTTTTGGTGTGATGTTAGTCTCATATGTATATGAAATGTGTGAGTTGAAATTTCAATAAAAGGAGTTTTGGTTTGTCCTTAATGAAGTTTTTAGTAAGAAGTGGTCAAACAGAAGTACTGGAACTGGACAGATTTATGTGTTATGTTGAACGACCTGAACATGAAACTTAGGAGTGTTCAAATTGGCTAATTTTTGGTATGGTGATAGCCGTATGTGTATGTGAAATGTGAGAGGTGAAATTTTGATGAAAGGAGTTGTGAATTATTATTAATGAAATTTTTGGTGAAACTGCTCAAACAAAGTTGCTGGAACAGGACAGTTTTGAGTAGTAAGTTGTGTGGCTTGAAAATGCACCTTAGGAATATGAAAATGAGCTGAGTTTTGGTAGGTTGATAGTTTTGATGTGTTTATGACATATGTGAGTTGGAATTTTGGTAAAAGGAGTTATGGTTTGGTCACAATTTATTTCGTGAT
Source organism: Eustoma russellianum (assembly GCA_036186865.1). Classification (NCBI taxonomy): domain Eukaryota; kingdom Viridiplantae; phylum Streptophyta; class Magnoliopsida; order Gentianales; family Gentianaceae; genus Eustoma; species Eustoma russellianum. Next base: position 26,741,945 of record AP025069.1, on the reverse strand, counting down.
ACAACTGGTCAATCCAGTCTCTGCATGTACCAAATTTGGGAAAGTAATTAGATGACCCCTTTAAACTTATTGAATTGCCTTGGAAATTTTATGGTAATTACTTAGGGCATAGATGTGCATGTTCATGTAAAGAAACCAGCCTAAAACCACCATTTTGATGGTTAGCAACTGAGTTGAAGTTAGTGGTACAAAACTGGAAATAGGACAGTTTAATGTCTTAAGTCGTAAGGCTTCGATCTTGATCATTTAGGCTTGAATGTGATGTTTAGCCGTATGAACACTGTTCCTTGGTGAATTAGCTATGTTTCTCAGGTGATGGATCAAAATAAATAAAGTTTTATGACCCACGAAACTGAGGTAAGGCGGTACTGCCCTGCTGATTTCAGCAGTACCTTTGATGATAGTATGATGTTTTGATGTAGTTAGACATTTCGGAATGTTACGAAATTTTAATAGCATGTGTCTAAGCCTTCATTATGCATATGTATGGCATGGGTTTATGAATATGAGCACGAATTGATGAGCACGACGCTGTATGAACAGAAGGTCATTGCTGGACAGTTTTTCCAGTTTAAAAGACAAGTCCGTGCATGCATGATTATGATGCATTTGTTCACGAGTCGCATAATACATGTCATACATTGCATCATCGTCACGTACATGATTTACAGCATGATTTTTATGTGAAAGAAAGATGAAAAGCATTTTCAAAAGATGATTTTATTTTGCAAAGAATGATTCCCCACCGGTAATGTGTGTGAGTATGAACTTGGCCAGTATGATGACGTTGCCGTTCCGAATCCGGGAATAATAGATTCGAAGTGGAGATGTTACCGCCTCAGATCCGGGAAGATAGATCTGAACATAAGAAAGATGACGTTACCGTTCCGAATCCGGGAATAATAGATTCGAAGGGGAGACGTTATCGCCTCAGATCCGGGAAGATAGATCTGAACATAAGAAAGATGACGTTATCGTTCCGAATCTGGGAATAATAGATTCGAAGGGGAGACGTTACCGCCTCAGATCCGGGAAGATAGATCTGAACACTCTATTGTTTTATGACGATGATGATTTTTAAAGAAAAGCATGAAAGCTCATATGTCCCTTATCATCTCTATGCATCACACGTACATATGCATGCATATTACATTCATAAAGTGACACATGAGATTTATGTTGTGATGACCTCGTAGACCCTAAGTGAAGATTCTTATTGTGTTATTCATCGATACGAGTTACGATCCTTTAATGTTATATTCTACTTTGGGTGATGATTTTAATTAAGTTATGATCTTGCTATCCTAAGTGATGATCCCTATCAGGTATTGGATGGAGGGCATTATGCGCTACTTTTGCACATTCATTCGCATTGCATATGGACATGAGCATGATATTGAGTCTAATTGCACTAGGCTGTGTTATTACTTGCTTCGTGACTAAGTTATGATTTTATTGCCTTAATGGCTATTGATTGAAGGGATGAGATGCTAGCCAAATGTTAGAGGTAATGTTACATAGGTTTGGTCCTCCTATCTCTCGTTACCTAAGTTATGATTTCACTACTGTTGATATGTAAGCTATGATCTTATTCATGACCTTTAGGCCAAGTTGTTTTGAAGTGGTAGCTCCTAGGTTATGATCTTTATTGAGAGATGACCTTTTAGTATGTCATGATCTTTATTGAATGACGATCCTTTTTGTAGAGAAAAAGGGGTTTGAGTGATTTTCAAATACATGATTTAAATGTGCACAAAAACGAGCATAAGATAAACGTGCATGATATAAACAAACGTGTGCATGATATTGCTTAGTACTTGCCTTATTTAGCTCATATATAATGTTGCCGTACTAACGAGCCATGAAGTGTTAAAGCTTACATCATATGGCAAACATTTGTTGTGTTTATACTATTTTCAGGTGCCACCATTAATGAACTAAACTAGTTCACTAAGTGAAGTACTTAGTTTATTAAACTAAGTAGTTCATTAAAGGAAGCCACATTTGGAAAAGGCACAAAGGCAACAAAGCTATGGAAGGAAAGTTTTCTCCTCCTCCCCTCCTTAATGTGTACACGCCATATACATATATATTGCATATATTTTCAGATTTTTTGAAAAAGGCACATACACATGTATTCCAACGTACTACTGACACGTTATATATTTTACATACGTACGTTAACGTCACACCACTATACTTAACTCATATTTATGAGTATATTGAGGTCTTATATCATATGATATAAGATATGGTGATGACATTTAAATACGACACGATAAAAGGTTCTAAACCGAAAATTGTCGTATCGGGCGAATACCGAAACTTCGCCAACGTGTCACGTACTTGCCATAAATAAATGGCCAGCCCCTATACTTCAACAAACATCAAAAATTTCGTGGGTTACATGAAATATTCAGCCAAAAATACTTTCCATGTTGGCACACACAAATCACCCCACATTATGGCCAAAATGTGAAGATTCCAAGTTTAATTTTGTCACATGTTAATGGTACCAGTTTAGACCAGCCAAGTGCTGAGATTTAAAGTATATATTATATATATTATGTATAACATAATATATATAACATGTGCAAAAGTTGGAATTTAAATTAGAGAAAAATTGGGTAATCGATAAATATCGAAAATTCGGTTTTCTACGCACACAACACATGGAACGTTTTTGGTACATCATGTGACATGTATCTAGACACTTTTTACATATGATATACATCTTAAATTGTTCTACAAAATTAAATTAAGGGCTGATTGGAATATAACATGTGTGTATTATTAAATGTGCACTATTTTACAAAGTTAGCAAAAATAAATTTCAGCATATGTATATGGATTGCCTAACGTCCCTACAGCCAAGATGGAGCTTATTTGGAGCCTTGTTGGCATATTTATTGGTCAAGGATCAATCATACAATGTTGGTGAATTAAAGAGAGAAGCTACATATGGTAAGAATTCAAACTTTGTCTCACTTATAACACATGCTGAAAATTTCAGTATGTGTGAGCATGGGTGGCCGATTTTTACACATTAATATGATATATTTTATCATCTTTTATTGTGTGATTGATTGGAAGAAGAAATGGAAATAATTTGAATATTATTTAAATTAAATAAAGTGTGATATTCTACATATCACACATGCTGAAATTTTTCAGCATGTGTGTGACATGTCATGGCCGAATTGTTGAGCATAAAGTTGTCCAAGTTCATTTCTCATGTGATAAGAATATTTACCATCAATTGGTGATTCTTTTTAATATGAAAAATCAAAGAAAATGGTAATATTTTGAACTTTATCTCCATGTGTCACATGCTGAAAATTCAGCATGGTAACACCACATTATGGGCGACTTCTTGGCTTAGCAACGAAGAAAATTTTGTCTTGCAATTTATGTAATAATATTGAGCTTTATGGAAATTATTTTGTGATGATATTGGCACATGTTTTAAGTGTTATTCTCAGATTTTTTCAAGTCATCAATGATGACAACATCCAACCAATCATGAAGTGCCAAGTAAGCACAGCTTAAGTGATCATCTAATGAGAAGGTGACAAGTAAGCAAAACCATGTCACAATGATGTCTTACATTCTCCCAAGGACTTAGAAGATAATTTTCAAGAGGGAGATAGCACTATGGGGGGGCGGCCAAAACAAATTAAAAGGAGAGAAAGAAGAGCAAAACAAGAACAAGACTTGCAAGTTCAAGAATCAAAAGTGTTCTAGCCTTCTTCTTCTACATTCTCTTTCTTTCTTTCTTCTTGAAAGCCTATTGTATTCATATCTTTCAATCTTGAATAGGCTTGATATAGACCACCACATATTCCATATCTTTGTAAAAGATTGATCAAGGTGTGATCAATCTTCATTCTTGCGAGGTGGTGGTGTTCACGTGAATTGTACTCGTCATACAAGGTTTGTAAAAGGTTGGAGTTAGGTGTAACTCTATCAACCCTGCGGTAAGGTGTACTGCGTGTGTGTGATTAGTGTGAACCAAGGAAGGTGTTCCTTGAAGACTGGAGTAGGTTGTTTATAACCGAACCAGTATAAAAATCTTGGTGCAATTTACTTTCAGCATTTATTTTTCAGTTACTGCACTGATTACTCTTCTTGTTCGCATTCGTAAAAATAGTTAACGAATTTCAAAAGTCACAAAAATTTCCAGAAATATACTCACACGTTCTAGGGTTAATTTGGCACAAGTTTCAACCCTTTTGGATAAGTATAAGTCAATCAAACATCAAAAGTTCTGAGACTAGTGCAGTCTGATTTTCACACTTGTAAAGGTTGAGACTTTGATTGTAGTTGACCTACTTTCCAAAAGCATTTTGCAAAACTGTTTCAACCCACTTAAATATATTATATAAGGAGTTAGTGGTCAAAGTTTCAGAGCATTTGGATGTTCACACAAATAGGAATAAATTTTTCAAAACCGACTACCGTTTCTGGCAGATTCGCACAATCTGATTACCAATGGTTTTTGAAGGGGTTAAAGGTTGAATTTTAATTTCAAATTTTTAGGGGACCCTCATAACATCTGAGGCTAAGTTCTCTCAAAATTTCAGAATTTTTGGAGACCTCTAACCTGGTTTTAAAAACGTTTTAAAACAGGTGCTGAAAACAGAATCTGTTTTCAGAAGTTGAATTGTTCAAGTTTAAAGAAATTTTAAAAACCACACTTTCCGCACCACCTATTCAACCCCTCCCACCACCCTTCTAGTGGTGCCTTGAAGATCCTACACTTTCATGAGCTATGATCTCTGTTAAGTTTCAATCTCTGTTAAGCTATGACCTTGGATATACCTTGTGTTGACTCCTCACGAGTATTTAATGGAAGGTCACGTATGTTCTAAACCGAATTTTGGGATTCGGTTCTTGTATGTACTTTCCAGTTAATGCATGATTGTTTATGGTATACTTGCGGGTGACTTTGTCACTCACCCCCTATTTTTCCTCCCAGAGGCTGCAGGGTACAAGGTAGAATGGATTGAGGATGGACCTAGAGCCCCTACCCGTGAGTGCAGCGAAGGATGGGCAGATTAGGAGACGTGACTTGATGATTATGACTGATGACTGATTATGTAGTTGTGATGGGAAACATCTACTTTTGAGAATTTCGATACTTTGATTTGGGTTGTAAAACAAAGAATGATCTAGTGGATGTTTTTAACTCAAAGTTTTAAATTCTGCCACAGTTTCACATACTTATCTGCGTGTAAGCGCGAAAAATCCATGCATTATACCATGGATCATGATACGTATGAGACGACGCCTAGTACTCTCCTTAGTGAAGTACGGCGGGTGCACCGACTCCGGCGGGGCTGGGGTGCGGGGCGCCACAGTTGACCTACGATATAATCGCGTAATTCTATCTTTTGCATGATTTGCAAAATAAAGGGGGAGATAGAATAAGAACATGATTTTAGATTTAAATTCATGATGAATAATGAGTTAAGTTCAATTGGTGTTGAATTGATCGGAGCATGGGTTAAAGGGGAGAGTATAAGTTTAGGGGGAGCACATACGTCAGAAACATGCATCTAAAAAGAATTTGAAAACAATTGGTATAGAATTTGTGAGTTTTTCAAAACAATTCAACTGGCATAGAATTGGTAAATATGTGATAACAATTGGTAATGAGTTGTGATATTAAAATCATGTAAAGTTATTTTGAAAATCATCTGAAATGGGGAGAATGTTGAGAAGTATGTTTGGACAATTTTCAAAATTATGATTTTAAGTGCTACATGTCATAAAATTGTCACACATGATGTTACAAATGATAAAAAGTTGAATAAGTGAAAAAAAAATGACATCGATCTTTAAGTTAATGCACTTTGATCGATCCATGTACATCGATATCACATTGATCGATCTAGTAATGCAGAGAAAAATCAAAACCTTAATGCGAGACATCGATCTCTAAACTTGAGATACATCGATCGATCAATGTATACATCGTTCTCTCACATCGATCTATCGATGTAGGTCAAATACAAAATCTAAACCTCACTGTGAGACATCAATCTCTCAAGCAGAGACACTTCGATCGATCGATGTCTAGGGTTTTTAGAAAATTAGTTTCTAAAAATGATAAAATGGTTGTTTTCATTTGTACACGATTCATATATGTTTTTTATATTGTTATTATGTGATTTTGATGAATATTATTATGTCTTGTGACTAATATGCCTTGGAAGTTTCTATAACTTACCAGAAATGGTAAAAGTGGTATTTTGAGTTGCTTGTAGGTACTTGACATGGTGAAAATGATACAAGGACTTCATTATTTCTTATTCATCACTATGAAGGTATTGTTATATCTATTTCTTATCATCAAGGTCATTTTCGGAGTTTTCTATCACCAGGGGCATATTGCTCATTTTAGCCCCAAGGGCAATTTCGTCATTTTACTCGGACACATCTTGAGTATCTTATTATCTGGATTATGGAGCTTATTTATAGTGTTATGGTTTTCTATTCTATGTTCTTTTTTGGTGATATTATCTACAGTAGCAGGATATGTGACGGTTTTCAATGTCACAATATTTTCTATTCTTGGAGATATTCTTATATATGTTATTGGAGATTCTTATTCATCATTTGCTGAGATTCTTAGGGTATTATTGGTACCAAATTCACCACACCTTACAAGGAAAAAAATGTAGGAATTTTGAACTATATGTTGACAAATTCTTGTCAGCTTTATCTACTTATTTCTCTACATCAAATCTGAGTTTATACACATATATAGGTCAAAAACGTTTATATACAGGTGGCAAAGATTTATTATCCATTTTATGACTTTTGTACAAGTGGATCAACAAAATACAAGCTAGTTGGCAAAAGTTGCCAACTTGGAATCGCTCGTTTGAAACCAACAACTATGTTTGGAGGTTTGGGGATGATTTGTTCAAATTTTATAGCCACTCACATGTCCTATTCTTGTGCCGAGGAGTTGAGGGTTTCTTGGAGGCAGATTCCCTTCTATATTATCTTCATTTTACAAAGAATTTCAAAACAATTCCAAGGTGGAATTTTCGGCCAAGATAAGTTCAAAGGTGGACCAATCGTTCTTCTTCATGTTGCCAAGTGTACAAAGTGTTTATATGGCCAACCAATGATGTGAAGACACTTAATCTTTGATGATGAAGACATTGACACATTGGCATTCTTATCTTCAAGGAATATTTCACACTATAAGTAGGAGGCAAAGTGAAGAAGAGAAGATACACAACTTTGAAGAAAACTTAAATATTATTCTCTTTCTATTCTCTTCTCTTGTTCTTGTTTCATTCTTTGTGTAGCTAAGGTGTTCCATTTCTAGTTTTTGTCTAGCTAAAGTGTTCCATTTCTAGTTTCTTAGCAAAATTGATAAGGCTACATCAATAGGTGGTAGAGTTGTTGCAAACAAAGTTGCATTGAGGTGATCATCCAAGCCTTGAATAGGGTTGGTGTATAACCCAAGGATCAAGCTTGGTTGTTGTTGTATTGGCATTTGATTCATAGTAAAATCCAAGGTGTTTCTTGTGACTGGAGTAGGTCACATTGACCAAACCGGGATAATTTCTTGGTGCTCTTGTCTTGCTTCTACCTTTTTGTTTTCTACCCATGACTAGTATGATAGTCAAGTGGGTACCAGTAAGCACATAGAAATGGACTTAAAAGATTATGTTCAAGAAGGAGACATATTATACAAAAGATAACTACGTTTCAAAGTAATGCTGATGAAAGACTTTAACTACTCGATTCTCTGTTCTATTTTCTTATCTTAATTACGTTGAATGTCACTTTCATGCTTTTACACATACAGTACATGATCTGAGTTTTACTGTATTCTCTCCGCTACCACGACCCCCATGCATTATCCACTTGATGAATCTATGCAGAAATGCTTGTTGAGCGATTCGTTTTCGATCATCCCTTTATTTTTACTATGCAGACCCACAGGACCAAGAGCAGGATTTCATAGAGGAAGAGCCAAGAGAGTAGGTTCTGAGGGCTATCTAGTAGACTACTATACCAGCTTTTGTATTTTGATATTTCAGCTCTGTATTTATGATGGATGTACTGATGATGTACCGCTGATTCTGCTTCGGATGTAGTTATCTCGTACTTATGTCAATGTTTTATTCTGTCTATTTTATGATGCTTCCACTATTCGATAGATGTTTATGACGATGCACATATAGATGTTATTGATGCCTTGTACTTCTTGTAGCAGATTACGGCGAGAGTACCATGCTGAGACCCTAGTCCCAGGCGGTGCGTTGCAAGTGGTATCAAAGCCAAGGCTCTAGATCCATAGCAGGCAACATAAGATAAACAATGACACATAAGTAGGCTATGATCTTAGAATTTAAGTTTGATTATTAGAATGAGTGAGCTAGCCTTAGCATAGGTTTCTTGGAATGGCTTAATAGGGTATATAACTGAAATCACCTAATCATACTTGGGGTTGGATAAAAATTAATCCGGAGCCTTTACCATTATCCTGTTTCTTCAGAATATAAATAAAACACTTAAATAAAATTTCATTATGGAAATGTGTGAACTAGTTGTGTCAATATAATGATTTTGATAGGATGACGTCATGATCAGGTAGCCGCACTCCACCACTTTCCCCATCAGGGATGTCATCAGCCACCGAGCAGACATTGGCACTCCCGGCACATGTTTCACAGCCTCCGACCCCTTCTCTGGGGGAGAACCCTCGCTCATTTGTTGAGGCCTTGTTCATGATGAGCCAGATAGGCGGGCCACCACAGATGAAGATAGCTCGGACCCCATCACATGCCACCCCTCAGTCTCAACCTCAGCCTCAGCCTCTGCCTCAGCCTCGGAGGAGCAGTGGCTATTATTAGGGGCAGCTGGTAGGAACCTGATTTTTGAGTTTTGATTGAGTACCCGATCTAGATGAGGTAGTGGTTAGATGAGATTAAGAATGGTTTCCGGCTGATATAGGCGCCGGATGAAGTAAAAGTGCAGATTATTTGGCCGTTTTCTGATTGGTCGGGCCAGTCAGTGGTGGAGGATTTACATTTAGCCACTACACCGACCAGTAGCTTGGTTAGAGTTTGTGGAAGAATTTTGCATATTATATCTCTCCTCGGTATTGGTTATACAGAGGATAGGAGAATTTGACACCCTGAAACAAGAGGCAGATGTTCCAGTGTCCGAGTACTTTTGGCAATTCATCACACTAGGCTGTTACGTTCCTGAGGTAATGAGTGATGACAAACTTAAGATGATCAGGTTTAGGCGTGGCCTGAACCTCGGATCTAGAATTGGTTGATTGGTACACACCTAGACAATTTTGAGAGACTGCTTGAGAACTGTTACGGGTGGAACGCATTATGGGGTTATCCGAACGTGAGGAGAACTGGTGACCCTGGGGTGACAGTGAGATTCAGACTAGGAGATGGAGCCCATACCCACAGAGAGCAGTCAGGCAACCTTAACAGTCATCATCAAGTAGGAATAAGTCACAGCAACGACAGAGATTGGCAGCGACAGTTCTTGTATGCCGGCGATGTCAGAGACATCATACTGTAAATGTTGTTTGGGGACCGATGCATGTTTCGGATGCGGCAAGACTGGACACAGGATAAGAGACTGCCGAGGAGGAGAAGAATCTCATCAGGGGAAGCACAACGGCAAGAAGTGTAGCACCCCGCACCCGGACCGCGTCCGAATACAGTGCACCCACCGTACTTCACTAAGGAGAGTACAAAGCGTCATGCATAACATGCGAAAATCTATAACTTATGCCATGGACTCCCATGTTAATATTTAACATGGTAGTAAAATTTAGGCAGAATTAAAACTTTTCAAATTAAACGTGCATCACAAAAGTACAGAGTCCCCAAAGAAATAGTCCACAAAACGCATCACATATACCCCCAAAGAGTTTAGCATAGTTCATAATACAAACGTCATGGCCGCACAAAAGTCCTTAAGCTTTGCCTTCTTCAGATCTCCTTGCCTACGGATGTGGTACTCTAGGCTCATCCTTGATCCAATAAAGTGTGAGTGGTAAAAATCACCCAGCAAGAATACAATAAACTCTATGAAATACATAAAGAATTATAACATGAATGTAATACCCCAAAAACCTCAAATAATAATAATCTATACCTGATCTTTAATCCTGAGCTTGCTTGTCGTTTAGCTTAAGCATAATTTTAGGTAATGCTATACCAATAATAACTTATTAACCATTAACTGTAACATGCAACATGTCTACATGCTCGTGAGCTATGCAAAATGCAATGCATGATGTCATGTTATGTCAAAACATCATTTTGGTCCCATAAAATAACGTGTCACAAAACAGAGTGTCAGATCAATTAACCCCGGATCTGAGCGGGTCCAGAACATATCAACAGACCAATTAACCCAGGGTCTTGGACGGGTCCAGAACATGTATTAGATCAATTAACCCCGGATCTGAACGGGTCCAGAACATGTATCAGACCAATTAACCCAAGATCTGAACGGGTCCAGAACATGTATCAGATCAATTTACCCCGGATCTGAATGGGTCCAGAACATATCATGTCAACAGAACAATTAACCCCGGTTCTGGAGTCGGGTTAGTCGCATGCTTGGCCGGCAAAGGAATCATGAAGCTTTCTTTAAAACATGGGACCATAAAATCTTTTCATGCGTCGCGGAAAACATTTTCACTTGAAAAGACTTGCTTGCATAAAATTCATAAAATTAGATTCATGTGGCATATGGACATGCATGATACATGGAATGATATGCAATGCAAGTCATTACGTGAATAATCGTAAACATTTCTTATAACATGTCAATAAGCATGATTTCGGAAACTAAATATTTCAAGATTTTTACTTCACGTTCATGGGGCGGTCAAGCTAACCTAACGGGTCCATTCCCATAATCTTTTGTCATACATGCGTTTGGTGGGGTCTTATGTACATGTCGTAAAATTTTCGTAACTTCCTAAGACAAATAAAATCCTTAAGCCATCCAATCCTTATCGAGTGTACGTGCTGAATTCTGCGGTATAATCACCACATTACCTTATCTTTTGAGGCCTTAAAACCTTAATTATTTGGACCATAACCCGAAAAATATAATAAACCCCCTAAGGATTAATATTCATGAGCCCAAACCGTGTATATAGATCCAAATCCATCAAATTGGGCCTTTTATGATTAATCCCCTGTTTAGCCCAATTTCCAGTTTAAATACATCCACTTCATGTCCATATTTACCCACCAAAACATTAAGACCAACTTGATTAATTTGCATGATCTTACTCCTTTATGTCTTAGGTGATTGTCATAAAATTTCCAGATCAATCCAATAACCTTAAAGAGCTCATTTAATCAATTTTCTGAAACAGGTCATGTGTTGTAACTGGATTGACCCATTTTACTAAAAATTCAATTGTGGCAAAACCATGATTTCGTTTTCCGAAATTCTAATTCACACATGTCATAAACATGTGAAACTTGTATTCCACCGAAAATTAGCCTATTTGCAAGTTCCTAAGGTCCATTTCTGAGTCCAGTAGCCCGTTACTTAATTTCTGCTCTGTTCCAGTAATTTCAATTGAGTAGTTTTACTAATTAAATCATTAAAAATAATCCACAGCTTGTTTTACCAAAATTCTAAATTTTGTATTCACTACACATATAGGACTACTACCATGCCAAAAATCAACTTTATTGAACATCTACAAGGTCCCTTTTTAAGCCAATCAAAAAGATGTACTGTTCTGCTCAGTTCCAGACTTTTCAGTCTGAGCAGCTTTACCAAATATTTTATTAAAAATAATACACAACTCATTTTACTAAAATTCTAACTTTCCTATTTCCTACACCCACCAGGCTATCACCAAAACGAAAATCAGCTTTATTGAACATCTACAAAGTCTCTTTTCAAGGCAATAAAAGAGATGTACAGTTCTGATCAGCTCCAGACTTTTCAGTCTGAGCAGCTTTACAAAATATTTTATTAAAAATATTCCACAACTCATTTTATCAAAATTCTAACTTTCATACTTCCTATACACACAAGGCTGTCACCACACCGAAAATCAGCCTTTTTGAACATCTACAAGATTCATTTTAAGACCATTCAACACGTTATATCATTCTGCCAAGTTCCAGAATTTCCAGCCTGAGCATTTTTACCCAATATTTTATTAAAAATAATCCGTAACTTATTTTATCAAAATTCCAACTCTCATATTTGCTACACACATAGGGATAACTTTTTACCAAAAATCATATTGATTGAAGGTCTACATAACCTATTTTTAGGCTAGTAAATACGTTACTCAATTCTGCCCAGTTCCAGTAGTTTGATGTTTGGTCATTCCTTTAAGTCAAATGTCCACTATTTCCCTTATTCTTATGAAATAGCTTATTGGTTAACACATACACTCCTTTATAACATGAATATCCAGATTCCATACTTATTATAAAGTAACCTTTGCATCATACCAAACAGTTTGCAGATAGTAAACCAAGCAAGTGTCATATATGCACAAAACAAGTGTTCTTCCTTGAAATCATTACTCACCTCCCTTTCCATCTTTTAGGCCGAAACATATGTGGTACCTTAACCACATTTTACAACATGTATTCAAGCATGCAACACATTCAAGAGTCCTTTTTGGTCTAATCTTGCAACAACTTCATAAAAACTCATATCCATCACATGCATGCTTTTCCTAGGACCTTTCAAGTTACAACCAAGGGTTAATCTTGCCTAGGCTCACTTAGGTAAATCTTATTTCATCTTAAATCAGCCTATTACTATATTGCATGTAAGAAAAGACTCCATCTTCGAAAGTATAAATCACATACAAGGCCTTAAGGAATCACTAAGATATAATCTTAAACTTAAGATATTCAACTAAAGATCACATCTTTGGAACTTTTAATCATTCAAGTCACTAATTCTTTAAGCAAGTCATGAGAGATTAGTGTATACTTGCCTTCCTCAAGCTTAAGCCTCCTTAGTTTGGGACTTGGATGAAATGCAATCTTCCTTCTCTTCAATGTGCAACCCCACGGTTTTGGGGAATGAAAAAGAACAAAGGTTAGTCTTTTTCTTAAGTAAAAGATGTATCCAAATAGAGGCTAGATTGACTTACCAAGGTGAAGTTTGAATGGGGTTTAATCCTCTTAAGAATCTAGCACCTCTTAAAGGCAAGCTTGGCCTAGTGACATGGTGGTCACGGTTTTCCTTGGACAAGAAGAGGAGTACCAATGTGAGTTTCATCCTTTGGAATATAGAATTCGTTTAGGAGATTCAACATGCACTTACCTAGATGGGTTCTTGGAGCTTGAAGATGAAGATGGACTTGACACTCCAAAGCTTCATTATGGCCGAAAGTTGAGCATGTGAAGGGAGGGGAAGATTGTCTAAGTATTGTCTTGGTTTCCTTTCCAGAGAGAGAGTTCAAGATACAATATAGTGGAGCTTCTAGGTTCTTCTTAAGATGAATCTTGATGGGGGATGGGAGAGGGAACCGTTAGGTATGTTAGAGGGGAAAGGGTTTTCCTTAACTTTTGTTAGGCTAATAAGAACTAATTAACCTTGGTTACTTTGTACCAACCATAGTTACTTTAGTTCAACTATAGTTACTTTTTGTCAACTATAATTACTTTATGTCAACTATAATTACTTTATGTCAACTATAGTTAATTTATGTCAACTATAGTTACTTTATGTCAACTATAGTTACTTTATTGGTTAACTTGAGTTACTTTACACAACTAGTGTTACTTCCTTAACCTTGTAGTAACCATGGTAATTTTCTTGGTCAACCATGGGGGGGTGGCGGTTTTAACCTTTGAGGGGACCCTACCATGCTTAATTTCTTTCCAAATGAGTTTAATAAGAAGCCATGTGGGTATTTGCCACCTTTTTATTAATTATTTCCCCTTTTCTTGTTTCAAAAATAAATTAGGAAATTCTTAATTCCTTATGGCTAAAAGGGCCGAAACTTTGCAATAGTTGGGGGAAAAATTGTCCACTATTTACAACTCCTAAATTTCCATTTTTGGGCTTATTTTAAGAAGGCCCTTAAAATTAACCTCTCCTATAATTTGGAAAAACCCCTTTAAGGCCCTTTGCAAACCTTGTGGCCGAAATTTTCTTAAGCCCCTTTGGGTGAATTTGAATTGGTCATGGTCCATATCTCATTCTTGAATAATTATATTGTTTGCTTATCAACATAAAATAAAAGAATCACTAAGAAATCTTAGTGAAATGCACTTGAAGGATACCACTTATTAATTTACTCACACGAGTCTTCAAGTACAATATGACTTTTCGTCGGGGTACAACATTCTCCCCCCCCCCCTTAATCTAAGTTTCGTCCTCGAAACTTCAGGCTAGTCAACAAGATGGGGCGTCTACTCCTCATGCTTTCTTCCGTTTCCCATGTGGCTTCTTCTTTAGGTAAATAAGATAGCATAAAGCGTCTATTTAGCTCCCTCAGAACTGCTTTGTTCAATTCATCTTAGAGGTCTCGTCAGAATTTATTCTAATTCTCTAGAGGTGTTATCGTAACCTACCTCATATCTCAAGCACTTGCAACCTTTATACTATGTACTTGATAATGAAATCCATTCCGTGTAATCATGATCATAACAGACTTATAATTTCCTTTTTTTTATAAAATATGAAAAACTCAGCAGAGATCATTAACTCTGGGATATAGACCATTAGTTCTTTTCTGTAACCGTCCTTTCAGTAATCATGTAACGGTCATCTTACGTATGAAACAGCATCCAATGTCTTTCCAAATAATTCCAGTAAGGTATACATACCAAGCTCTTCATAAGGTATGTGCTACATTCATCTGTCTCGCTGATCGCCTTACTACGTAATAACTTTTACTTGTTGCGATCATTTCAAAAATCGAACTAGAAGTTGTGGTTCCTCATTTGAAACTTATGTTCCTTTTATGACATTTGAAATGTTTCTTGTTCATTCTAAATCCTTGTTTCCTCTTTTGATACCTGCAACATGTACGTATCACTATTTGGATCATCATGTCATACATAAGGAATGAGGACACGCCAAGTTGTAACGTCATTGCTGTAGTGTATTAGATACCCTCAACTTATAAATTCCTGATCCAAATATTATGTCTTATGGGATTCTCTATTCCGCCTCCCAAATGACCATTGTTTCAGATCTTTTCCTAAACAGTCCCGTAACGCTTCATCACCTTATCACATTTCTGTGAATTCTTCCATAAGAAACCCTAATATACAAATTCACTAAGCAAGTTACCTGACTCCCAAACAGTACATCACTTAACAATTGCTTACCCAAAGCTGGTTAAGCGGATCATTGATCTTAGTCAAAGGGTATTCATTCTTATGGTGACCATGTTGAGTTCCTTATATTCTATGCAAAGACACGGGCCTCCATTCTTCTTTTCTACAAATAACACGGGAGCACCTCAGGCAAAACGTTGGGCGGATAAGTTCCTCCCTTAAAAGCTCATACACTTTTTCCCTTTTGATTCGGCAAGCCCCTTTGGTGAGTTGCCTTCATAGACTTGGGGAATTCTTTATCATCATTCTAAGGTGGCCCGTTCTCCTAAAACATGGTTTTCATAATCATGACCTATTTTCCATAGCTTTCCTAACATAGTGTTTTCATATCGTGATGTCATAAGGTGTTCCCATTTGGCTATTGTACTCTTGTTAATAGCACACGATATGCCGATCCATTCCCCATATAGTGCAACAAAATGTGTACAAGTGCTAATAGTGACGCATCATGACGAGGACCCTGTAGGATCTGCAAGGCACCACTAGAAGGGGGGGGGTTGAATAGGTGGTGCGGAAAGTGTGGTTTTTAAAATTTCTTTAAACTTGAACAATTCAACTTCTGAAAACAGATTCTGTTTTCAGGACCTGTTTTAAAACGTTTTTAAAACCAGGTTAGAGGTCTCCAAAAATTATGAAATTTTCAGAGAACTTAGCTTCAGATGTTATGAGGGTCCCCTGAAAATTTCAAATTAAAATTCAACCTTTAACCCCTTCAAAAACCGTTGGTAATCAGATTGTGCGAATCTGCCAGAAACGGTAGTCGGTTTTGAAAAATTTATTCCTATTTGTGTGAACGTCCAAATGCTCTGACAATTTGACCACTAACTCCTTATATACAATATTCAAGTGGGTTGAAACAGTTTTGCAAAATTCTTTTGGAAAGTAGGTCAAATACAATCAAAGTCTCAACCTTTGCAAGTCTGAAAATCAGATTGCACTAGTCTCAGAACTTTTGATGTTTGATTGACTTATACTTATTCAAAAGGGTTTAAACTTATGCCAAATTAACCCTAGAACGTGTGAGTATATTTATGAAAATTTTCGTGATTTTTGAAATTCGTTAACTATATTTACGAATGCGAACAAGAAGGATAATCAGTGCAGTAACTGAAAAGTAAATGCAGAAAGTAAATGGCACCAAGAATTTTATACTGGTTCGGTTATAAACAACCTACTCCAGTCTTCAAAGAACACCTTCCTTGGTTTACACTAATCACACACACGCAGTACACCTTACCGCAGGGTTGATAGAGTTACACCTAACTCCAACCCTTTACAAACCTTGTATGACGAGTACAATTCACACGAACACCACCACCTCGCAAGAATGAAGATTGATCACACCTTGATCAATCTTTTACAAAATTATGGAATATGTGGTGGTCTATATCAAGCCTATTCAAGATTGAAAGAAATGAATACAATAGGCTTTACAAGAATAGAGAAAGAAAGAAGATGTAGAAGAAGAAGAGCTAGGCTTTTTGATCACTTTGATTTGCAATGCTTGGCCCTGTTTTGTTTGCTCTCTTCTCTTTCCTTTTAATGTGCATGGCCGTCCCCTAGGTGGTGCCTCCCCCTCTTTAAAATTATCTTCTAAGTCCTTGGGAGAATGTAAGACATCATTGTGACAAGGCCTTGCTTACTTGGCATCTTCTTATTGGATGATCATTTAAGCTTCGCTTACTTGGCACCTTCTTATTGAATGAATGTTGTCATCATTGATGACTTGGAAAAAATCTGAGAATTACACTTAAACATGTGCCAAAAATCATCACAAAATAACTTCCATAAATCATAAGATATATCACATAAATTGCAAGACATTAAATCCTTCCTTGCTAGAGAAAAAAATCGGCCATAATGTCTAATTGCCATGCTGAATTTTCAGCATGTGACACATGGTTGAATAGTTCAAATCATTACCATTTTTCTTTGTTTTTTCTTTATAAAATGAATCACCAAGTTATGGTAAGTATTTCTATCTCATGAGAAATGAACTTGGACACTTCCAAGCTAACAAATTCGGCCACCATGTCTTACACATGCTGAAAAATTTTCAGCATGTGTGATATATAAAATATCACCCTTTATTAATTTAAATAATATTCAAATCATTTCCATTTCTTCTTCCAATCAATCACACAATAAAAGATGACAAGTTATAGCTCATTTAATTGACAAAATCGGCCAGCTTGTTTGTAGCATGCTGAAATTTTTCAGCATGTGATATAAGTGAGATATATTTTGAATTCTTACCATTTGTAGCTTCTCTCTTCAATTCACCAACATTGTATGATTGATCCTTGACCAATCAATATGCCAACAAGGCTCCAAATAAGCTCCATCTCAGCTGTAGGTGGCGTTGGAAATGATTGTGTATGTGCTGAAATTTATTTTTGCTAACTTTGTAAAATAATGCACATTTAATAATACACACATGTTATATTCCAATCAGCCCTTAATTTCATTTTCTAGAACACTTTAAGATGTATATCATATGTAAAAAGTGTCTAGATACGTGTCACATGATGTACCAAAAACGTTCCATGTGTTGTGTGCGTAGAAAACCGAATTTTCGATATTTATCGATTACCCGATTTTTCTCTAATTTAAATTCCAACTTTTGCACATGTTATATATATTATGTTATACATAATATATATAATATATACTTTAAATCTCAGCACTTGGCTGGTCTAAAGTGGTACCATTTACATGTGACAAAAATTAAACTTGGAATTTTCACATTTTGGCCTTAATGTGGAGTAATTTGTGTGTGCCAACATGGAAAGTATTTTTGGCTGGTTATTCAGTGATGTGCACGAAATTTACATCAAATTTTGATCTATAGGGGCTGACCATTTATTTATGGCAAGTACATGACACGTTGGCAAAGTTTCGGTATTCGCCCGATACGACAATTTTCGGTTTAGAACTTTTTATCGTGTCGTATTTAATTTTTCATCACCATATCTTATATCATATGATATAAGACCTGAATATACTCATAAATATGAGTTAAGTATAGTGGTGTGACGTTAACGTACGTAAAATATATAACGTGTCGGTAGTACGTTGGAATACATGTGTATGTGCCTTTTTCAAAAAATCTGAAAATATGTGTAATATATATGTATATTGGCGTGTGTAATTAAGATGGGGTGGAGGAGAAAACTTTCCTTCCTTAGCTTTGTTGCCTTTGTGCCTTTTCCAAATGTGGCTTCCTTTAATGAACTACTTAGTTTATTAAACTAAGTACTTCACTTAATGAACTAGTTTAGTTCATTAATGGTGGCACCTGAAAATAGTATAAACACAACAAATGTTTGCCATATGATGTAAGCTTTAACGCTTCATGGCTCGTTAGTACGGCAACATAATATATAAGCTAAATAAGGCAAGTAATGGCAAAGTATCATACATGTACACGTTTATATATATCATGCGCATACATGTACACGTTTACATATATATATATATCATGCATTTAAGTCACTTATTTTGAAATCACTCAAACCCCCTTATCTCTACAATCTCCCCCTTTTGATGATTTTCAAAATAATTTATGCACATGATTTAAATGCTATCTCTCCCCCTTGAAACATGCAGAAATTTGAAATTTGAATTTCGAATTTCAAATCCGGCTCCCCCTTGATTTGTGCAGTTAATATCAATTAGTCTCTGTCCCCCCTTAAATCATGCTTTTCTCTCCCCCTTTATTTTGGAAAGTAAATCAAAAGATTCCTGTCAAAAAGGAAAGTAAATCAAATCACGTCAAATCAAATCATATCAACGGGAATCATGTCTAATTTAGAACGAAGAGATTCATACGTGGCTTGATTTAAGGATTTTGTAAAGATATCCGCTACTTGTGCTTCTGTGCGTACGTGATCTATGATAATATCACCATTGTTTATGTGATCACGAAGAAAGTGATAGCGTACTTCTATATGCTTAGCCTTAGAATGTAACACGGGGTTCTTAGACAAGTTAATTGCACTCATACTATCACAATATATAGGAATTTTATTTATGGTAATTCCAAAGTCCGAAAGTTGTTATTTTATCCACAACAACTGTGTGCAACAAAGACTAAGTGCCACGTTCTCAGCCTCAGTAGTGGACAAAGCAACAATTGCTTGTTTTTTGGAAAACCATGAAATAAATGAATTTCCTATAAATTGGCAAGTTCCGCTCATGCTTTTTCTATCTATTTTGCAGCCACCATAATCTGCATCAGTGTAAGCATGTAAGTCAAAGGTAGAATCCTTATCATACCAAATTCCTAGGGTAGGCGTGTGCTTAATATATCGGAATATTCTTTTTACCGCATTGAAGTGAGACACCTTAGGTTGACTTTGAAAACGTGCACACATGCATACACTAAAGATGATATCAGGCCCACTAGCAGTTAAATATAGCAAAGAACCTATCATAGATCGATATAATCCATTATCAACGTCTTTACCATGTTCGTCTTTGTCCAATTTAGTAGTGACACTCATAGGGGTGGGGGATGGTTTCAAATTTTCAAAATTAAACTTTTTAATCATGTCATTAACATATTTTTCTTGGCTTATATGAATCCCTTTACTCGTTTGCTTAATCTGCAAGCCAAGAAAATAATTAAGTTCACCAACCATAGACATTTCAAATTCAGATTTCATGCAATTTTCAAAATCTTTAACAAGTCTATGTGAGGTAGAACCGAAAATAATGTCATCAACATAGATTTGGATAATAAGTAAATCCGATTTTTCTTGTTTCAAAAATAGTGTACTATCTATAGTACCACGTTTAAAATCATTTTCTAAAAGGAAAGTAGCAAAACGATCATACCATGCTCTCGGTGCTTGCTTTAGCCTTCTTTAGTTTGTACACGTGATCTGGATGTTTCAAATCTTCAAAACCGGGTGGTTGTTTCACGTATATTTCTTCTTGTATGAATCCGTTTAGGAAAGCACTTTTTACGTCCATTTGATACAATTAAAAATCGTTCATGCAAGCAATAGCAAGTAATAGCCGTATAGCTTCTAGACGTGCTACGAGTGCGAATGTTTCATCGTAGTCAATTCCTTCTTCTTGATTATATCCTTGTGCTACAAGTCTTGCTTTACTTCTAACAACCTTTCCATCTTCATTCATTTTATTCCTAAATACCCACTTTGTGCCTACTATAGTCTTATCTTGTGGACGTGGCACTAAATCCCATACATCGTTTCTGACAAATTGAGTAAGTTCATCATGCATGGAATCAATCCAAGAAGAATCACTCAAAGCATCATGCACGTTTTTGGGCTCAATTTCAGAAATCATAGCATGAAATTCATTTATTTCATCCGAAGTAATTCTTCTACGTGGTCGCACACCGTGAGTGAGGTCGCCTATGATGAGATCATGTGGGTGATCTCTATGCCATCTTGGTTGATTATTTTCTAAGTTATCATGCATTTCTATGTGATCATGCATTTCTAGTGTGTCATTCATATCATGCATATCAAAAGAATCATCATTTTCATTCAACACGAGTTTCAATTCAAAATCATCTTCATATTCCTTATCTTTATCAATCTCACCAACTTCATTGAATTTCACATGAATAGATTCCATGATTTGTCTAGTGAGAGGATCATGACATCTATATGCCTTCGAATTTATAGAATATCCAACAAAAATGCACTCAATTGATTTGGATTCAAATTTATCTAAATTATCTTTTGTATTTAGAACAAAACATTTGCATCCAAACACACGAAAATAGTCAATCTTAGGCATACGATCATTTAAAATCTCATAAGACGTCTTGTTTATTTTCTTTCTTATAGATAAGCGATTTACAATATAGCATGCACAATTTACGGCTTCCGCCCACAAAAATCTAGGCAATTTATTTTCGCATAGCATAGTCCTAGCGATTTCTTGTAATGTACGATTCTTTCTTTCTACTACTCCATTTAATTGTGGAGTTCTAGGTGGCAAAAACTCATGCTTAATTCCTCTTTCTTCGCAAAATGAAATTATCTCTTTCTTTTTAAACTCACCGCCTCTATCGCTTCTTATCTTTTTCACATTTACACCGTATTGATTTTCAAGTTGTTTAATCAATTTTGCAATTTCAATGGCGCTATCATCCTTATGTGCAAGAAATAAAGTCCAACTATAACGAGAAAAGTCATCAACAATTACGCATGCATAGTGGCGCCCACCAAGGCTTGTAGTGCGACTAGGACCAAACAAATCTATATGCAGTAGTTCTAATATTCTAGTCGTGCTTATTTCATTTTTCGGCTTAAGTGACTCACGTGTTTGTTTGCCTTTTATGCAAGATTCACACAACTGAAAGTTGTCCAAATCAAGCGTAAGCAATCCCCGTACTAGGTTCTTTCGTTGAAGTTTTTCTAGTATGGAAATGCCAATGTGTCCTAAACGTTTGTGCCATAAATTCATATTGGGTTCATTTGACATAAAACACTTAAGTTTAGCGTCTACTACATCATCCATAGATAGCGTAAAAATATTGCCTTCTCGTTTTCCTTTTAAAACGGTTTCTCCATTTTTATTTATTATGTTGCAACAAGGGTGAGTAAAACACACATTAAAACCATTGTCAACAAATTGAGAAATGCTAAGAAGATTGTAGGATAAGTTGCTTACCAAAAATACGTTGGAGATTTGGAGAGTGTTTGGATTTCCAATCGTACCTTTTCCGATGATCTTGCCTTCGTTGTTGTCTCCAAAGGTCACGGATCCGCCTTTTGTGACCTTCGTTAGTTTTGTGAATAGGCTCAGGTCACCCGTCATGTGTCTCGAGCGTCCACTATCAAGGAACCACTTTATAGATGTATCTTTCGATGTGTGGGCTCCCTGCAATGTGCAAAGGTGATTTAGGTACCCTTTTAACTTTGGGTCCTTTCGAGTTAGTTAATCACCTCTTGGTAAAAGTACCTTTCGGTACTCATACTTGGGTGATCCTTCTCGGTCTATCAAATGGCAAGAATGTAGATGAAGGTGCGATATAGTAGACATGTGGTGCATGCACTTTGGGCCTTTGCCCAAGGACTCCTCTATACTCACTAAATGAAGGACGTTTTTGATATGTCCTTGTGTGTGTGTGTGTGTAGTGCGTGGATGATATGAATTTCGTGTATGCATTGTTCTTTTCTTTTCATATCTATATGGTACAAGGTTATATTTCGCATGATATGAAGAAGAAGTGGGGCGTGATGAGGAAAGTGACGGTTTTTGCGTCATCTTAGACGCCGCTTGGGGCTTTGGAGTGTCTACTTTCTTAGACACCATAAACTTAGTTGGTTTGGTTGATATTTCATTAGTATCAACGTATCCCAAACCCGTTTTGTAACTGTCATGCTTTTGTGATAATATAATGCGATGCAGCATGTTGGATCCCGTATCAAACTGTTTCACCTTTTTCTCTACATCGGCATTCCTTGATTTTAATTTTGAAATCTCGGATTTCAATTCAACGTTCTCGGATGTCAATGATGAAATTTCAGATTTTAATGAATTTATAATGCATGACGAATCTTCTTTTGAATCGTTTAATTGAGACACAAGATCTTTGTTAGAAGATTCTGACAATTTCTTGTCTTCAATTAATCACTTCTTTTCTTTTGCAAGAGTCTTTGAAAACTTATGCAATTCTAAATATTGACTAAATAAATCATCATATAAACATTCAGAATCGGAATCAGAGTCGGAAGATACCTCATTTGATGCTTTAGATGTAAAGCATACTTGTGCCTTGTGTTCTTCCATATCATCAGTCTCAGAGTCGGATGTGTCACTCCAAGTGGAGGCTTTGAATGCTCTTCTCCTTTGCTTAGGTTCTGAGACGAGTCTATTCTTGTTCCGATCCTTGTCAGGGTATTTTTTTTATTTGTTTTTCTTTATTAGGGCAGTCATATGATAGATGTCCAAGTTTGCCGCATTCATAGCACTTTATTTCCTTATTTTTATTTTTATTTTTATGATCCTTAGATGAGGTAGACTTATGTTTCATCGATTTTCTCAATATTTTTCTTAATCTTTTAGCCATTGTGATTAAGTCCTCATCATCGGAATCTGTGTCACTATCATCTACGACGTATTCATTTGATTGAAATGCTATAGCCCTATCATTATTAGAAATGGACTCAGAATGTCTTAAAGCAAGTTTGTTTTCATATACCTTAAGTGATCCGATTAGTTCTTCCATTTTAATCGATTTGGTCTCTTTGCTTTCTTCTATGGCTGTTACTTTAGGGTCCCACTCGGATGGAAGTCTTCGCAAAACCTTTTGTACCTTTTCCTGCATAGTGAAGGCTTTGCCAAGAGACTCAAGAGAATTGTAAATGTTAGTCAAGCGTAAATCTATCTCAACAATAGACTCATTTGGCAATAATTTAAAGGACTCAAGTGTGGACATAAGCATATTGATTTTGGACTCCTTTACTTGGCTAGTCCCTTCATGTTTCATTTCAAGAATATGCCACATCTCTTGAGCAGTAGAACAATTTGACACGTAACTAGCCTCACTTTTACTTAGGCCGTTTAATAGTAGTTGCATGGCTTTAGCATTCATACTCAACTTCTTTTTGTCATCACTAGTGTATTCTTGTTTCGTTTTTGTAACCTCTAGTGTGACACCATCAATAGTTGACGTCTTAGTAGGAACAAATGGACCGTCTTCTATGATGGACCATAGATCAATATCAATAGCCATAAGAAAAAGTTTCATTCTTAATTTCCATTGAATAAAAGACTCACCGTCGAAAAGAGGAGACCTTACAGTTGACATTCCTTCTTGCACGGTTGTGGTTGCCATCTCACTGAATCGTTGGATTCTTTGAAGTGAGTGTTCCTGCGCTCTGATACCAATTGTAGGATCTGCAAGGCACCACTAGAAGGGGGGAGGGTTGAATAGGTGGTGCGGAAAGTGTGGTTTTTAAAATTTCTTTAAACTTGAACAATTCAACTTCTGAAAACAGATTCTGTTTTCAGGACCTGTTTTAAAACGTTTTTAAAACCAGGTTAGAGGTCTCCAAAAATTCTGAAATTTTGAGAGAACTTAGCCTCAGATGTTATGAGGGTCCCCTAAAAATTTTAAATTAAAATTCAACCTTTAACCCCTTCAAAAACCGTTGGAAATCAGATTGTGCGAATCTGCCAGAAACGGTAGTCGGTTTTGAAAAATTTATTCCTATTTGTGTGAACGTCAAAATGCTCTGAAAATTTGATCACTAACTCCTTATATACTATATTTAACTGGGTTGAAACAGTTTTGTAAAATTCTTTTGCGAAGTAGGTCAACTACAATCAAAGTCTCAACCTTTGCAAGTCTGAAAATCAGACTGCACTAGTCTCAGAACTTTTGATGTTTGATTGACTTATACTTATCCAAAAAGGTTGAAACTTGTGCCAAATTAACCCTAGAACGTGTGAGTATATTTCTGGAAATTTTCGTGATTTTTGAAATTCGTTAACTATTTTTACGAATGCGAACAAGAAGGATAATCAGTGCAGTAACTGAAAAGTAAATGTAGAAAGTAAATGGCACCAAGAATTTTATACTGGTTCGGTTATAAACAACCTACTCCAGTCTTCAAGGAACACCTTCCTTGGTTCACACTAATCACACACATGCAGAACACCTTACCGCAGGGTTGATAGAGTTACACCTAACTCCAACCCTTTACAAACCTTGTATGACGAGTACAATTCACACGAACACCACCACCTCGCAAGAATGAAGATTGATCACACCTTGATCAATCTTTTACAAAATTATGGAATATGTGGTGGTCTATATCAAGCCTATTCAAGATTGAAAGAAAAGAATACAATAGGCTTTACAAGAATAGAGAAAGAAAGAAGATGTAGAAGAAGAAGAGCTAGGCTTTTTGATCACTTTGATTTGCAATGCTTGGCCCTGTTTTGTTTGCTCTCTTCTCTTTCCTTTTAATGTGCATGGCCGTCCCCTAGGTGGTGCCTCCCCCTCTTTAAAATTATCTTCTAAGTCCTTGGGAGAATGTAAGACATCATTGTGACAAGGCCTTGCTTACTTGGCATCTTCTTATTGGATGATCATTTAAGCTTCGCTTACTTGGCACCTTCTTATTGAATGAATGTTGTCATCATTGATGACTTGGAAAAAATCTGAGAATTACACTTAAACATGTGCCAAAAATCATAACAAAATAAATTCATAAATCATAAGATATATCACATAAATTGCAAGAAATCAAATCCTTCCTTGCTAGAGAAAAAAATCGGCCATAATGTCTAATTGCCATGCTGAATTTTCAGCATGTGACACATGGTTGAATAGTTCAAATCATTACCATTTTTCTTTTTTTTTTCTTTATAAAATGAATCACCAAGTTATGGTAAGTATTGATATCTCATGAGAAATGAACTTGGACACTTCCAAGCTAACAAATTCGGCCACCATGTCTTACACATGCTGAAAAATTTTCAGCATGTGTGATATATAAAATATCACCCTTTATTAATTTAAATAATATTCAAATCATTTCCATTTCTTCTTCCAATCAATCACACAATAAAAGATGACAAGTTATAACTCATTTAATTGACAAAATCGGCCAGCTTGTTTGTAGCATGCTGAAATTTTTCAGCATGTGATATAAGTGAGATATATTTTGAATTCTTACCATTTGTAGCTTCTCTCTTCAATTCACCAACATTGTATGATTGATCCTTGACCAATCAATATGCCAACAAGGCTCCAAATAAGCTCCATCTCAGCTGTAGGTGGCGTTGGAAATGATTGTGTATGTGCTGAAATTTATTTTTGCTAACTTTGTAAAATAATGCACATTTAATAATACACACATGTTATATTCCAATCAGCCCTTAATTTCATTTTCTAGAACACTTTAAGATGTATATCATATGTAAAAAGTGTCTAGATACGTGTCACATGATGTACCAAAAACGTTCCATGTGTTGTGTGCGTAGAAAACCGAATTTTCGATATTTATCGATTACCCGATTTTTCTCTAATTTAAATTCCAACTTTTGCACATGTTATATATATTATGTTATACATAATATATATAATATATACTTTAAATCTCAGAACTTGGCTGGTCTAAAGTGGTATCATTTACATGTGACAAAAATTAAACTTGGAATCTTCACATTTTGGCCTTAATGTGGAGTAATTTGTGTGTGCCAACATGGAAAGTATTTTTGACTGATTATTCAGTGATGTGCACGAAATTTACATCAAATTTTGATCTATAGGGGCTGACCATTTATTTATGGCAAGTACGTGACACGTTGGCGAAGTTTCGGTATTCGCCCGATACGACAATTTTCGGTTTAGAACCTTTTATCGTGTCGTATTTAATTTTTCATCACCATATCTTATATCATATGATATAAGACCTGAATATACTCATAAATATGAGTTAAGTATAGTGGTGTGACGTTAACGTACGTAAAATATATAACGTGTCGGTAGTACGTTGGAATACATGTGTATGTGCCTTTTTCAAAAAATCTGAAAATATGTGTAATATATATGTATATTGGCGTGTGTAATTAAGATAGGGTGGAGGAGAAAACTTTCCTTCCTTAGCTTTGTTGCCTTTGTGCCTTTTCCAAATGTGGCTTCCTTTAATGAACTACTTAGTTTATTAAACTAAGTACTTCACTTAATGAACTAGTTTAGTTCATTAATGGTGGCACCTGAAAATAGTATAAACACAACAAATGTTTGCCATATGATGTAAGCTTTAACGCTTCATGGCTCGTTAGTACGGCAACATAATATATAAGCTAAATAAGGCAAGTAATGGCAAAGTATCATACATGTACACGTTTATATATATCATGCGCATACATGTACACGTTTACATATATATATATATCATGCATTTAAGTCACTTATTTTGAAATCACTCAAACCCCCTTATCTCTACAATCTCCCCCTTTTGATGATTTTCAAAATAATTTATGCACATGATTTAAATGCTATCTCTCCCCCTTGAAACATGCAGAAATTTGAAATTTGAATTTCGAATTTCAAATCCGGCTCCCCCTTGATTTGTGCAGTTAATATCAATTAGTCTCTCTCCCCCCTTAAATCATGCTTTTCTCTCCCCCTTTATTTTGGAAAGTAAATCAAAAGATTCCTATCAAAAAGGAAAGTAAATCAAATCTCGTCAAATCAAATCATATCAACAGGAATCATGCCTAATTTAGAACGAAGAGATTCATACGTGGCTTGATTTAAGGCTTTTGTAAAGATATCCGCTACTTGTGCTTCTGTGCGTACGTGATCTATGACAATATCACCATTGTTTACGTGATCACGAAGAAAGTGATAGCGTACTTCTATATGCTTAGCCTTAGAATGTAACACGGGGTTCTTAGACAAGTTAATTGCACTCATACTATCACAATATATAGGAATTTTATTTACGGTAATTCCAAAGTCCGAAAGTTGTTATTTTATCCACAACAACTGTGTGCAACAAAGACTAAGTGCCACGTACTCAGCCTCAGTAGTGGACAAAGCAACACTTGCTTGTTTTTTGGAAAACCATGAAATAAGTGAATTTCCTATAAATTGGCAAGTTCCGCTCATGCTTTTTCTATCTATTTTGCAGCCACCATAATCTGCATTAGTGTAAGCATGTAAGTCAAATGTAGAATCCTTATCATACCAAATTCCTAGGGTAGGCGTGTGCTTAATATATCGGAATATTCTTTTTACCACATTGAAGTGAGACACCTTAGGTTGACTTTGAAAACGTGCACACATGCATACACTAAAGATGATATCAGGCCCACTAGCAGTTAAATATAGCAAAGAACCTATCATAGATCGATATAATCCATTATCAACGTCTTTACCATGTTCGTCTTTGTCCAATTTAGTAGTGACACTCATGGGGGTGGGGGATGGTTTCAAATTTTCAAAATTAAACTTTTTAATCATGTCATTAACATATTTTTCTTGGCTTATATGAATCCCTTTACTCGTTTGCTTAATCTGCAAGCCAAGAAAATAATTAAGTTCACCAACCATAGACATTTCAAATTCAGATTTCATGCAATTTTCAAAATCTTTAACAAGTCTATGTGAGGTAGAACCGAAAATAATGTCATCAACATAGATTTGGATAATAAGTAAATCCGATTTTTCTTGTTTCAAAAATAGTGTACTATCTATAGTACCACGTTTAAAATCATTTTCTAAAAGGAAAGTAGCAAAACGATCATACCATGCTCTCAGTGCTTGCTTTAGCCCATATAGTGCCTTCTTTAGTTTGTACACGTGATCTGGATGTTTCAAATCTTCAAAACCGGGTGGTTGTTTCACGTATACTTCTTCTTGTATGAATTCGTTTAGGAAAGGACTTTTTACATCCATTTGATACAATTTAAAATCTTTCATGCAAGCAATAGCAAGTAATAGTCGTATAGCTTCTAGACGTGCTACGAGTGCGAATGTTTCATCGTAGTCAATTCCTTCTTCTTGATTATATCCTTGTGCTACAAGTCTCGCTTTATTTCTAACAACCTTTCATTCTTCATTCATTTTATTCCTAAATACCCACTTTGTGCCTACTATAGTCTTATCTTGTGGACGTGGCACTAAATCCCATACATCGTTTCTGACAAATTGATTAAGTTCATCATGCATGGCATCAATCCAAGAAGAATCACTCAAAGCATCATGCACGTTTTTGGGCTCAATTTCAGAAATCATAGCATGAAATTCATTTATTTCATCCGAAGTAATTCTTCTACGTGGTCGCACACCGTGAGTGAGGTCGCCTATGATTAGATCATGTGGGTGATCTCTATGCCATCTTGGTTGATTATTTTCTAAGTTATCATGCATTTCTATGTGATCATGCATTTCTAGTGTGTCATTCATATCATGCATATCAAAAGAATCATCATTTTTATTCAACACGGGTTTCAATTCAAAATCATCTTCATATTCCTTATCTTTATCAATCTCACCAACTTCATTGAATTTCACATGAATAGATTCCATGATTTGTCTAGTGAGAGGATCATAACATCTATATGCCTTCGAATTTATAGAATATCCAACAAAAATGCACTCAATTGATTTGGATTCAAATTTATCTAAATTATCTTTTGTATTTAGAACAAAACATTTGCATCCAAACACACGAAAATAGTCAATCTTAGGCATGCGATCATTTAAAATCTTATAAGGCGTCTTGTTTATTTTCTTTCTTATAGATAAGCTATTTACAATATAGCATGCACAATTTACGGCTTCCGCCCACAGAAATCTAGGCAATTTATTTTCGCATAGCATAGTCCTAGCAATTTCTTGTAATGTACGATTCTTTCTTTCTACTACTCCATTTAATTGTGGAGTTCTAGGTGGCAAAAACTCATGCTTAATTCCTCTTTCTTCGCAAAATGAAATCATCTCTTTGTTTTTAAACTCACCGCCTCTATCGCTTCTTATCTTTTTCACATTTACACCGTTTTGATTTTCAAGTTGTTTAATCAATTTTGCAATTTCAATGGCGCTATCATCCTTATGTGCAAGAAATAAAGTCCAACTATAACGAGAAAAGTCATCAACAATTATGCATGCATAGTGGCGCCCACCAAGGCTTGTAGTGCGACTAGGACCAAACAAATCTATATGCAGTAGTTCCAATATTCTAGTCGTACTTATTTCATTTTTCGGCTTAAGTGACTCACGTGTTTGTTTGCCTTTTAAGCAAGATTCACACAACTGAAAGTTGTCCAAATCAAGCGTAAGCAATCCCCGTACTAGGTTCTTTCGTTGAAGTTTTTCTAGTGTGGAAATGCCAATGTGTCCTAAACGTTTATGGCATAAATTCACATTGGGTTCATTTGACATAAAACACTTAACTTTAGCGTCTACTACATCATCCATAGATAGTGTAAAAATATTGCCTTCTCGTTTTCCTTTTAAAATGGTTTCTCCATTTTTATTTATTATGTTGCAATAAGGGTGAGTAAAACACACATTAATCTCATTGTCAACAAATTGAGAAATGCTAAGAAGATTGTAGGATAAGTTGCTTACCAAAAATACGTTGGAGATTTGGAGAGTGTTTGGATTTCCAATCGTACCTTTTCCGATGATCTTGCCTTCGTTGTTGTCTCCAATGGTCACGGATCCGCCTTTTGTGACCTTCTTTAGTTTTGTGAATAGGCTCGGGTCACCCGTCATGTGTCTCGAGCGTCCACTGTCAAGGAACCACTTTATAGATGTATCTTTCGATGTGTGGGCTCCCTGCAATGTGCAAAGGTGATTTAGGTACCCTTTTAACTTTGGGTCCTTTCGAGTTAGTTAATCACCTCTTGGTAAAAGTACCTTTCGGTACTCATACTTGGGTGATCCTTCTCGGTCTATCAAATGACAAGAATGTAGATGAAGGTGCGATATAGTAGACATGTGGTGCATGCACTTTGGGCCTTTGCCCAAGGACTCCTCTATACTCACTAAATGAAGGACGTTTTTGATATGTCCTTGTGTGTGTGTGTGTAGTGCGTGGATGATATGAATTTCGTGTATGCATTGTTCTTTTCTTTTCATATCTATATGGTACAAGGTTATATTTCGCATGATATGAAGAAGAAGTGGGGCGTGATGAGGAAAGTGACGGTTTTTACGTCATTTTGGACGCCACTTGGGGCTTTGGAGTGTCTACTTTCTTAGACACCACAAACTTAGTTGGTTTGGTTGATATTTCATCAGTATCAACGTATCCCAAACCCGTTTTGTCACTGTCATGCTTTTGTGATAATATAATGCGATGCAGCATGTTGGATCCCGTATCAAACTGTTTCACCTTTTTCTCTACATCGGCATTCCTTGATTTTAATTTTGAAATCTCGGATTTCAATTCAACGTTCTCGGATGTCAATGATGAAATTTCAGATTTTAATGAATTTATAATGCATGACGAATCTTCTTTTGAATCGTTTAATTGAGACACAAGATCTTTGTTAAAAGATTCTAACAATTTCTTGTCTTCAATCAATCGCTTCTTTTCTTTTGCAAGAGTCTTTGAAAACTTATGCAATTCTAAATATTGACTAAATAAATCATCATATAAACATTCAGAATCGGAATCAGAGTCGGAAGATACCTCATTTGATGCTTTAGATGTAAAGCATACTTGTGCCTTGTGTTCTTTCGTATCATCAGTCTCAGAGTCGGATGTGTCACTCCAAGTGGAGGTTTTGAATGCTCTTCTCCTTTGCTTAGGTTCTGAGACGAGTCTATTCTTGTTCCGATCCTTGTCAGGGTATTTGTTTATTTGTTTTTCTTTATTAGGGCAGTCATATGATAGATGTCCAAGTTTGCCGCATTCATAGCACTTTATTTCCTTATTTTTATTTTTATTTTTATGATCCTTAGATGAGGTAGACTTATGTTTAATCGATTTTCTAAATATTTTTCTTAATCTTTTAGCCATTGTGATTAAGTCCTCATCATCGGAATCTGTGTCACTATCATCTACGACGTATTCATTTGATTTAAATGCTATAGACCTATCATTATTAGAAATGGACTCAGAATGTCTTAAAGCAAGTTTGTTTTCATATACCTTAAGTGATCCGATTAGTTCTTCCATTTTAATCGATTTGGTCTCTTTGCTTTCTTCTATGGCTGTTACTTTAGGGTCCCACTCGGATGGAAGTCTTCGCAAAACCTTTTGTACCTTTTCCTGCATAGTGAAGGCTTTGCCAAGAGACTCAAGAGAATTGTAAATGTTAGTCAAGCGTAAATCCATCTCAACAATAGACTCATTTGGCAATAATTTAAAGGACTCAAGTGTGGACATAAGCATATTGATTTTGGACTCCTTTACTTGGCTAGTCCCCTCATGTTTCATTTCAAGAATATGCCACATCTCTTGAGTACTAGAACAATTTGACACGTAACTAGCCTCACTTTTACTTAGGCCGTTTAATAGATAGTAGTTGCATGGCTTTAGCATTCATACTCAACTTCTTTTTGTCATCACTAGTGTATTCTTGTTTCGTTTTTGTAACCTCTAGTGTGACACCATCAATAGTTGACGTCTTAGTAGGAACAAATGGACCGTCTTCTATGATGGACCATAGATCAATATCAATAGCCATAAGAAAAAGTTTCATTCTTAATTTCCATTGAATAAAAGACTCACCGTCGAAAAGAGGAGACCTTACAGTTGACATTCCTTCTTGAATGGTTGTGGTTGCCATCTCACTGAATCGTTGGATTCTTTGAAGTGAGTGTTCCTGCACTCTGATACCAATTGTAGGATCTGCAAGGCACCACTAGAAGGGGGGAGGGTTGAATAGGTGGTGCGGAAAGTGTGGTTTTTAAAATTTCTTTAAACTTGAACAATTCAACTTCTGAAAATAGATTCTGTTTTCAGGACCTGTTTTAAAACGTTTTTAAAACCAGATTAGAGGTCTCCAAAAATTCTGAAATTTTTAGAGAACTTAGCCTCAGATGTTATGAGGGTCCCCTAAAAATTTCAAATTAAAATTCAACCTTTAACCCCTTCAAAAACCGTTGGTAATCAGATTGTGCGAATCTGCCAGAAACGGTAGTCGGTTTTGAAAAATTTATTCCTATTTGTGTGAACGTCCAAATGCTCTGAAAATTTGACCACTAACTCCTTATATACCATATTTAAGTGGGTTGAAACAGTTTTGTAAAATTATTTTGCGAAGTAGGTCAACTACAATCAAAGTCTCAACCTTTGCAAGTCTGCAAATTTGACTGCACTAGTCTCAGAACTTTTGATGTTTGATTGACTTATACTTATCCAAAAAGGTTGAAACTTGTGCCAAATTAACCCTAGAACGTGTGAGTATATTTCTGGAAATTTTCATGATTTTTGAAATTCGTTAACTATTTTTACGAATGCGAACAAGAAGGATAATCAGTGCAGTAACTGAAAAGTAAATGCAGAAAGTAAGTGGCACCAAAAATTTTATACTGGTTCGGTTATAAACAACCTACTCCAGTCTTCATAGAACACCTTCCTTGGTTCACACTAATCACACACACGCAGTACACCTTACCGCAGGGTTGATAGAGTTACACCTAACTCCAACCCTTTACAAACCTTGTATGACAAGTACAATTCACACGAACACCACCACCTCGCAAGAATGAAGATTGATCACACCTTGATCAATCTTTTACAAAATTATGGAATATGTGGTGGTCTATATCAAGCCTATTCAAAATTGAAAGAAATGAATACAATAGGCTTTACAAGAATAGAGAAAGAAAGAAGATGTAGAAGAAGAAGAGCTAGGCTTTTTGATCACTTTGATTTGCAATGCTTGGCCCTGTTTTGTTTGCTCTCTTCTCTTTCCTTTTAATGTGCATGGCCGCCCCCTAGGTGGTGCCTCCCCCTCTTGAAAATTATCTTCTAAGTCCTTGGGAGAATGTAAGACATCATTGTGACAAGGCCTTGCTTACTTGGCATCTTCTTATTGGATGATCATTTAAGCTTCGCTTACTTGGCACCTTCTTATTGAATGAATGTTGTCATCATTGATGACTTGGAAAAAAATCTGAGAATTACACTTAAACATGTGCCAAAGATCATCACAAAATAACTTCCATAAATCATAAGATATATCACATAAATTGCAAGACATCAAATCCTTCCTTGCTAGAGAAAAAAATCGGCCATAATGTCTAATTGCCATGCTGAAAATAAGCACGTGACACATGGTTGAATAGTTCAAATCATTACCATTTTTCTTTGTTTTTTCTTTATAAAATGAATCACCAAGTTATGGTAAGTATTGCCATCTCATGAGAAATGAACTTGGACACTTCCAAGCTAACAAATTCGGCCACCATGTCTTACACATGCTGAAAAATTTTCAGCATGTGTGATATATAAAATATCACCCTTTATTAATTTAAATAATATTCAATTCATTTCCATTTCTTCTTCCAATCAATCACACAATAAAAGCTGACAAGTTATAACTCATTTAATTGACAAAATCGGCCAGCTTGTTTGTAGCATGCTGAAATTTTTCAGCATGTGATATAAGTGAGATATATTTTGAATTCTTACCATTTGTAGCTTCTCTCTTCAATTCACCAACATTGTATGATTGATCCTTGACCAATCAATATGCCAACAAGGCT
Organism: Eustoma russellianum; assembly: GCA_036186865.1. Classification (NCBI taxonomy): domain Eukaryota; kingdom Viridiplantae; phylum Streptophyta; class Magnoliopsida; order Gentianales; family Gentianaceae; genus Eustoma; species Eustoma russellianum. Next base: position 26,707,412 of record AP025069.1, on the reverse strand, counting down.
CCAAATAAGCTCCATCTCAGCTGTAGGTGGCGTTGGAAATGATTGTGTATGTGCTGAAATTTATTTTTGCTAACTTTGTAAAATAATGCACATTTAATAATACACACATGTTATATTCCAATCAGCCCTTAATTTCATTTTCTAGAACACTTTAAGATGTATATCATATGTAAAAAGTGTCTAGATACGTGTCACATGATGTACCAAAAATGTTCCATGTGTTGTGTGCGTAGAAAACCGAATTTTCGATATTTATCGATTACCCGATTTTCTCTAATTTAAATTCCAACTTTTGCACATGTTATATATATTATGTTATACATAATATATAATATATACTTTAAATCTCAGCACTTGGCTGGTCTAAAGTGGTACCATTTACATGTGACAAAAATTAAACTTGGAATCTTCACATTTTGGCCTTAATGTGGAGTAATTTGTGTGTGCCAACATGGAAAGTATTTTTGACTGATTATTCAGCGATGTGCACGAAATTTACATCAAATTTTGATCTATAGGGGCTGACCATTTATTTATGGCAAGTACGTGACACGTTGGCGAAGTTTCGGTATTCGCCCGATACGACAATTTTCGGTTTAGAACCTTTTATCGTGTCGTATTTAATTTTTCATCACCATATCTTATATCATATGATATAAGACCTGAATATACTCATAAATATGAGTTAAGTATAGTGGTGTGATGTTAACGTACGTAAAATATATAACGTGTCGGTAGTACGTTGGAATACATGTGTATGTGCCTTTTTCAAAAAATCTGAAAATATGTGTAATATATATGTATATTGGCGTGTGTAATAAAGATGGGGAGGAGGAGAAAACTTTCCTTCCTTAGCTTTGTTGTCTTTGTGCCTTTTCCAAATGTGGCTTCCTTTAATGAACTACTTAGTTTATTAAACTAAGTACTTCACTTAATGAACTAGTTTAGTTCATTAATGGTGGCACCTGAAAATAGTATAAACACAACAAATGTTTGCCATATGATGTAAGCTTTAACGCTTCATGGCTCGTTAGTACGGCAACATAATATATAAGCTAAATAAGGCAAGTAATGGAAAAGTATCATACATGTACACGTTTATATATATCATGCGCATACATGCACACGTTTATATATATATATCATGCATTTAAGTCACTGATTTTGAAATCACTCAAACCCCCTTATCTCTACAATCTCCCCATTTTGATGATTTTCAAAATAATTTATGCACATGATTTAAGTGCTATCTCTCCCCCTTGAAACATGCAGAAATTTGAAATTTGAATTTCGAATTTCAAATCTGGCTCCCCCTTGATTTGTGCAGTTAATATCAATTAGTCTCTCTCCCCCCTTAAATCATGCTTTTCTCTCCCCCTTTATTTTGGAAAGTAAATCAAAAGATTCCTGTCAAAAAGGAAAGTAAATCAAATCACGTCAAATCAAATCATATCAACGGGAATCATGCCTAATTTAGAACGAAGAGATTCATATGTGGCTTGATTTAAGGCTTTTGTAAAGATATCCGCTACTTATGCTTCTGTGCGTACGTGATCTATGACAATATCACCATTGTTTACGTGATCACGAAGAAAGTGATAGCGTACTTCTATATGCTTAGCCTTAGAATGTAACACGGGGTTCTTAGACAAGTTAATTGCACTCATACTATCACAATATATAGGAATTTTATTTACGGTAATTCCAAAGTCCGAAAGTTGTTATTTTATCCACAACAACTGTGTGCAACAAAGACTAAGTGCCACGTACTCAGCCTCAGTAGTGGACAAAGCAACACTTGCTTGTTTTTTGGAAAACCATGAAATAAGTGAATTTCCTATAAATTGGCAAGTTCCGCTCATGCTTTTTCTATCTATTTTGCAGCCACCATAATCTGCATCAGTGTAAGCATGTAAGTCAAATGTAGAATCCTTATCATACCAAATTCCTAAGGTCGGCGTGTGCTTAATATATCGGAATATTCTTTTTACCGCATTGAAGTGAGACACCTTAGGTTGACTTTGAAAACGTGCACACATGCATACACTAAACATGATATCAGGCCTACTAGCAGTTAAATATAGCAAAGAACCTATCATAGATCGATATAATCCATTATCAACGTCTTTACCATGTTCGTCTTTGTCCAATTTAGTAGTGACACTCATAGGGGTGGGGGATGGTTTCAAATTTTCAAAATTAAACTTTTTAATCATGTCATTAACATATTTTTCTTGGCTTATATGAATCCCTTTACTCGTTTGCTTAATCTGCAAGCCAAGAAAATAATTAAGTTCACCAACCATAGACATTTCAAATTCAGATTTCATGCAATTTTCAAAATCTTTAACAAGTCTATGTGAGGTAGAACCGAAAATAATGTCATCAACATAGATTTGGATAATAAGTAAATCCGATTTTTCTTGTTTCAAAAATAGTGTACTATCTATAGTACCACGTTTAAAATCATTTTCTAAAAGGAAAGTAGCAAAACGATCATACCATGCTCTCGGTGCTTGCTTTAGCCTTCTTTAGTTTGTACACGTGATCTGGATGTTTCAAATCTTCAAAACCGGGTGGTTGTTTCACGTATACTTCTTCTTGTATGAATCCGTTTAGGAAAGCACTTTTTACGTCCATTTGATACAATTTAAAATCTTTCATGCAAGCAATAGCAAGTAATAGCCGTATAGCTTCTAGACGTGCTACGAGTGCGAATGTTTCATCGTAGTCAATTCCTTCTTCTTGATTATATCCTTGTGCTACAAGTCTCGCTTTATTTCTAGCAACCTTTCCTTCTTCATTCATTTTATTCCTAAATACCCACTTTGTGCCTACTATAGTCTTATCTTGTGGACGTGGCACTAAATCCCATACATCGTTTCTGACAAATTGAGTAAGTTCATCATGCATGGCATCAATCCAAGAAGAATCACTCAAAGCATCATGCACGTTTTTGGGCTCAATTTCAGAAATCATAGCATGAAATTCATTTATTTCATCCGAAGTAATTCTTCTACGTGGTCGCACACTGTGAGTGAGGTCGCCTATGATGAGATCATGTGGGTGATCTCTATGCCATCTTGGTTGATTATTTTCTAAGTTATCATGCATTTCTATGTGATCATGCATTTCTAGTGTGTCATTCATATCATGCATATCAAAAGAATCATCATTTTTATTCAACACGGGTTTCAATTCAAAATCATCTTCATATTCCTTATCTTTATCAATCTCACCAACTTCATTGAATTTCACATGAATAGATTCCATGATTTGTCTAGTGAGAGGATCATAACATCTATATGCCTTCGAATTTATAGAATATCCAACAAAAATGCACTCAATTGATTTGGATTCAAATTTATCTAAATTATCTTTTGTATTTAGAACAAAACATTTGCATCCAAACACACGAAAATAGTCAATCTTAGGCATGCGATCATTTAAAATCTCATAAGGCGTCTTGTTTATTTTCTTTCTTATAGATAAGCGATTTACAATATAGCATGCACAATTTACGGCTTCCGCCCACAGAAATCTAGGCAATTTATTTTCGCAAAGCATAGTCCTAGCGATTTCTTGTAATGTACGATTCTTTCTTTCTACTACTCCATTTAATTGTGGAGTTCTAGGTGGCAAAAACTCATGCTTAATTCCTCTTTCTTCGCAAAACGAAATCATCTCTTTGTTTTTAAACTCACCGCCTCTATCGCTTCTTATCTTTTTCACATTTACACCGTATTGATTTTCAAGTTGTTTAATCAATTTTGCAATTTCAATGGCGCTATCATCCTTATGTGCAAGAAATAAAGTACAACTATAACGAGAAAAGTCATCAACAATTACGCATGCATAGTGGCGCCCACCAAGGCTTGTAGTGCGACTAGGACCAAACAAATCTATATGCAGTAGTTCTAATATTCTAGTCGTGCTTATTTCATTTTTCGGCTTAAGTGACTCACGTGTTTGTTTGCCTTTTATGCAAGATTCACACAACTGAAAGTTGTCCAAATCAAGCGTAAGCAATCCCCGTACTAGGTTCTTTCGTTGAAGTTTTTCTAGTGTGGAAATGCCAATGTGTCCTAAACGTTTGTGCCATAAATTCACATTGGGTTCATTTGACATAAAACACTTAACTTTAGCGTCTACTACATCATCCATAGATAGCATAAAAATATTGCCTTCTCGTTTTCCTTTTAAAACGGTTTCTCCATTTTTATTTATTATGTTACAACAAGGGTGAGTAAAACACACATTAAAACCATTGTCAACAAATTGAGAAATGCTAAGAAGATTGTAGGATAAGTTGCTTACCAAAAATACGTTGGAGATTTGGAGAGTGTTTGGATTTCCAATCGTACCTTTTCCGATGATCTTGCCTTCGTTGTTGTCTCCAAAGGTCACGGATCCGCCTTTTGTGACCTTCTTTAGTTTTGTGAATAGGCTCGGGTCACCCGTCATGTGTCTCGAGCGTCCACTATCAAGGAACCACTTTATAGATGTATCTTTCGATGTGTGGGCTCCCTACAATGTGCAAAGGTGATTTAGGTACCCTTTTAACTTTGGGTCCTTTCGAGTTAGTTAATCACCTCTTGGTAAAAGTACCTTTCGGTACTCATACTTGGGTGATCCTTCTCGGTCTATCAAATGGAAAGAATGTAGATGAAGGTGCGATATAGTAGACATGTGGTGCATGCACTTTGGGCCTTTGCCCAAGGACTCCTCTATACTCACTAAATGAAGGACGTTTTTGATATGTCCTTGTGTGTGTGTAGTGCATGGATGATATGAATTTCGTGTATGCATTGTTCTTTTCTTTTCATATCTATATGGTACAAGGTTATATTTCGCATGATATGAAGAAGCAGTGGGGCGTGATGAGGAAAGTGACGGTTTTTGCGTCATCTTGGACGCCACTTGGGGCTTTGGAGTGTCTACTTTCTTAGACACCACAAACTTAGTTGGTTTGGTTGATATTTCATTAATATCAACGTATCCCAAACCCGTTTTGTCACTGTCATGCTTTTGTGATAATATAATGCGATGCAGCATGTTGGATCCCGTATCAAACTGTTTCACCTTTTTCTCTACATCGGCATTCCTTGATTTTAATTTTGAAATCTCGTATTTCAATTCAACGTTCTCGGATGTCAATGATGAAATTTCAGATTTTAATGAATTTATAATGCATGACGAATCTTCTTTTGAATCGTTTAATTGAGACACAAGATCTTTGTTAGAAGATTCTAACAATTTCTTGTCTTCAATTAATCGCTTCTTTTCTTTTGCAAGAGTCTTTGAAAACTTATGCAATTCTAAATATTGACTAAATAAATCATCATATGAACATTCAGAATCGGAATCAGAGTCGGAAGATACCTCATTTGATGCTTTAGATGTAAAGCATACTTGTGCCTTGTGTTCTTCCGTATCATCAGTCTCAGAGTCGGATGTGTCACTCCAAGTGGAGGCTTTGAATGCTCTTCTCCTTTGCTTAGGTTCTGAGACGAGTCTATTCTTGTTCCGATCCTTGTCAGGGTATTTGTTTATTTGTTTTTCTTTATTAGGGCAGTCATATGATAGATGTCCAAGTTTGCCGCATTCATAGCACTTTATTTCCTTATTTTTATTTTTATGATCCTTAGATGAGGTAGACTTATGTTTAATCGATTTTCTCAATATTTTTCTTAATCTTTTAGCCATTGTGATTAAGTCCTCATCATCGGAATCTGTGTCACTGTCATCTACGACGTATTCATTTGATTCAAATGCTATAGCCCTATCATTATTAGAAATGGACTCAGAATGTCTTAAAGCAAGTTTGTTTTCATATACCTTAAGTGATCCGATTAGTTCTTCCATTTTAATCGATTTGGTCTCTTTGCTTTCTTCTATGGCTGTTACTTTAGGGTCCCACTCGGATGGAAGTCTTCGCAAAACCTTTTGTACCTTTTCCTGCATAGTGAAGGCTTTGCCAAGAGACTCAAGAGAATTGTAAATGTTAGTCAAGCGTAAATCCATCTCAACAATAGACTCATTTGGCAATAATTTAAAGGACTCAAGTGTGGACATAAGCATATTGATTTTGGACTCCTTTACTTGGCTAGTCCCTTCATGTTTCATTTCAAGAATATGCCACATCTCTTGAGCACTAGAACAATTTGACACGTAACTAGCCTCACTTTTACTTAGGCCGTTTAATAGTAGTTGCATGGCTTTAGCATTCATACTCAACTTCTTTTTGTCATCACTTGTGTATTCTTGTTTCGTTTTTGTAACCTCTAGTGTGACACCATCAATAGTTGACGTCTTAGTAGGAACAAATGGACCGTCTTCTATGATGGACCATAGATCAATATCAATAGCCATAAGAAAAAGTTTCATTCTTAATTTCCATTGAATAAAAGACTCACCGTCGAAAAGAGGAGACCTTACAGTTGACATTCCTTCTTGAACGGTTGTGGTTGCCATCTCACTGAATCGTTGGATTCTTTGAAGTGAGTGTTCCTGCGCTCTGATACCAATTGTAGGATCTGCAAGGCACCACTAGAAGGGGGGAGGGTTGTATAGGTGGTGCGGAAAGTATGGTTTTTAAAATTTCTTTAAACTTGAACAATTCAACTTCTGAAAACAGATTCTGTTTTCAGGACCTGTTTTAAAACGTTTTTAAAACCAGGTTAGAGGTCTCCAAAAATTTTGAAATTTTTAGAGAACTTAGCCTCAGATGTTATGATGGAACACCTTCCTTGGTTCACACTAATCACACACACGCAGTACACCTTACCGCAGGGTTGATAGAGTTACACCTAACTCCAACCCTTTACAAACCTTGTATGACGAGTACAATTCACACGAACACCACCACCTCGCAAGAATGAAGATTGATCACACCTTGATCAAT
>AP025069.1:26628500-26691988 GCA_036186865.1 Eustoma russellianum | reverse complement strand
ATTAGAGTGCGATCGTCGTACCGCACCTAGTATAATAGGTGTCAAAGTGTACCTTAAATAAAATTTCAGAAACTACAAAAACTACCGAATAGGAATAAGATTAGAAGATTATGCATACCAAGAATTGTTACAACTTTTATTTAGGAATTAAATATAGGAAAAAGAAAATTACACATAAGGAAAATAGAGAAAGGCTAGAAATGTAATTTCACACCCCACTTGTACCCCCACCCCACTAGCCGGCCACTCCCTTAATTTCTCAAAACTTATTTCTATTTTTCCTTCTTCTCTTTTCCCCTCATTATTTCACTATTCTTACACAAAGCAAATAACACCCAACCATTTTTCATGCACCAACTTTTACCTTCCGCTTACTTCCCTAACCTATAAAACTAATCATTCCTCACCCACTATGCAAATCTCGGCCAAGTAGGAACCAATGGAGAATAAAAACATCAATTGCAAGACAACTCCTCATTTCGTAAAATCCGCTTCAAGTTAACACTCTCCTTTCTCTCATACAAAACAAGTTTCCTCTCCCTCACATTTTTTCCTTCAAAACCATGGCCTCCCTTTAGCAAGAAGACGAAAATTCTTCAAACCTAAAGTGAAGAAACAAGCCTCCAAGAGTATAAATCTTTAAAGTAGAATGTTATAACCTTCATTCTAGTAATTTTCTCTTCTTCTATTCTTCAAAATTACTCAAATTCCTTTCCCATTCTAGCCAAAACCCAAGGTTCCTTAAGAGTGAAAGGAGACATTTTCTAAGTTGAGGAAGGTGAGAAACCATAAGAATCTTCAAAGGTAGGAAGTATACTAAGGCTTGATCATAGGAAATCCAAGTATCTTTCGTCCAAAAGGACTCACCTTTCTCCTATTTTGGCCATTTATGCCGTGAGTCTCCAAGGTGTAGGAAAGAAGCAACCTTGTTCTCCATATGTGTAAGATTCAAGCATCAAGGCAAGTATTCTTCTTATCTTCTTCAAGAAAGTTTAAAAATTAGTCTCCTATGTTCATATCACAACATGTATCATGCATGGATATATTAAAATAAAGTCTTCATCACAAAGATATGAAGAGTGTCCTTGCGTGCCTAATCTATGTATGCATGGGTGCTATTCTTGTATAGATTTCTTAATATGATTAAGATGATACATAAAAGTGACATGCGTGGCAAAATCTTGGTGATAAACAGTGAATTGGGGGTGTTCATGGCATATAAGAAGAAGGTTGAGCATGCATTCATCAACTCTATGAAAATTCTAGGTGGATTAGTACACTTAGTTGAAAAAGTGTACTAAGAACCTCACTTAGCATCATCTTCATACGTGCATTTAGGATGATCATCACGTTTTTTGTTTTCATATGTATTAGAGTGCATTTTCATGATTATGGCCATGATTTAGTATGTTTATGATGCATCATAATCCATACTATAATGCATGCCATAAAAGTTAGCATCTTTGATGATCGTCACCTCAATATCATATTCTTCCTCCTAAGGTGGGGCTGTTTTGGCATCCATCCTTAGGCATGACTTTGTCACTATCATCATGATGTGTATCTTGATGATCATGGCCTAAGGAGGTGTATTTTCATGGGTTTCATCCACTTATGTATTTGCATGTCACCAGTATCATGATCAGCACTATGATCATGGTTCTTATGATCATGATTATGGTGGATGTGATTTTACTTGAAGATTAATATGTATCATCATGATAAATATTCATGGTAGCTTAGTACAAAATGAAAGTTATCGTTCTAGCATCTTGCATCCATGTAACAAGTTGAGAAATTAAGATATGTGCATATGCTAACTTTCGGCCAAGGGGCCATTTGAAGACCTTTATGAGGGCATAAAGATAATTGAGTATGCCTATATGAATATATGTATTATTTGTGCACTACATATGTAATTAGTATAATTGTTAGATTAAACAAGTTGAAAATCAATGTTGGTGTGTGAATTTGTACCCATTCGACGAAGAGGCCATTTGAGCATAACCATGATGATTTAAGCCATTTGATACTTGTATGTCTTATAAATATATTATAAAAAGAAAATCAAGGAATAATCGAATAATCAAATTTAAGAAGGGACAATGCACTGAAATAAGGGCTATTTTGGCTATTTGGCTGAAATACCCTTTAAAGGACAAATGTGTAATTTTGCGATTCAAGAGAATTGGAAATGGGTTGTTTTGGGAAGATTTTATGAGAAAATAATTAATGGACATTGAAGAGAATGGACTTGGCAATTGAAAGGCCAAAGAGAGACTGTTCGGACAAGGGGCAACTGATGCCTTAGGTAAGGGCAAAATGGTAATTTCCACTAAGAATTTGACATGAGTAATGGACTTAAGGCTGATTTGATTAGAGACCTAAAACCAGTCTGGGAACCGAGCATTCTCTCATGCATATGACACATGGTTTTCAAAACAAAAGGTTTTATTTACGATCATGTTTATGAAATGATTATTGCAAAAGATGTTTACACATATTTTTTTACGAATAAAGAATCGTATTGCGAGACGAATGATTCCATATGAGTTATGCATGCTTCTATTGGCTAAGTGTAACATCTTGTCTGGGACAAGGGACCTCTGGCTTTCTAATACCTACTGTTGTACCCCAACGACCATGTACTTGAGACTATGATTAAGTGGCAAAATGAAAGCGATGATTCCTTCACGAGCATGTTACTTAAGTCACATTTATCGCTTCCTTATTTGAATTCTTCAGGTTTATTTAGGACGGACACCAAATAGTTATACAAGCGAACGTCACGAGGTGTGTGATACACCTTGTGAATTCGGCCAAGGGCCATTGATCACCTATGAAGTAAACTCGTTCTTGTAAGAATACAAACATAAACCATCCTCACAAAGCAAGATTAAAATCAAAAAATGAAATAAAATCAATAAACATTATAAAAATAAATATGGGATTTGATAAATGTGAAAGGACAAAAATACCCCCCAACACCCTCCTAATTTCGGCCAAGGCTTAGGAGGATCTAGAATTCTCCACACTCTCCCAAATAATTTATAATTAACAAATTACATAATAATTGAAATATTAAATAAGCAACTTGCATGCAAAAGAAATGATAAAATAAGAAAAGAGGAGGCTAGTGTGTAAGAAAAGCAAGGCCTAGATTCTTTTTCCCCTTCTCCCATGCACCAGCCGGTTGCCCCCTTACACCCCTAGCTCTTTTTATTTCTCAAAGACAACCTCATTTCCATCTTGTCTTGAACATTCCCCTAAGAAATCTTCCACTAAACACTTAAGAAATTCTCCAACTCCCTTCCACCCCCAACTTTCGGCCAACACCTCAAGAATAGGAGGTTCAACTCCATCTTCTTCTTCAAGCTCAAGGATCCTCTAGGTAAGTCTCATTTCAAAGTTCCTAAGTAGATATTCCATACAAAATGATGAAGCTCACATGGGTGTTCTTGTCCTCCACCCAAACCGTGGCCTCCACATTCAAATAGGTGAAAGTCTTCAACTCTCTTAGGGGTGCTACCTTGCTACACTTGAAGCTCCACTCCAAGCCTACTTTGGTAAGATGTTCTAGTCTCAATTGGAACTCTATTTTCACTTTTGCATGAAGACTAACTTTTCTTTTTCATCTCCATCAAAACCGTATAGCCAAGGGTGGAGAAGGAAGTGGATTTCAACTCAACTCACTCTATAACCAAGCAAAGACAAGAACTTTAGCTTGAAGAGGCAAGTATACACTAATCTCTCATGAATTACTTAAAGAATTAGTGACTTGAATGATTAAAAGTTCCAAAGATGTGATCTTTAGTAGGATATCTTAAGTTTAAGAGTATATATTAGTGATTTCTTAAGAACAATGCCTTGCATGTGATTTATTGTGTCAAAGATGGAGTCATTTCTTACATGCAATATGGTTTAAGGCTGATCTAGGATAAAACAAGGTTCACCTAAGTGAGTCTAGGCAAGAGTAACTCTTGGTTGAAATTTGAGAGGTCCTAGGAGAGCATGCATGTGATGGATATGAGTTTTTATGAAGGTTGTTTGTAGGATTGAACTAAAATGACCCTTAAAGGTGTTGCATGTTTGAATATATGTTGTAAAATGTGGTTAAGGTGTCACCTAGGTTTCGGCCTAAAGGATGGAAAGGAAGGTGAGTATTGACTTCAAGAAAGAATATTTGATTTGTGTAGATATGATACTTGCTTGGTTTACTATCTACAAACTGTTTAGTATGGTGCAAAGGTGACCTTATAACAAGCATGCAATTTGGATATTCATGTAACAAAGGAGTGTAAGTGGTAACCAATAATCTATTTCATAAGAACAAGATGAATGGTGGACATTTGGCTTGAACAAATGATGAAATAGCAAACTACTGGAATTAGGCAGAATGGAATGACATTTTCAACGACCTGAGAACTAAACTTGCAGACCTTCAATGAAGCTAATTTTTGGCATAAAGTTAGCCTTGTGAATGTAGCGTGAGTGAGAGTTGGAATTTCGTTAAAATAAGCTAAGAATTATTTTTAAGAAATTATGCGGTAAAACTGCTCCAGTAGGAAATACTGGAGCAGGGCAGAATTGGCCACTGAATTCAACGAATTTAAAAAGGATCTTTTGAACCTGCAATAAATCTGGTTTTTGTCACAGAGCTAGCCCCATGAGTATAGCAGAGTTGAGAGTTGGAATTTTGGTAAAATAAGTTATGATCAATTCTTAATAAAATAATTGGTGAGACTGCTCAGGCTGTAAATTCGGAAACATAACAGAATGGTGTAATGTTTTGAATGGCTTGAAAAGAGATCTTGTAGACGTTCAAAAAGGCTAAATTTCGGTATGATGACATCCTTGTGTGTATAGAAAATGTGCAAGATGTAATTTTGTAAAAAGGAGTTGTGGAATATTTTTAATAAAATAATTAGTAAAGCTGCTCAGGCTGGAAAGCCCGGGACTGAGCAGAACAGGACATCATTTTGATCTACTCAAAAAGGGACCTTGTAGATGAGCAATAAAGCTGATTTTTGGCATGGTAATAACCCTATGAGTTTAAGGGACACGCCAGTTGGAATCTTGGTAAAATAAGTTCTGGATTATTTTTAATAAATTATTTGGTAAAACTGCTCAACTGAAATTTCTGGAGCCACCCTGAAATTTGTAACAACTTTCCAGGCTCAGAAAAGGGACTTAGAGACATGAAATTGGGCTGAAATTCGGTAGGATACTAGTTCCACATGTTTATGACGCATACGAGTTGGAATTTCTGGAAAACGCCTTACGGATTTACCACAATTGAATTTTTAGTAAAATCGGTCAGCTCAGTTTCAGCACCTAAGATAGTTCGGAAAGTAAGTAAATAAAGTTCCCCTACGGTTATTGAAATAATTTGCAATTCTATGACATGTATCTAGGATTCCACCAAACGTATGTGTGACAAAAGAATTATGGAAATAGACTGAATTGGTTAGCCTAACCGCCCTATGAAAGTGAAGTAAAAGTCTTGGAAATATTTAGTTTCCAAATTCATGTATATTGACATGTTATAAGGTATGCATACTATTATTCATGTCATGGCTTGCATTTCATATCACGGCATGTATCATGCATGAGCATGAAACTGATTTTCATGGATTTTAAGATGCAAGCAAGTTTTACAAGCGACTATCTTTTCGTTATGAATAAAAAGTTTTACGGTCCCATGTTTTAAAGAAAGCTTCATGATTCCTTTGCCGGCCAAGCATGCGACTAACCCGACTCCAGACCCGGGGTTAATTGGTCTGATGATATGATATCTGTTCTGGACCCGCTCAGATCCGGGGTTAATTGATCTGATATCTGTTCTGGACCCGTCTCAGACCCGGGGTTAATTGGTCTGATGATATGTTCTGGACCCGCTCAGATCCGGGGTTAATTGATCTGATACTCCGTTTTCGTGACAAGTTATTCTATGGGACCAAAATGATGTTTTGACATGACATGACATGACATCATACATTGCATATTGCATAACTCATGATCACGCTAACATGTTGTATGATCCAGTTAAGGACTTAATAAACCAATAGTGGTTAGTAGTATCTAGAATTATGCTTAGGCCATACCGTCAGGTGACTTCAGGACACAAGACAGGTATGAGTTATTATTTAAAGTTTTCACGTTACTACAATTCATGTTATAATTCTTTATGTACTTCATGGTCGTTTATTGTATTCTTGCTGGGTGATTTTTATCACTCACACTTTATTTTTCCCCCAGATAATGCCAAGATAGAATGGATCGAAGACGAGCCGAGGGTACCATATCCATAGGCGTGGAGATATGAAGGACTTTTGTGCTGCTGAGATGTTTGTATATGACTATGTTTGAACTCCGTGGGATTTGACTATGACGTTTTGTGAAACTGCTACTTTGGGGACTTAGTTATTTCGTAATGCATGTTTAGTTTGAAAAGTTTTAATTCTGCCTAAATTTTACTGTCATGTTAAATGTTAACATGGGAATCCATGGCTTATATTATGGATTTTCGTATGTTATGCATGACGCTTTGTACTCTCCTTAGTGAAGTACGGCGGGTGCACCGTATCCGGACGAGGCCGGGTGCGGGGCGCTACAGGTGGTATCAGAGCCTAGGCTCTAGATTTCGGGCAGAACGTAGGACTAAGTTATGATCTTAGCAATCTAAGTTTGATCTTAGACCTAAGTCATGATCTTAGATGAGTGATGACCTTAGACTAGGACCACTTAGACCGGGTTTAGGATGTAATTTAATAACTAATCCTAAACTATGAAAGCTAAGTCTATGACATAAGACGTGCCTTTTTTTATCTTCCTTACTTAAGAGTGTTCGATTTTGGTCCTTAGTCAAATTCGATTGGTTTTAATTCCGATATTCTAAATAGATGCTAAACCCATAAGTGCAGATGGTGAGACCCCGTGGCAGACCTCCGAGAGCACAACCAGCTGCTCAGGAGCCCATTCCACCGCCACCAGCAGAGGTCCCGCCGCCACCACCAGCTCCACAGGCACCTGTTCCTCCGGTCATTCTAGACATGAATGCTTTTCAGGCTTTTTGCCAAGTTGTTACTCAGATAGGGCAAGGCTTAATTCATCCGAATGCTCCACATCAGCCAGTAAGGGACGCCCAATACTATTTTGAGAAGCTCAAGAGCGCTAACGTACCCCCGTTTGGAGGAAGGCCAGACCTCGATATCGCAGAAAAATGGCTAGATGAGGTTGAAAACTGTTTTGAGCTAATTCAAGCCCCAGAGGAGATGAAAGCCCAGGCCATCTGACCTTTCCTGATCAGTGAGCCCAATCAATGGTGGAAGACAAATCTGCAGCCTTTTCCTAGACCGATTGACTGGGAGAGATTTCTACAAGAATTCCATAAGTTCTATATTCCCCCATCTGTCAAATTACAAAAGAGACATGAATTTGAATCTTCGAAACAAGAGCCGGGCATGACGGTAGCGGAGTACGCCTACAAGTTCATTGCACTTGGGAGGTTCTAGCCCGTTACGATGAATGACAAAGAGACGAAAATGCTAAAGTTTGAAAGAGGCCTAAATCCGAGGATTAGGACGTGGTTGGTAAATGCAAATCCTACCAATTTTGGAGCGCTTCTAGATGCATGTTACCGCATAGAGAGGGATATTGTCCGGAGAGATGACGTGGGCAAGAAACGAGAAAGACAAGGGACCGGTAATGAGAAATATAAGAAAGTGCCAAAGAAGAATTTCAGAGGATCAGTTCGTCAAGGACAGAATCAACACCGCAAGCAAAACCAAAATAATCAGCAAAAGAATCAGACTTCCTCTCAAAAGCCAGCAATATCGGTTTGCTCTCACTGCCAGAAGAGACATATGGGTGAGTGCGGGTGGAAAACAGGAAAATGCTTTAGATGCGGCAAAGATGGCCACATGATTAAAGATTGTCCAGAAAAAGGAGCGCAGCTGCAGCAACAACAAAAGAACCAGCGGCCCCGTACAAATGCAAGAGTGCACGCTATGACGGATGCGGATGTCGAGGAGACAGCTGATGTAGTGACTGGTAAGATTTAAAGTTTTATGCCTTCAATACATTTCACTTATGCATGTCTATCACATTGCTTAGTAAAATGTGCATGGTTCAGGAACTATATTAGTGTGTAGCATACCTGCAAATGTGTTGTTCGACAGTGGCGCTAGCCACTCATTTATCTCCCGGAAGTTTGTTAAGAATATCGATCTTGATCCAGTCCGATTAGATTCACCTTATAGAGTACAAGCAGCTGGCGATCAGGTGCTTGTTTCCCCTCACATATTCAGAAATTATGCGCTCGAGGTTAATGACCAAGCGTTTGAGGCCAATTTGATTCTCATACCTATGAGTGATTTTGATGTCATACTTGGAATGGATTGGCTCTCAAAGAATCATGCTCACATTGACTGCCGAAGCAGGCAGGTCATCATTAAGGACCCAGCTCGGGAAGAGATATCGTTCCAAGGAGGAACCAAATTAAAGAAACCATCTAAGAAAGTCTTTGTTAACACAACTCGTGCCAGCCAAGCATTAAGGAAGGGTCATGAAGGATTCTTGGTTTATGTTCTAAGTGCTGAGCAAGAAGGCCCTACCCTTGCACAAGTTCCAATTGTTAAAGAGTACCCTGATGTATTTCCCGATGATTTGCCTGGACTACCTCCTGATCGGGAGATCGCTTTCGAAATCAACCTTGTACCAGGAGCGGAACCCATATCGAAGGCCCCTTATCGCATGGCACCTGCTGAACTAAAGGAATTAAAAGAACAGTTACACGAACTGTTAGAGAAGAAACTTATTCACCCCAGTGTTTCACCATGGGGTGCTCCGGTGCTATTCGTGAAAAAGAAAGATGGAAGCATGCGCCTATGCATCGATTACCGGGAGCTCAACAAAATTACCATAAAGAACAAGTACCCGTTGCCCCGGATTGACGACTTATTCGACCAGCTCAGGGTAAGTAAATCATAAGTTTAACTTGAATAAGATTTAAATCTTTTCCAAAACCCTATCTAAAGTATCTTAATGCAGGGATCTCGAATTTTTAGTAAGATAGACCTACGATCTGGGTACTTCCAGTTAAAGATAAAGGCGGAAGATGTCCCTAAGACTGCTTTCAGGACCCGATATGGACACTATGAGTTCCTAGTCATGCCTTTTGGTTTGACCAATGCCCCTGCCGCTTTTATGGATCTCATGAATCGAATCTTCCAAGAACAGTTGGATAAATTCGTGGTGGTCTTCATAGATGATATCTTGATATATTCACCCGACGAAGAGACCCACGCAGCCCATTTGAGGACAGTCTTAAACATTCTAAGAGCAAGACAGTTATATGCCAAGTTCAGTAAATGCGAGTTTTGGCTGCGAAGTGTATCCTTCCTTGGTCATGTGATTTCAGAAGATGGGATTTCAGTAGATCCCAAGAAGATTGAAGCTATCACAGAATGGCCCAGGCCAACGAATGTTACTGAAGTAAGAAGTTTTCTTGGACTGGCCGGATATTACAGAAAGTTTGTTGAAGGATTCTCGAGGATAGCTGTTCCTCTCACCAGATTGACCCAAAAGAAAACCAAGTTTGAGTGGAGTGCCGACTGTGAAAGGAGTTTCTCAGAGCTAAAAGCAAAGTTGACGTCCGCACCTATCCTAGCTCAACCCAATCCTGGTGAGAAGTATGTAGTATATAGTGATGCTTCGAAGAATGGTCTCGGATGCGTTCTTATGCAGAATGACAAAGTGATAGTTTATGCATCCCGACAGTTGAAGCCATTTGAGCAAAACTATCCTGTCCACGATCTTGAACTTGCTGCAGTGGTTTTTTGCATTAAAGATATGGAGGCATTACTTGTATGGCAAACGGTGTGAAATTTATACGGATCACAAGAGCCTAAAGTACCTCTTTACCCAGAAGGAGCTCAATATGCGGCAGCGCAGATGGCTGGAGTTAATAAAGGATTATGACCTTTCCATTCAGTATCATCTGGGAAAAGCTAACAAGGTTGCTGATGCATTAAGTCGGAAAGCAAGTCACCCACGGCAACCACCTCTCCAGCGAGACATGGAAGAGTTCGGTTTAGAGGAAGTTGACTCAGTCGATGAGGTTCTCGCCAAGCTAGTTCTTGTTCCTTCATTGATTGATAAGATCAAAGAGGCACAAGGGAATGATGAAGCGTTGAGGAAAATCAAAGAAAGGATGAAAGACAAGCCACGAGACGACTTTGAAGTTTGCAGCGATGGCAGTTTGTGGTATCGAGGACGGTTGTGTGTCCCCGAAGGCAAAGAACTTAAAGATGAAGTTTTGATGGAAGCTCATAATTCTCGATTGTCCATACACCCTGGAGCTAATAAGATGTACCAAGATCTCAAGCAAAAGTTTTGGTGGACCGGTATAAAGAATCAAATAGCAGAATTCGTCGAGCGATGTCTAATTTGTCAAAGAGTAAAAGCCGAGCACCAAAGACCCGCTGGATTATTGCAACCCTTAGAGGTGCCGGAATGGAAATGGGATCACATCACCATGGACTTTGTAACCGACTTACCCAAGACTTAGTCTGGGAATGATGCTATATGGGTCATTGTAGATCGTTTGACTAAGTCCGCACACTTTTTGGCTATGACGATTAAGGCATCTATGGAGAAGTTAGCCTCTATGTATATTGACCATATCGTTTGCTTGCATGGGGTTCCCATAAGTATCGTATGCGACCGCGATCCCCGTTTCACTTCGAGGTTTTGGACAGCCTTTCAAAAGGCAATGGGCACAGAGATTAGAATGAGTTCCGCATTTCATCCTCAAACAGATGGACAATCGGAAAGAACAATCCAAACCCTTGAGGATATGCTCCGCGCTTGCATCCTTGATTTCGGAGGAAGCTGGGATAGAAGCCTTAAGCTCGTCGAGTTCTCTTATAATAATAGCTTCCACAGGTCTATCGGGATGGCACCATATGAAGCGTTGTATGGACGAAAATGTCGATCCCTACTCTATTGGGATGAGATTGGAGATAAGATCTATGCGGGGCCCGACATTGTTGAGCAAACACGAGAAAAGGTGAAGCTTGTCCAGCAAAGGCTAAGAGCGGCACAAGATAGAACGAAGATATGGGCAGACGAAAGAAGGAGACCTTTGGAGTTCCAAGAAGGAGAGAAAGTTTTTCTAAAGGTTTCTCCGACTAAGGGTGTTAAAAGATTTGGCATCAAAGGAAAGCTAAGCCCAAGATTCGTTGGACCCTATGAGATACTTGAGAGAGTGGGCGAAGTTGCGTACCGCTTGGCGATGCCACAATCTCTCTCCCAGTTACATGATGTATTCCATGTTTCCCAACTTCGCCGATATGTATATGACTCCAGCCACATTCTTGAAGATCAACAGTTGAAAGTTGATGAGGATGTATCTTATGAGGAAGAGCCTATAAAGATCGTTGATCGAAAGGAGAAGGCCTTAAGAAAGAGATCCATACCCATGGTAAAGGTACAATGGAGGCATCATTCGGAGGCAGAAGCAACATGGGAAACTGAGGAAGATATGAGGAGTAGGTATCCGCATCTTTTTGACTAGTTCGGAAGTTTCGAGGACGAAACTTATAATAAGGGGGGAGGATGTTGTACCCCAACGACCATGTACTTGAGACTATGATTAAGTGGCAAAATGAAAGCGATGATTCCTTCACGAGCATGTTACTTAAGTAACATTTATCGCTTCCTTATTTGAATTCTTCAGGTTTATTTAGGACGGACACCAAATAGTTATACAAGCGAACGTCACGAGGTGTGTGATACACCTTGTGAATTCGGCCAAGGGCCATTGATCACCCATGAAGTAAACTCGTTCTTGTAAGAATACAAACATAAACCATCCTCACAAAGCAAGATTAAAATTAAAAAATGAAATAAAATCAATAAACATTATAAAAATAAATATGGGATTTGATAAATGTTAAAGGACAAAAATACCCCCCAACACCCTCCTAATTTCGGCCAAGGCTTAGGAGGATCTAGAATTCTCCACACTCTCCCAAATAATTTATAATTAACAAATTACATAATAATTGAAATATTAAATAAGCAACTTGCATGCAAAAGAAATGATAAAATAAGAAAAGAGGAGGCTAGTGTGTAAGAAAAGCAAGGCCTAGATTCTTTTTCCCCTTCTCCCATGCACCAGCCGGTTGCCCCCTTACACCCTTAGCTCTTTTTATTTCTCAAAGACAACCTCATTTCCATCTTGTCTTGAACATTCCCCTAAGAAAGCTTCCACTAAACACTTAAGAAATTCTCCAACTCCCTTCCACCCCCAACTTTCGGCCAACACCTCAAGAATAGGAGGTTCAACTCCATCTTCTTCTTCAAGCTCAAGGATCCTCTAGGTAAGTCTCATTTCAAAGTTCCTAAGTAGATATTCCATACAAAATGATGAAGCTCACATGGGTGTTCTTGTCCTCCACCCAAACCGTGGCCTCCACATTCAAATAGGTGAAAGTCTTCAACTCTCTTAGGGGTGCTACCTTGCTACACTTGAAGCTCCACTCCAAGCCTACTTTGGTAAGATGTTCTAGTCTCAATTGGAACTCTATTTTCACTTTTGCATGAAGACTAACTTTCCTTTTTCCTCTCCATCAAAACCGTATAGCCAAGGGTGGAGAAGGAAGTGGATTTCAACTCAACTCACTCTATAACCAAGCAAAGACAAGAACTTTAGCTTGAAGAGGCAAGTATACACTAATCTCTCATGAATTACTTAAAGAATTAGTGACTTGAATGATTAAAAGTTCCAAAGATGTGATCTTTAGTAGGATATCTTAAGTTTAAGAGTATATATTAGTGATTTCTTAAGAACAATGCCTTGCATGTGATTTATTGTGTCAAAGATGGAGTCATTTCTTACATGCAATATGGTTTAAGGCTGATCTAGGATAAAACAAGGTTCACCTAAGTGAGTCTAGGCAAGAGTAACTCTTGGTTGAAATTTGAGAGGTCCTAGGAGAGCATGCATGTGATGGATATGAGTTTTTATGAAGGTTGTTTGTAGGATTGAACTAAAATGACCCTTAAAGGTGT
The DNA here is from genome assembly GCA_036186865.1 of Eustoma russellianum. Classification (NCBI taxonomy): domain Eukaryota; kingdom Viridiplantae; phylum Streptophyta; class Magnoliopsida; order Gentianales; family Gentianaceae; genus Eustoma; species Eustoma russellianum. The sequence goes on along the minus strand of AP025069.1, from coordinate 26,678,911 downwards.
TGCATGTTTGAATATATGTTGTAAAATGTGGTTAAGGTGTCACCTAGGTTTCGGCCTAAAGGATGGAAAGGAAGGTGAGTATTGACTTCAAGAAAGAATATTTGATTTGTGTAGATATGATACTTGCTTGGTTTACTATCTACAAACTGTTTAGTATGGTGCAAAGGTGACCTTATAACAAGCATGCAATTTGGATATTCATGTAACAAAGGAGTGTAAGTGGTAACCAATAATCTATTTCATAAGAACAAGATGAATGGTGGACATTTGGCTTGAACAAATGATGAAATAGCAAACTACTGGAATTAGGCAGAATGGAATGACATTTTCAACGACCTGAGAACTAAACTTGCAGACCTTCAGTGAAGCTAATTTTTGGCATAAAGTTAGCCTTGTGAATGTAGCGAGAGTGAGAGTTGGAATTTCGTTAAAATAAGCTAAGAATTATTTTTAAGAAATTATGCGGTAAAACTGCTCCAGTAGGAAATCCTGGAGCAGGGCAGAATTGGCCACTGACTTCAACGAATTTAAAAAGGATCTTTTGAACCTGCAATAAATCTGGTTTTTGTCACAGAGCTAGCCCCATGAGTATAGCAGAGTTGAGAGTTGGATTTTTGGTAAAATAAGTTATGATCAATTCTTAATAAAATAATTGGTGAGACTGCTCAGGCTGTAAATTCGGGAACATAACAGAATGGTGTAATGTTTTGAATGGCTTGAAAAGAGATCTTGTAGACGTTCAAAAAGGCTAAATTTCGGTATGATGACATCCTTGTGTGTATAGAAAATGTGCAAGATGGAATTTTGTAAAAAGGAGTTGTGGAATATTTTTAATAAAATAATTAGTAAAGCTGCTCAGGCTGGAAAGCCTGGGACTGAGCAGAACAGGACATCATTTTGATCTACTCAAAAAGGGACCTTGTAGATGAGCAATAAAGCTGATTTTTGGCATGGTAATAACCCTATGAGTTTAAGGGACACGCCAGTTGGAATCTTGGTAAAATAAGTTCTGGATTATTTTTAATGAATTATTTGGTAAAACTGCTCAACTGAAATTTCTGGAGCCACCCTGAAATTTGTAACAACTTTCCGGGCTTAGAAAAGGGACTTAGAGACATGCAATTGGAATTTCTGGAAAACGCCTTACGGATTTACCACAATTGAATTTTTAGTAAAATCGGTCAGCTCAGTTTCAGCACCTAAGATAGTTCGGAAAGTAAGTAAATAAAGTTCTCCTACGGTTATTGAAATAATTTGCAATTCTATGACATGTATCTAGGATTCCACCAAACGTATGTGTGACAAAAGAATTATGGAAATAGACTGAATTGGTTAGCCTAACCGCCCTATGAAAGTGAAGTAAAAGTCTTGGAAATATTTAGTTTCCAAATTCATGTATATTGACATGTTATAAGGTATGCATACTATTATTCATGTCATGGCTTTCATTTCATATCACGGCATGTATCATGCATGAGCATGAAACTGATTTTCATGGATTTTAAGATGCAAGCAAGTTTTACAAGCGACTATCTTTTCGTTATGAATAAAAAGTTTTATGGTCCCATGTTTTAAAGAAAGCTTCATGATTCCTTTGCCGGCCAAGCATGCGACTAACCCGACTCCAGACCCGGGGTTAATTGGTCTGATGATATGATATCTGTTCTGGACCTGCTCAGATCCGGGGTTAATTGATCTGATATCTGTTCTGGACCCGTCTCAGACCTGGGGTTAATTGGTCTGATGATATGTTCTGGACCCGCTCAGATCTGGGGTTAATTGATCTGATACTCCGTTTTCGTGACAAGTTATTCTATGGGACCAAAATGATGTTTTGACATGACATGACATGACATCATACATTGCATATTGCATAACTCATGATCACGCTAACATGTTGTATGATCCAGTTAAGGACTTAATAAACCAATAGTGGTTAGTAGTATCTAGAATTATGCTTAGGCCATACCGTCAGGTGACTTCAGGACACAAGACAGGTATGAGTTATTATTTAAAGTTTTCACGTTACTACAATTCATGTTATAATTCTTTATGTACTTCATGGTCGTTTATTGTATTCTTGCTGGGTGATTTTTATCACTCACACTTTATTTTTCCCCCAGATAATGCCAAGATAGAATGGATCGAAGACGAGCCGAGGGTACCATATCCATAGGCGTGGAGATATGAAGGACTTTTGTGCTGCTGAGATGTTTGTATATGATTATGTTTGAACTCCGTGGGATTTGACTATGACGTTTTGTGAAACTGCTACTTTGGGGACTTAGTTATTTCGTAATGCATGTTTAGTTTGAAAAGTTTTAATTCTGCCTAAATTTTACTGCCATGTTAAATGTTAACATGGGAATCCATGGCTCATATTATGGATTTTCGTATGTTATGCATGACGCTTTGTATTCTCCTTAGTGAAGTACGGCGGGTGCACCGTATCCGGACGAGGTCGGGTGCGGGGCGCTACACCTACAACGTTCTATTACGGAGAGCTTCCAGGCATCTGGTCCAGGGGAGGATGTCAAGGGCAAAATACGTTATGGCTGAGTGTAACATTGTGTCTGGGACTCGGGATCTCTGTCATAATACGTCACCGTTAGTCCTATGTACGTATGATGTAACACTGTGATTGGACCATCGAGATTCATGGACGGTACTCAAGGCTACTTGAGGGATCATTAGGCATGTCGCAGGTACCGTTCTTACAATACACAACGTGCTACAGCCAACTCTTGATCTGTTATGTTTATGAAAGTTACAAATGGTATGTTTTATGAAAGTTACAGATGGTATGTTTTATGAATTTTCTATGATAGCACGAGCGCGATCAATCTTTCTCGAGATCTAGTACTTAATTCTAAGATCAAACACATTGAAGTTAAATACTATTTCATTCGAGACCATGTTCAAAATGAGGATATAGTCATAAACCATATAAGAACTGATCATCAGATTGCTGATATTTTCACCAAACCCCTTAGTCAAGCCACTTTTAAAACTTTACAAGCCAAGTTATGTACGTTGACCTAGGATACAATCGTTTAATTCTATCTTATGCATGATTTGCAAAATAAAGGGGGAGATAGAATAAGAACATGATTTTAGATTTTAAGTCATAATGAATAATGAGTTAAGTTCAATCGGTGTTCAATTGGCAAAAAAATTGAGGGAGAGTACATATGTTAGAAACATATATCTAAAAAGAATTTGAAAACAATCGGTATAGAATTGGTGAGCTTTCAAAAACAATTCAATTGGCATAGAATTGGTAAATATGTGATAACAATTGTTAAAGAGTTGTGACATTAAAATCATGTAAAGTTATTTTGAAAATCATTCAAAAGGGGGAGAATGCTGAGAAATATGTTTGGACAATTTTCAAAATTATGATTTTAAGTGTTACATGTCATAAAAATGTCGCATATGATGTTATAAATGATAAAAAGTTGAATAAGTGAAGAAAAATGACATCGATCTGTTAGGTTAATGCACTTTGATCGATCCATGTATATCGATCCCTCACATCGATCGATCCATGTAAGGCAGAGAAAAGCCAAAACCTTAAGGTGAGACATCGATCTCTAAACCTAAGACACATCAATCGATCATTGTATAAATCGATCCTTCACATTGATCGATCAATGTAGGTCAGAGGCAAAATCTGAACCTCACTATGAGACGTCGATCTCTCAAGCAGAGGCACTTCGATCGATCGATGTCTAGGGGTTTCAGAAAATTTTTTCTAAAAAGTGATAAAATGGTTGTTTTCAATTTTACATGATTCATATATGTTTTTTATATTTTTATTATGTGATTTTGATGAATATTATTATGTTTTGTGACCAATATGCCTTGGAAGTTTCTATAACTTACCAGAAAGGGAAAAGTGGTATTTTGAGTTCCTTGTAGGTACTTGACATGGTGAAAATGATACAAGAACTTCATTATTTCTTATTTTATCCATTTTATGATTTGTGTCCAAGTGGATCAACCAAATACAAGCTAGTCGGCAAAAGTTGCCAACTTGGAATCGCTCATTTGAAACCAACGGCTATGTTTGAAGGTTGGGGGCTGATTTGTTCAAATTTTGAAGCCACTCCCATGTCCTTTTCTTGTGCCAAGGATTTGATTGAAGGCATATTCATTTCTATATTATCTTCATTTTAGATAGAATTTCAGGACAATTCCAAGGTGGAATTTTCGGCCAAGATAAGTTCAAAGGTGGACCAATCGTTCTTCTTTATGTTACCAAGTGGACAAGGTGTTTATATGGCCAACTGATGATGTGAAGACACTTAAGCTTTGATGATGAAGACATTGACACATTGGCATTCTTATCTTCAAGGCCTATTTCACACTATAAATAGGAGGCAAGGTGAAGAAGAGAAGAAACACAACTTTGACGCAAACTTAAAGATCATTCTCTTGCTATTATCTTCTCTTGCTCTTGTTTCATTCTTTGTGTAGCTAAGGTGTTTCATTTCTTGTTTTTGTCTAGCTAAGGTGTTCAATTTCTAGTTTTTTAGCCAAATTGATAAGGCTACATCAATAGGTGGTAGAGGTGTTGCAACCAAAGTAACATTGCGGTGATCATCCAAGTCTTGAATAGGGTTGGTGTATAACCCTAGGATCAAGCTTGGTTGTTGTTGTATTGGTATTTGATTCATAGTAAAATCCAAGGAAATGTGTTTCTTGTGACTGGAGCAGATCATATTGACCAAACCAGGATAATTTCTTAGTGTTCTTGTCTTGCTTTACCTTTTGGTTTTCTACCCGTTTTTCAATGTAGATTTCACCCAACTTCACACGTCTTAAAAATAGCAAACTATTTTCAAAATTCTTGATTTTTTTGGTGTTGTATTTCATACTGTTAGCTTTCATTTTCTACAAGAGTCAATTGATTGAAGCAAAGGAAAGGTAGTTTTTCAGTCTTTGAAAGATAACTGCTCTATTCTGGCTGCAATATGACCAGTTTCAAGGAAACTTGCATTCTGATTTTATCAAGCATAGTTTCAGGTCAAAGCCTTTTAAAAACTTAAACTATACATCTTAAGGGGTGTTTTGACATAAAGATCAACCTTTTTGGCTGAGTAATTAAAGAGAAACAGGTTTTCAAAGTTCAACACTATTCTGTCCAAAATTGTCCAGATTGACCATTTGAATCTTTTATTTGTTTGAAATGCCAACAATTTTATTTTTTGCTCATTTTCGGACAGAGTCTAGTCAAGAATTGAAATTGATTTCAGAAAAGTTTCATAATTTTTAGAGTTGTGTACACTGACTTTTGAATTTTTCAAAGACGGGTACTAAATCTGAGTAGCTCTCAGATTCTATTTTCAAAGGGGATTTTATTTCAAGGGTAGTAGTGTAATTTCCTGTAACTACAATTCACCCCTCTCTAGTGGTGTTTATTGAAGGTGTTACGGCCAAAAAAAATTTGTATCAGAGCAAAGGACAACACCGTTCAAAAGAAGACAATGCTAAGACGTATAATTCATTGTAGGTTGCACATCCCAAATCAAAGGTTTGGAGCATTTGAACACTTCAAGAAGTTTTGGAGCATTTGTATCCACATGAATAAGATTTAAGGTACTCATCTAAAATCATACATCTACTCCTGATTTTGTTTCTGATAACAAAATGACTTTCCATGAAATGTATGATGAGTTCATTAAAATGCATGCTCATTGTAAAAGGTTGTCAAAAGAGAAAACAATTAATTGAAGAAAATGACAAGTTGAAGAAAATCAACTTGGAACATTCTAATCAATTAGTGTCCTTCAAACAAGAGTCATCAAATACTTTTAGAGATCAAAATTGAAGCTTATACAAAAAACGACCATACTTTAAAAACTGAAAATAGTATGTCAAAAACTAAATTAGAAAGCTGTGAAAATGAAATACCTCAACTTAAAGCATCAAAACTAGACTTAGAAAAAATTTTAAAACAATTTAAGTCTGGAACCAGTATGTTAAACACACTTATATCATCAAAAAAATATGGTAATGATAAAAAATGATTAGGTTATAAAGAAGAAAATGACAAGTTAGGTAAAAAGACTAACTTTGTGTCATCTAAGCCAAAGTTATCTTATAGTTAAACTAAGACACATGTACATGTTTCATCTACCCCTTTTTCTACTCATTCTAAATTAAAAATACAACATGCACCCATAAAAACACCTAGGAGAGGGTTTGCATCTATAAATTATGCCTATATGAATACAAATATGTCTAAACAAAATAAAATGCATCCAACTTACTATAATAGACATAATTATAAGCAATCATCTTATTTTTCTTATAAGGCATATGGAAACACACCTATATCATATACTAATTAGGTGCCCTTTAAAACTCAAAATCATATGCCCTATACACAATATCAAAATCAACTAAGTAATAATGCATATAAACCAAGATATAATATGTATGACAATGTATCTTCATTTAATTGGAATGGACAAATACATGATAACCCTTTGTATTCAACTTATTATAATGCTAAATATGTATCTAGAAGGTACATCAAAGTTCGAATACAAGGATGGTGCCTCTAACATGCAAGGGCCCAAATAAAGGGTACATAAAACTTTATCTCCTTTGTAGAAAAATTGCAAAGAAGACAAGAAGGAGGTAAAGCCAAAGAATCTAAAAACCAAGTGGTTTTTAGACAACGGATGTTCGTGGCATATGAGAGGCAGCCCCAAACTATTCACCGAGCTGGAACCAGTTGAGAATAGAGGAAAAGTGACACTCGGTGACAACAACAAAAGAAAGATTGTAAACACATTTCAAATAAGAAATTTGTTGTTAGTAAGTAATCTTTCTTATAATTTACTTAGTATTTTGCAAATTATTGATTGTGAATACAATGTTCCTTTTCTCGTTGATTCTTGTGATATAACAAATGAAAATGGAGAAATTGTGTTAAAGGCAATAGGGATGGTAATATTTATACATTATCATTAAATATCATGTTATATGCTAGGATCAAGTGTTTAATATCACATGACTTAGATGTGAACTCACGTCATAGACGACTAGGCCATATAGGGATTTCAAATATTGAAAAACAATATTGGAAAAGTCTAATAAGAGGAATGTCTAAGCTAGACTTAGATAATTTCAACTATGTGAAACTTGTAATAAAGGAAAATATATAAAAGAAACATTGAAACCAAAACATGACGTGAGTACTAGTCATATACTAGAATTGCTTCACTTAGACTTATCTGGTGAAAGTAGGACAAGAAGTCTAGGTGGAAACTAATATGTGTGTGTCATAGTAGACGATTACTCACGATATACATGGACATTATTGTTAACACACAAAGACGGCGCTTCATTAGCAATCGAAAATCTCATTAAAAACTTGAAAATCTGTAAGAAGAAACTGTTAAAAGAATCAGGAGTGGTAGAGATGGAGAATTTAAAAACAAATATGTAGTTACGTTCTATGAATTACATGGAACAAAACATGAATTCTCACCACCTAGATGTCGGACCTGTAAAACACCGCCAGAAGAAGGGGTTGAATAGTGAGTGCGAAAAATTTGGTTTTAAAAACTTTTAATGACGAATTACTCACTTCTGTTTTCAGAACCCGTTTTTGATTAACTAAATGACGACGTTCTAGACCTCCAAAATTTGTGAAATTTTATGACATTTTTACTCTCAAATGTTATCTATATGTCATTAAAATTTCAGATTAAAACTCGAAGTTTAGGACGCTGAAAGACCATTTTTAATTGGACTCTGTCAATCTGTTAAAAACTTTCCCCTATAATGAAAAATTAATTCCTATTTAATGACAACTCCAGATGATCTGAAAATTGTATGAGATGTTTTTTATAATATCTAGTTGAATTTTTTGAAACTGTTCTTCAAAGTTCATTTTGCAAGTATATCAACCACGTTGATGTCCTCAACCTTTGCCAATATGAAAATCAGATTGCACTAGTCTCAGAACTATGAACGTTTGGATGTTTTATACTTATCCAAATTCAATGAAACTTGTCTTAAATGAAACCTAATCCCTTTATCTATGTTTTTGAAAAATTTGACGATTTTTCAAAAACGTTTGCTACTTTTTCACTGGCATTAAAAACGATGTAAAAACAGAAATTGAGAGTAAAAATGCCTTGAAAGTAAGAACACCAAATTTTTATACTTGTTCGGTCAAAAAGATCTACTCTAGTCTTCGAAGACACCTTCTTCGGTATTCACTAATCACCAAAAACACTTAGGACAAGGATGGCTAGAGTTATACACCAACTTCTTTAATGTCCACCACTTTTACAATGAACAACTCAAACAATCAACAATACCACCACCACCTCACTAATGAAGGTTTGATCACACCTTGATAAACATTGTACAAGAATATGGGTGGCAAGAATGAAGCCTATGCAGATTATGGAATGTATATATGATAGGCCTAAGGCTATGTGCAAGAGAAGAAAATAGGAGTAGAAGAGAAATCTTGCTTTGCACTTGATAGAATATGAAATTGAGTCTTGCATTGTTTGATCCTCTTCCTCCCTTGTGTAGCATGTCTGGCACGCTCCCTGTTATGACCCGCACACCCCGGCTAGTTGAAAAGGGAACAAAAACAAATTACGATAGAATTAGAGTGCGATCATCGTACCGCACCTAGTATGATAGGTGTGGAAGTGTACTTTAAATAAAATTTCAGAACTACAAAAATTACCTAATAGGAATAAGATTAATTAATTATGCATATCAAGAAATGGTACGACTTTTATTTAAGAATCAAATAAAGGAAAACAAAATTACACATAAGGAAAAAAAAGCAAGGCTAGAAATATAATTTCACACCCCACTTGTACCCCCACTAACTGGCCACCCCCTTAATTTCACAAAAATTATTTATATCTTCCTTCTTCTCTTTTTTAACTCATCATTTCACTTTTCCCACAACAAAAAAATAACATGCAACCAGTTTTCATGCACCAAATTTTCCCTTCCACTTACTTCCCTGACCAAGAAAACTAATCATTACTCACCCACTATGAAAATCTTGGCCAAGTAGGAACAAAGGGAGAATAAAAACATCAATTGCAAAACAACTCCTCATTTCATCAAATCCTTTTCAAGTTAACACTCTCTCTTCTCTCATAGAAAACAAGTTTCTTCTCCCTCACATTTCTCCCATCAAAACTATGGCCTCCCTTTTGCAAGAAGAAGAAAATTCTTCAAACCTTAAGTGAAGAAACAAGCCTCCAAGAGTAGGAATCTTTAAGGTAGGATGTTATAACCTTCATTCTAACAATTTCCCCTTTTTCTATTCTTCAAAATTACTCAAATTCTTTTTCAATTCTAGCCAAAACTGAAGGTTCCTCAAGAGTGAAAGGAGACATTTTCTAAGTTGAGGAAGGTGAGAAACCATAAGAATCTTCAAAGGTATAAAGAATATTAAGGTTTGATAAATCCAAGTATCTTTCTTCCAAAATGACTCACCCTTCTCCTATTTTGGCCATTTAGGCATTGAGTCACCAAGGTGAAGGAAAGAAGCAACCTTGTTCTTCTTAGGTTAAGATTCAAGCATCAAGGCAAGTATTCTTGTTAGATTCTTCAAGAAAGTTTAAAAATGGGTCTCCTATGTTCATATAACAAGATGAATCATGCATGGATGCATTAAAATGAAGTCTTCATCACAAAGATATGAAAAGTGGTCTTGCATGCCTAAACTATGTATGAATGAGTGCTGTTCTTGTATAGATTTCTGAATACGATTAAGATGACACTTAGAAGTGACATGCATGGAAAAATATTGGGGATAAACAACTAATTGGGTGCGTGCATGGCATATAAGAAGAAGGTTAAGCATGCATTCATCAACTCCATGAAAATTGTAGGTGGATTTGTACACTTACTTGAAAAAGTGTACTAAGAACCTCACTTAGCATCATCTTCATATATGCATTTAGGATGATCATCACTTGTTTTGTTTTCATATGCATTAGAGTGTATTTGCACGATTATGGCCATGATTTAGTATGTTTATGATGCATCATAATCCATACTATAATGCATGCCATAAAAGTTAGCATCTTTAATGATCATCACCTCATTATCATATTTTTCCTCCTAAGATGGGGCTGTCTTAGCCTCCATCCATAGGCATGATTCCTTCACCACCATCATGATGCATATCTTGATGATCATGGCCTAGGGAGGTGTATTTTCATGGGTTTATTCCTCTTATGTATTTGCATGTCACTAGTATCATGATCATCACCATGATCATGGTTCTTATGACCATGATTAGGGTGGATGTGATTTTACTTGAAGCTTAATATGCATCATCATGATATATATTCATGGCAGCTTAGAGTACAAAATGAAAATCATCATTCTAGCATCTTACATGCATGTAATAAGTTGAGAAATTCAGATATATGCATATGCTAACTTTTGGCCAAGGGGCCATTTGAGGACTTTTATGATGGATTAAAGATAATTGAGTATGCCTATATGAATATATGTATTATATGTGCACTACATAGGTAATTATTGTAATTGTTAGATTAAACAAGGTGAAAATCAATGTTGGTGTGTGATTTGGTACCCATTCAGCCTAGAGGCCATTTGAGCATAACCATGATGATTTAAGCCATTTGATATGTGTATGTCTCATAAATATATTATATAAAGAAAATCAAGGAATAATCCAATTATCAAATTTAAGAAGGGACAAGACACTGAAATAAAGGCTATTTTGGCTATTTGGCTGAAATACCCTGTAAAGGACAAATGTGTAATTTCACAATTCAAGGGAATTCAAAATGGGCTGTTTTAGGAAGATTTTATGATAAAATAATTTATGGAAATGGAAGAGAATGGACTTGTTAAGTAAAAGGCCAAAGAGCGACTATTTGGACAAGGGGGAAACTAAGGCCTTAGGTAAGGGCAAAATTGTAATTTCACCTACGAATTTGACATGAGTAATGGACTTTGGGGCTGATTTGATTAGAGACTTGAAACTAGTATGGGAACTGAGCATTCCCTTATGTATATGACATCATGGTTTTCAAAACAAAAGGTTTTATTTACGATCACGTTGAAGACATGATCATTGTGAAAGATGTTTAAACATATTTTTTTCGAATAAAGAACCGTACCGCGAGACGAATGATTCCATACGACTTATGCATGCTTATGCTGGCTGAGTGTAACCCCTTTTCTGGGACAAGGGATCTCTGCCTTTCTAATACGTCTACGATGTTCTGTTACGGAGAGCTACCTGGCATCTGGCCTAGGGGAGGATGTCAAAGGCGAAATACATTATGGCTGAGTGTAACACCGCGTCTGGGACTCGCGATCTCTATCATAATGCGTCACCATTAGTCCTTTGTACGTATGTTGTAACACTGTGGTTGGACCATCATGATTCATAGACATTACACGAGGTTATTCGGGGGATCATTCAGCATGTCGTAGTTACCATTCTTACGATACACAAAGTTCTATATCCAACTCATGATATGTTATGTTTATGAAAGTTACAAATGGTATGTTTTCTGAATGTTTTACAATGCATGCATTACGTACATATTCCATGAGCACGTAATCTGTTTTAGTCGCGGACACTTGTTTACCCTACAATAGTATGGTAATCAAGTAGATACCAGTAAGCACATATATCTGGACTTAAAATATTATGTTTAAGAAGGAAACATGTTATACGAAAGATAACTACGTTTCAAAGTAATGCTGACAAAAGACTTTAACTACTCGATTCTCTATTCTGTTTTCTTATCTTAATTGCGTTGAAGGTTACTTTCATGCTTTTACACATACAGTACATGATCTGAGTTTTAATGCATTCTCTCCACTACCCTGAACTCCATGCATGATCCACTTGACGAATCTATGCGAAAATACTTACTGAGCGATTCATTATCACTCATCCCTTTATTTTTACCATGCAGGCCCAAAGGACCCAGAGCAAGATTTTCATTGAGGACAAGCCAAGAGAGTAGGTTCTGAGGGCTGTCTAGTAGACTACTGTACCAGGTTTGTATTTTGATATTTCAGTTCTGCATTTTTGATGGATGTATTAATGATGCACCGCTGATACTATTTCGGGTGTAGTTATTTTGTACTTATGTCGATTTTTTATTCTGTCTATTTTATGTTCCTTAAAATATTCGATAGATGTTTATGACGATGCGCATATAGATGTTATCGACGCCTTGTACTTCTCATAGCAGATTACAACAAGCGTACCGTGCCAAGACCCTAGTCCCAGGCGGGGTGCTACAGGTGGTATCAAAGCCAATGCTCTAGATCCATAGCAGGCAACATAAGATAAACAATGACATACAAGTAGGCTATGATCTTAGAGTTCAAGTTTGATTATTAGAATGAGTGAGCTAGCCTTAGCATAGGTTTCTTGGAATGGTTTAATAGAGTAGACAACTGAAATCACCTAACCTTACTTAGGTTGGATAAAAACTAATCCGGAGCCATTACCATTAGCCTGTTTCTCTCATAGTATAAATAAAACACTTAAAAAAATTTCATTATGGAAATGTGTGAAATAATTGTGTCAATATAATGATTTTGGTAGGATGACGTCACGATCAGGTAGCCACACTCCACCACTTTCCCCATCATGGTTGTCACCAGCCACCGAGCAGGCATTGGCACTTCTCGCACATGTTGCATAGCCTCCAGCCATTTATCTATAGGAGAACCTTTGCTCATTTGTTAAGTCCTTGTTCATGCTGAGCCAGATAGGCAGGGCATCGGAGATGAAGACAGCTCGGACCCTATCACTTGCACCCCCTCAGTCTCAGCCTCAGCCTTAGCCTCAGCCACAACCTCGGAGGAGCAGTGGCTATTATTATGGGCAGCTGGTAAAAACCCGAGTTCTGAGTTTTGATGCAGTGCCCGATCCAGATGAGGAAGTGGTTAGATGAGATTGAGAATGGTTTCTGGCTTATACAGGTGCCGGATGAAGTAAAAGTGCCAATTATTTGGCCGTTTCTAATTGGTCGGGCCAGTCTATGGTGGAGGATTTACATTCAGTCACTACATCGACCAGTAGCTTGGTTAGAGTTTGTGGAAGAATTTTTCATATTCTATCTCTCCTCGACATTGATTATATAGAGGATAGGGGAATTTGACACCCTGAAGCAAGAGGCAGATGTTCCAGTCTCTGAGTACTTTCAGCGATTCATCACACTATGCCACTACGTTCCTAAGGTAATATGCATGGCCTAAACTTTTGCATCCAGAATTGGTTGATTGGCACACACCCAGATAATTTTGAAAGACTGCCGGAGAACTGTTATCGGGTGGAATGCATCATCGCGTTATCCAATCGTGAGGAGAACTGGAGACCGTGGGGTGACAGTGAGATTCAAACTGAGAGATGGAGCCTATACCCGCAGAGAGCAGTCAGGCAGCCTCAACGGTCATCATCCAGTAGCAATAAGTCACAGCGACGACAGAGATCGGCAGAAGCAGTTCCGGTATGCCGGTGATGTCAGAGACAACATACAGGTAAATGCCGTTTGGGGACAGATGCATGTTTCAGATGCAGCAAGACTGGGCACTAGATAAGAGACTGTCGAGCAGGAGAAGAATCTCATCTTGGGAAGCACAACGGCAAGAAAGACCCTCACTCACGGACACTAAAGTTTAGAAGGTGCGTGACCAAAGATTTTGGATATTAGACGCTGCAGATGGTATGTTGAGTTATGCAATTTAATGTCGACCAGTGTTTTTGGAGTTGTTATTTTGATTTATTAAAAGTAGCGAGAGTAATTACACCAAAAAGGACAATTGATCAGGTTAGCACAATGGAAGCATGGAAGCTAGAATACTTTATGCAAATAATTTTATAGGCCCTTAACATCGGATAAGTACCCTGTTAATTGGATAACCTAAAGTTCCAAATGAAAGCCATAAGTACGATTCCAGAAGAGTATGTCTGAGCGTCAGGACAATATATCAGGAAATGTTCGGAACATGTGCTAAGGATGAATTTCGTAGAAAAACATTAAGTAGTGAATTACAACCGAAAACTTAAGTTTCAAGAACGAAACTTTTTTTAAGGGGAGAGGAATGTTATGACCCGCTAACCCAGGCTAGTTGAATAGGGAAAAAAAAGAAATTACGATAAAATTAGAAAACGATTGTCGTACCGCACCTAGTATAATAGGTGTGGAAGTGTACCTTAAATAAAATTTCAGAACTACAAAAACTACCTAATAGGAATAAGATTAATTGATTATGCATACCAAGATTTGGTACAACTTTTATTTAGGAATTAAATTTAGGAAAAAGAAAATTACACATAAGGAAAATAAAACAAGGCTAGAAATGTAATTCACACCCCACTTGTACCCCACCCCACTAGCCGGCCACCCCCTTAATTTCCCAAAAATTATTTCCATTTTTCCTTCTTCTCTTTCCCCCTCATTATTTCACTATTCTTACACAAAGCAAACACCAACTTTTACATTCCACTAACTTCCCTAACCAAGAAAACTAATCATTCCATACCTACTATGCAAATGTCGGCCAAGTAGGAAACAACGGAGAATAAAAACATCAATTGCAAGACAACTCCTCATTTCATCGAATCCTTTTCAAGTTAACACTCTCCCTCTCATACAAAACAATTTTCCTCTCCTTCACATTTCTCCCTTTAAAATCGTGGCTTCCCTTTAGCAAGAAGAAGAAAATTTTTCAAACCTCAAGTGAAGAAACAAGCCTCCAAGAGTAGGAATCTTTAAGGTAGGATGTTATAACCTTCATTCTAACAATTTCCTCTTCTTCTATTCTTCAAAATTACTCAAATTCCTTTCCCATTCTACCCAAAACCGAAGGTTCCTCAAGAGTGAAAGGAGAGATTGTCTAAGTTGAGGAAGGTGACAAACCATAAGAATCATCACAGGTATAAGGTATATTAAGGTTTGATCATAGGAAATCCAAGTATTTTTCTTCCAAAATGACTCACCCTTCTCCTATTTTGGCCATTTAGACCGTGAGTCTCCAAGGTGAAGGAAAGAACCAACCTTGTTCTTCATAGGTGTAAGATTGAAGCATCAAGGCAAGTATTCTTCTTAGCTTCTTTAAGAAAGTTTAAAAATGAGTCTCCTATGTTAATATCACAAGATTATCATGCATGGATACATTAAAATGAAGTATTCATCACAAAGATATGAAAAGTGTTCTTGCATGCCTAAACTATGTATGAATGGGTGCTGTTCTTGTATAGATTTCTGAATACGATTAAGATGACACTTAGAAATGACATGCATGGAAAAATATTGGGGATAAACAACAAATTGGGTGCGTGAATGGCATATAAGAAGAAGGTTAAGCATGCATTCATCAACTCCATGAAAATTTTAGGTGGATTTGTACACTTACTTGAAAAAGTGTACTAAGAACCTCACTTAGCATCATCTTCATATATGCATTTAGGATGATCATCACTTGTTTTATTTTCATATGCATTAGAGTGTATTTGCACGATTATGGCCATGATTTAGTATGTTTATGATGCATCAAAATCCATACTATAATGCATGCCATAAAAGTTAGCATCTTTAATGATCATCACCTCATTATCATATTTTTCCTCCTAAGATGGGGCTGTTTTAGCCTCCATCCATAGGCATGATTCCGTCACCACCATCATGATGTATATCTTGATGATCATGGCCTAGGGAGGTGTATTTTCATGGGTTTCTTCCTCTTATGTATTTGCATGTCACTAGTATCATGATCATCACCATGATCATGGTTCTTATGATCATGATTAGGGTGGATGTGATTTTACTTGAAGCTTAATATGCATCATCATGATATATATTCATGGCATCTTAGAGTACAAAATGAAAGTCATCATTCTAGCATCTTACATGCATGTAACAAGTTGAGAAATTCAGATATATGCATATGCTAACTTTTGGCCAAGGGGCCATTTGAGGACTTCTATGATGGCTTAAAGATAATTGAGTATGCCTATATGAATATATGTATTATATGTGCACTACATAGGTAATTATTGTAATTGTTAGATTAAACAAGTTGAAAATCATTGTTGGTGTGTGATTTGGTACCCATTCAGCCAAGAGGTTAAGCCATTTGATATGTGTATGTCTCATAAATATATTATATAAAGAAAATCAAGGAATAATCCAATTATCAAATTTAAGAAGGGACAAGACACTGAAATAAAGGCTATTTTAGCTATTTGGCTGAAATACCATGTAAAGGACAAATGTGTAATTTCACATGTTTTAGGAAGATTTTATGTTAAAATAATTTATGGAAATGGAAGGGAATGGACTTGTTAAGTAAAAGGCCAAAAAGCGACTATTTGGACAAGGGGGAAACTAAGACCTTAGGCAAGGGCAAAATGGTAATTTCACCTAGGAATTTGACATGAGTAATGGACTTAGGGGCTGATTTGATTAGAGACTTGAAACTAGTATGGGAACTGAGCATTCCCTTATGCATATGACATCATGGTTTTCAAAACAAAAGGTTTTATTTATGATCACGTTGAAGACATGATCATTGTGAAAGATGTTTAAACATATTTTTTTTGAATAAAGAACCGTACCGCGGGACGAATGATTCCATACGACTTATGCATGCTTATGTTGGCTGAGTGTAACCCCTTTTCTGGGACAAGGGATCTCTGCCTTTCTAATACGTCTACGATGTTCTGTTATGTATGAATGGGTGCTGTTCTTGTATAGATTTCTGAATATGATTAAGATGACACTTAGAAGTGACATGCATGGCAAAATCTTGGGGATAAACAGCAAATTGGGGGCGTGCATGGCATATAAGAGGAAGGTTAAGCATGCATTCATCAACTCCATGAAAATTGTAGGTGGATTAGTACACTTACTTGGAAAAGTTTACTAAGAACCTCACTTAGCATCTTCTTCATATGTGCATTTAGGATGATCATCACTTTTTTGTTTTCATACGTATTAGAGTGTATTTGCATTATTATGGCCATGATTTAGTATGCTTATGATGCATCATAATCCATACTATAATGCACACCATAAAAGTTAGCATCTTTGATGATCATCACCTTATTATCATTTTTTTCCTCTAAAGATTGGGTTGTTTTTTCCTCCATCCTTAGGCATGATTTCGTCACTATCATCATGATGTGTATCTTGATGATCATGGTCTAATGAGGTGTATTTGCATGGGTTTCATCCTCTTATGTATTTGCATGTAACTATTATCATGATCATCACCATGATCATGGTTCTTATGATCATGATTATGGTGGATGTGATTTTACTTGAAGCTTAATATGCATCATCATGATAAATGTTCATGGTAGCTTAGAGTACAAAATGAAATTTATCATTCTATCATCTTGCATGCATGTAACAAGTTGAGAAATTATGATATGTGCATATCTTACTTTCAGCCAAGGGGCCATTTGGGGACCTTTATAATGTCTTAAAGATAATTGAGTGTGCCTATATGAATATATGTATTATGTGTGCACTACATATGTAATTAGTATAATTGTTAGATTAAACAAGTTGAAAATCAATGTTGGTGTGTGATTTGGTACCCATTCGGGCAAGAGGCCATTTGAGCATAACCATGATATTTAAGCCATTTGATACGTGTATGTCTCATAAATATATTATATACAGAAAATCAAGGAATAATCCGATTATCAAATTTAAGAAGGGGCAAGACACTGAAATAAGGGCTATTTTGGCTATTTGGCCGAAATATCCTTCAAAGGACAAATGTGTCATTTTACAATTCACAGGAATCAGAAATGTGCTGTTTTGGGAAGATTTTATGAGAAAATAATTAATAAGTAATGGACTTAGGGGCTGATTTGATTTGAGACCTAAACCAATTCCGGGACCCGAGCATTCTCTTATGCATATGACATCATGGATTTCAAAACAAAAGGTTTTATTTACAATCATGTTTATGAAATGATCATTGCGAAAGATGTTTACACATATTTTTTACGAATAAAGAACCGTACCACGAGACGAATGATTCCATGTGAGTTTTGCATGCTTCTGTTGGCTAAATGTAACACCTTGTCTGGGACAAGGGATCTCTGGCTTTCTGATACGTCTACAACGTTCTGTTACAGAGAGCTGCCTGGCATCTAGTCTTAAGGGAGGATGTCAGGGGCGAAGTACGTTATGGCTGAGTGTAACACCGCGTATGGGACTTGGGATCTATGTTATAATGTGCCACCGTTAGTCCTATGAACGTATGATGTAACACCGTGGTTGGACCATCAAGATTCATGGACGGTACTCAAGGCTACTCAGGGGATAATTCGGCATGTCCCAAGTACGATTCTTACAATACACAAAGTGCTATAGCCAACTCATGATATGCCATGTTTATGAAAGTTACAAATGGTACATTTTCTGAATGTTTTACAATGCATGCATTACGTACATAATTTATGAGCCGTAATCTGTTTTAGTCACGGACACTTCTGTACCCTACACTAGTATGATAGTCAAGTAGGTACGAGTAAGCACATAGAACTGGACTTAAAAGATTATGTTCGAGAAGGCGACAGATTATATAAAAGATAATTACGTTTCAAAGTAATGCTGACGAAAGACTTTAACTACTCGGTTCTCTTTTCCTGTTTTCTTGTCTTAATTGCGTTGAATGTTACTTTCATGCTTTTACACATATAGTACATGATCTATGTTTTATTGTATTCTCTACACTACCCAGACCCCCATGCATGATCCACTTGATGAATCTATACGGAAATACTTGCTGAGCGATTCATTATTGATCATCACTTTATTTTTACCATGCAGACCCACAGGACCCAGAGCAGGATTTCGTTGAGGACGAGCCAAGAGAGTAGATTCTGAGGGCTGTCAAGTAGACTACTGTACCAGCTTTTATATTTTGATATTTCAGCTCTGTATTTATGATAGATATACTGATGATATACCGCTGATACTATTTCAGATGTAGTTATTTCGTACTTATGTCGATATTTTATTCAGTCTAATTTATGATGCTCTCGCTACTCGATGCATGTTTATGACGATGAGCAGATAGATGTTATCAATGCTTGTACTTCTCTTAGCAGAGTACGACAGGCGTACCATGCTGAGACCCTAGTTCCAGGCGGGGCACTACACCCCCTCGTGTTACGTCCAGGAATTTTCGAACTAACCGTTACGCATTAATTTAAAACTGAAGTAGTAGTTTGATGTAATAATCCTGTGAATTAAATTAATTATAGCGTATCGTTTATGCGTAGGTGACTTTGTAATTAGCAATGAGTATAAATATTTGTTATATAAAATAGGGTAACAATAAAGGAAAAGTAAATAAAAAAAGAAAAAAAAAGATTAAGGATGTCATAGGATAGAAGAATTAAAAAAAATAAATAAATAAGAATAAAGTAAAATAAAGGTGAGGATAAGGATAAACAAAAAAAATATAAAAAAATAAATAAATAAAGGGGGTACGTGCATTAATAAGGGAATAACGTTTCCCCCAAATGTAGCCATTGTCAGCAAATTAATAGGGGCAAGGGGGCGCTGGGAGTTCAGAAAGAACAAAAAAAAAAAGAATAGCAAATGAAAAGAAGGGGAGGAGGGCCGCAGTGAAGAGAAGAAAGAGAGGAAGAAGAGAGGGAGGATAGAGAGTTCCAAGCGTTTTAATCCATTCGCGGTGTTATACAATTGCGTAGTTGTCTGCAATCGAGGTAGGTTCCCTTTTCTCCCTCAAAATAGTACAAATTCAAGCATGCGTTAGTGATATATTATGTGTCTTTGTTGTTTTAATTGTTGGAATCTAAAGCATGTCGTTGAATCTGTAAAAGATCTGTACTTTGGAGTGCTGTTGATGTGTAGTGTGGTTTGCGTGCCTTGGATTTGATTTTAGAGAAAAATTTGATAATCAAAATAGTAAAAATGTTGCATGATTAGGATTTTCCATTCTTGTTTTGACCTTAGAATAGGTTCCCATAGTCTTTAAATAGGTGGAAACATAGATCGGGATCGAAAAACGGCCACCGAAGGCCGCCGGTGCGCCGCATGCGCCACTAGAAATGGCCGCGTATGGGCTGCACGTGCCTCCTTGAGGCTGCACGACGCAGGATAAAGAAAAACAAAAAAAATTCGTTAAGGGCCGGTCTGCCAGCGCGCAGACCAGGCCAGCCCTTAATGGGCCGCAGTCTGCAGCTGCAGGACCAGCCGAATTACGCTGTAAAATAAAAAAAAGGGAGGCTGGTAGGGGGGCCGGGCCGGACGGCCAACGGACCAGACCAGACACCGGCCGGCCGAATAACATCCGAAATAAAAAAAGGGTAGAAAGTGATTTAAGGCCAGACCCTTGGCGGGCCGGACCACGCACGCGCGACCAGGGCTGTCCCATTTTATGATATTTATTATTTTTCTGAATTTCTGTAATTTAGTAAATGGTATTTATTTAACTTAAATTAGTAATAGTTATAGGAAAATTATAAATAAATATCAGAAAACTATAAATAAATTACAGAAACTATAAAATGCAAAAAGTAAATTATTTTCATTAAATTTCAGTAATTGTGATAATTTCTTTAATTTAGATAATTATCTAATAAATAGAAAAAATAGGAAAAAATGAGGAAAAATATAGAAAATACACGATAAATGTATACATGCTATGGAAAAATGGGTTTTTCGTCAAACAACATTAAATCATTACTCGTATAATAAATGAACTTAGATTTGAGTGCCGGAGGATGGTGAGGATGAGCCAGGGGCTTTAGGCGATCTTTAAATGAACTTAGATTTGAGTGTCGGAGGATGGTGAGGATGGGCCAGGGGCCTCAGGCGATTGTGTTTTTGCATTCATGGCACGTGCATTGCATTATGGCGGGTCAGCATGGTGTATGGTGGTGCGGCCCCGAACACTCAGTATGGTGACTGTGGGTGGGTATGACCCACAACCGCTCAGTAGGACCTGGGTTTATGCATTGCACAGTTGAGATATTGGCATCCTGTGTGACATGACTTTGTTGCGTGTGACATGCATAGTGGGACATGCATCACGAAGTTGCGCATTCTTTATCGGGAGTGAATTACCTTTCCGCATTCTTTCATATGCTTATGTGATGCATGTCATATGTGCTATGTGTTATATCATTTTGGTATGCTCGTCTTGTACTAGTTGGAAGCAGGTGCCTGCTGGGTGATTTCCCGTCACTCACCCCCACTTCTTCCCCCACCAGGTGAGCACGAGGAAGCGTATGACTATGTCTTTGCTGAGGACAGGGCTGACACGGTAGTATGGGCAGACTGTCGGTAGCACCTAGGATACAAAGAGACCTTGCGGCTGTCTGTCATTATTTTATTGGGATTTCATCAGACACTACCTTGTTTAGACTGATAGCACTTAGAGGTTGGCACAGTGACTTTATTGCCATTACTGATTTAGTATTTCATTGAGGATTTCTTTATTCATGTAATTTAATGTTATGGAAATTCGTTTCCGCGAGAAAAATTTCTACGTCTTTTTGGACATGTTGGAAATTGATATGACGCCTTGTATCTTAAGATACGCCGGGTGCACTGCTTCCGATGCTAGGGCTTGGGAGCGGGGCGCTACAGGTGGTATCAGAGCCAGGTTTCAAATCCGTCTTGGAAACGCAGGATTAACTAGATCAGTTAGACATAAGCCATGATCTTTCCAAGAAATGACAATTATACCCCTAATAAATGAAGTAGACCTAAGTTATGATCGGGCTAAGGGAGGTGTGTGTCGTTGGTGAGCTTTCTCTAATTAATTACCGTGGTACCCATGAACCTTCGCATGAGCCCCATAAATGCTCAAATTTCTCTATTAGTCTCGTCAATCTGAATTCTTGACAAGGTTCGCATGAAATCCAAGAAAATACGATCGTGTCGTGAACAATGTGGCAAAGGAGGCAACAGTGGTTACAGTAACGACCATCAGGATCAGGGGGTCATCCTCCAAACATTGGCCGATACCTTGGCCACCACTTTGGCATAATAGCGACTGTAGACTGTGCAGTGTCAGTAGTAGTTGAACTAGCATCTTCCGCCGCTGGCGCCAACGAATATAAGGTTCTACTACATGAAAATACAGGACGTCTGGAATTTGATGTTTAGAAGGACTCTTCACCGGCGCGGAAAAAATATGCGACATGTCCGCTAATAATCACAAGACCGCGCGTGACAAAAGTACAGCTGTGGAGGAGTGCAAGGCCACCGTCGTCACCATGTGCTCATTGTGGATCTCACATTCGGGTTAGTGTGGGGGAAATATGCAAGTATGAGTGCGACAACCAGGACGTCTTACGAGTGAGGACACAGAGCTGAGGCCGGCACCACCATCACAACAGAATCAGGAACAACACAAAAGAAGCAAGGATCAGTGCTACGGACGTCGAGGGGCTGGCGACGTTGTACCAGAGTCAACCGCCGGCCACCACGTATCAATGACTCATCATCAGTACAGAGGATGTCAGTCAAAGATAAATGATCAGAGTCACGCAGCGGAGTCGTGACTTTCTCAGGTCACACGTAAGTGCAGAAGATGATTAAGACTGTCGCTGAGTAGCCTGATTGACCAAGATGACTGAAGCAAGTAGTTTTCTTGGTTAGGCCAGCTGCTAAAAAATGTTGATAGATTCTCGTCGATACTGGTGCTCGGAGCCGACGGAAGCATAAAAAGGCGAAGTTCGAGTGGACCGTTGATCTCAGCAAAGTTTCGCTGAGCCAAAAACACCTTAAAAACGAGACTATAATACACAATTTTGCTTATTAACTATGTATACACACACGGATCAATACAGCATACATGAGTTACATATTTTCCACATATCAAACACGTACTAGAACATCGACCATACAAAATCCAACACAAATACACAAAAAAAACATAACACAGTACAATAAAGGGAGATATCGCATAACACAATGAACTATGAATATACAGCAACATAATAAAACAAATTATATAGATCTACCACATAAAAATCAGGTGCACAAACATAATATAAAACACACCATACTCATGCACGACACAAACAAATACATAACATATCATAGCATATAAACAAAAATAACTTAAGTCGTTAATGATAAAATCGCAGTCACAACTACAAAACCAATAGCTTGCCCCACCATCACATACCACCACTCCATGCCTAATTAAATTTACTAATTCAAGTACAACATGAACAATAAACCCCACAAAAGTACAAAAGGGAAAAAAAATTTTAACCACTATATATAATAAAAAAAAATTTACTAGTTTGTTGTAATGTACTTACATAGAAACAATAAGAAAAATAGATGTTTATATACACATATACCAATACATGCAAAAGATATATGATAAATCAGGAGTATAGGTGCTAAATGACCACTACAGACAAAAAAAGAGAGAGAGAAAAGAGAACACCCAGTCTCTTACAACAATAAAGAGGCATATAGACAAACACAACATTAATGATAGAACGTAAATAAGTTGATTTAAGAAAACATACAAATCGATTCCCTAAACAAAAGTAACTAAACGATGCTAAGTAAACATGCACTAGTATACACACAACTATTTCAATGACACCGCAGCATAACTAATACAACAAAAGAGTAATAAACATCATAATATATATAACGACAAAAAATCACACAATTACAAAGAATATAGTAACATAAATACTTTTCATACAAGACATGGGATACGATATAGGTATACAATTACAAGTTTTAAAACAAAACATCAACATACCTAATTGAAGTAAGCATGCTAATTACGAGTTAGGAACGACATAGTATGGCATTACAGCATAGAAATATGTTAAAGTGTAAACAACTTAATAATAGGACATATAAAAAGAACAGACAGAAATATATATCGTACTTGAACACCCAATTGTATATGTACACTACAGTAAAACCTATGCATTTATGCATTTTCTCGAAATAATATTTATACGATAGTTATATAACAATGAGACAAACTAGTACAAAAATATATAGCACGGGAAAAAAAAGACTAAAATGAATGCGCATAGCGTGTGTACCGATTAAAAAGTCAAACAAATAATATAAACATAATATATGTGACGAACTGCAGATAACGGTTGCGAATGAATGAGCTACGTATGATACATAGTAATATATGCGTTAAAATAAGGATACACAGCCTACAATATGTTATATCAGATATGTTTAACAACTTAATAATTAAAATGACAACATATATTAAAACTCGTGTATGTTGATATATATATATATATATATATATATATATAATGGACAGAGATACGTTTGAAAACTGCATTTCATCCCCAGACCGAAGAGCAGTCAGAGAAGATGATACAGGCATTGGAGGACATGTTGAGGACATGCGCCACTAACTTTAAGGGGAACTGAAATGGTATGATTTAGTTGACTGAGTTCTTCTACAACAATAGCTAGGGCCATCGGCATGGCATCATTTGAGGCACTCTACGGGCGTAAGTGCAGATCCCTGGTCTAGTGGGATGAGGTTGGAGAGCGTACTATTACTAGTACAGAGCTGATTGAGCAATCTATAAGGAAGGTAAAGTTAATTCGAGAAAGACTTAAGGTTGCCCAAGACATAAGAAAGAGTGGGCAGATTCGAAGAAACGTACCCTGGAATTTACTGTCGGAGTAAAGGTACTTGAAGGTATCACCTAAGAATGGAGTTGCACATTTTGATATAAAGGGTAAGCTAAGGCCTCGTTATATTGGCCCATACGAGGTACTTGAAAGGATTGGTTCGTTAGCTTACCGTTTGGCGTTACCTCCGACACTAACTCAAGTATACAATGTATTCCATGTCTCTCAGCTGAGAAGGTATGTTTCTGATCCGAGTCATGCAGTGGACGCCCACCCTTTGAGGATTAAACTGGACGCGTCATATGAAGAGACTCTTGTTCAATCATAGACTGCAAAAGATCATGAGCTAGGGAGGAGAATCATCCTGTATGTCAAGGTGCAATGGAGCAATCATAAGGAAATGAAGCCGCATGTGAGCTAGAGGATCAAATGCACGAGCGCTACCCCTATCTCTTTGAATAAGTGCGACAAGTTTCGAGGATGAAACTTCTTGTAAGGTGGATAGGATGTTACGCCCGGAAATTTTCGAACTAACTGTTACGCATTAATTTAAAACTGAAGTAGTAGCTGGATGTAATCATCCTGTGAATTAAATTAATTATAACGTATCTTTTATGTCTAGGTGACTTCGTAATTAGCTATGAGTATACATATTTGTTATATAAAATAGGGTAACAATAAAGGAAAAGTAAATAAAGAAAAAGAAAAAAAAGAGTTTAAGGATGTTGTAGGATAGAAGAATTAAAAAAATAAATAATAATAATAAAGTAAAATAAAGTTGATGATAAGGATAAACAAAAAAATATAAATAAACTAAATAAAAGAAGGGGAGAACGTGAATTAATGGGGGAATAACGTTTGTCCCAAATGTAGCCATTGTCAGCAAATTAATAGGGGCAAGGGGGCGCTGGGAGTTCAGAAAGAACAAACAAAAGAATAGCAAAGGAAAAGAACGGGAGCAGGGCGGCAGTGAAGAGAAGAAAGAGAGGAAGAAGAGAGGAGGATAGAGAGTTCCAAGCGTTTTAATCTATTCGCAGTGTTATACAATTGCGTAGTTGTCTGCAATCGAGGTAGGATCCCTTTTTCCCCTCCAAATAGTACAAATTCAAGCATGCCTTAGTGATATATTATGTGTCTATGTTGTTTTAATTGTTGGAATCTATAGCATGTCGTTGAATCTATGAAAGATCTGTACTTTTGAGTTATGTTGATGTGTAGTATGGTTTGCGTACCTTGGATTTGATTTTAGGAAAAAATATGATAACCAAAATAGTAAAACCGTTGCATTATTAGGATTTTTCATTCTTGTTTTGACCTTAGAATAGGTTCACATAGACTGGAAATAGGTGGAAACATAGATCGGAATCAAAAAACGGCCGCCAAAGGCCGCTGGTGTGCCGCACACACCGCCGGAAATGGTTGCACGTGGCCTTCACGCACGCGCGTGGGCTGCACGCGTCTCCTGGAGGCTGCTGGACGCAGGATAAAAAAATAAAAAAAATTCGTTTAGGGCCGGCCTGCCAGCGCGCATACCAGGCCACGGTCCATAACTGTAGGATCAGTCCAATTATGCTGTAAAATAAAAAAAGGAGGTTGGTAGCGGGCCGGGCCGGATGGCCAGCAGACCGGACCAGACATCGGCTGACCCAATAACATCCAAAATAAAAAAAGGGGTAGAAAGTGATTTCGGGCAGGACCCTTGGCGGGCCGGACCAAGGACGGGCGGACCAGGGCTGGTGGAAAGACCCAGCCCATTTTATAATATTAATTATTTTTCTGAATTTCTAGAATTTAGTAAATGGTATTTATTTAACTTAAATTAGTAATAATTATAGGAAAATTATAAATAAATATGAGAAAATTATAAATAAATTCCAGAAACTATAAAATGCAAAGAGTAATTTATTTTCATTAAATTTCAGTAATTGTGATAATTTATTTAATTTACATAATTATGTAATAAATAGAAATAAATAGTAAAAAATGAGGAAAAAATATAGAAAATGCACAATAAATGTATACATGCTATGGAAAAATGGGTTTCGTCAAACAACATTAAATCATTACTCGGATAATAAATGAACTTAGATTTGAGTGTCGGAGGATGGTGAGGATGGGCCAGGGGCCTCAGGCGAACTTAGATTTGAGTGCCAGAGGATGGTGAGGATGGGCCAGGGGCCTCAGGCGATTGTGTTTTTGCATTCATGTCATGTGCATTGCATTATGACGTGTCGTGATGTACGGGTCACGGGCGCTCAGGATGATGTGCGGTGGCGTGGCCACGCACACTCAGTATGGTGACTGTGGGTGGGTACGACCCACAGTCACTCAGTAGGACACAATTTCATGCATTGCACGGTGGAGATATCGGCATCCTGTGTGACATGACTTTGTTACGTTTGACATGCAGAGTGGGACATGCATCACGATGTTGCGCATTCTCTATCTGGAGACCTTGCGGCTGTCTATCGTTATTTTATTGGGATTTCACCAGACACTACCTTGTTTAGACTGATAGCACTTAGAGGTTGGCACAGTGACTTTATCGCCTTTACTGATTTAGTATTTCATTGAGGATTTATTTATTCATGTAATTTAATGTTATGGAAATTCGTTTCAGCGAGAAAAATTTCTACTTCTTTTTGGACATGTTGGAAATTGATTCGACGCCTTGTATTCTCCTTAGCGAGATACTGCGTGTGCACTGCTTTCGATGCTAGGGCTCGGGAGTGGGGCACTACACCTCGGCTGAGAATGCTCTTGAAGAATGTCTTGAATGCCCTTGGAAGATACCTTGTGTAGCTTTGTGACATACCTTTTCTTACTTGGCGAAATGTGATTGGACAAGTGATATGTCTTCGCCTTGTTGTCACTCTATGATAGGGTCTTCATTTATCAACCTTGACACATAATACATGACATGGAAAACGCCAATAAAAATTTGAAAATAGTTCAAATTTCAAACATCTTGATTGCAAATTGATCATATGTGTGATTGTCCTTCATTTTTGGAATGAATTTGAACTTGAACACATGCAAAACAATCGGCCATACACATGCTGAAATTTCAGCACCTCTTTTGAATTTTAAAAGCTTTCCTTGTGTGTCTGGATCTCCATCAATACTTGCATTCTATTGTGAATCATTCTCCACCAATCATAGCACAAAATGATCTCCACTTAGGCTCCAAATATGCCAGATTAGCCACTTGGGCTCAGCTCACATGTGCTGATTATAACTTTTAATGATAATGATGTAGTATATTCATATACATGGTATATTTAAATCATCATTTAAATTGTTTTTCTAGAATACTCCGAGATATCTCTTGAAAGTGTAAGACATGTCTAGATACATGTCACAAGATGTTAAAAAACGTCCCCTTAAGAATGCAAAAAAAAAGAATTTTCGACTTTCGTCGATTGCGCGATTTTTCTCCACTTTATCTCAAACCCATTGGACAAGTAAAATGTGTTATAAACCATATAATATACATAATATAATGTATAATTCCAAAAGATGAAAAGAATTTCAGCCATGTGATGTTTTTTTTTGAATTTGGAATTTTTAAAAAATCAAGGCAAATGATAGGTAATTGATATATGTAGTTATGGTATGACTTTGGGGCTGTATTTAACTTCTGGTTCACGGAAGTTTTATGTATTTGGAGTGCATATTAGCTGGCTATCTTTGTAGGTAAGTATGTGACACGTCGGTGATGGTACAGTAGTCATTTGTCGTGGCAATCTTCGGTTTACGAACTTGTGACATGTCGGTATATTTTTGGAATCTAAATGACATGGAATATGATAGCTTTTTTGGACCGTGCACCTGCAATAAACACCACTAGAGGGGGAGGGATGAATAGTGGTTAGCGAAAATTACACTACAACCCTTTGAAAAAATCCCCTTTGAAAACAGAATTTGAAACTGCCTTATATTTAGAACCCGTCTTTGAAAAATTCAAAAATAATTGTACATAACTCCAAAAATTATGAAACTTTCCAGAATTTAACTTCAATGAGTTAACAAGTCTCTGTCCAAAAATCAGACAAAAATAAGATCGTTGGCCCTTCAAACAAATAAAAAGATTCAGATGGTCAATCTGGACAGAATTGGACATAATGTTGCTGATTTTGAAAATAGTGTTTCTGTTTGAATATTCAACCAAAAAGGTTGATCTTTATACTCCTTAGAATGTGTAGATGAATTTTCCAAAAGGCCCTGACCTTAAACAATTCTTGATAAATACAGAATTTAAGTTTTCTCAAAACTGGTCAGATTGCAGCCAGATTGGAGCAGTTATCTTGCAAAGACTGAAAGGCTAACTTTCCCTTGCTCAAATCAAGTAATTCTTATTGCAAATGAAAGCTAACAGTCTGAAGTATAACTCCACCAAAAATCATGAATTTTGAAAGTGTTTAGCTATTTTTTCAAAATGTGAGAATTGTGTGAAAAATATAGTAAAAACGGGCAGAAAACATAAATGAAGAAACAAGATAAGAACACCGATAATTTATCCTGGTTCGGTCAATGTGACCTACTCCAGTCCCAAGGAACACTTTTTCTTGGATTTCACTATCAAATGAATCACCTTACAATAAGAACCAAGATTGATCCTTGGGTTATACACCAACCCCACTCAAGACTTGGATAATCACCTTCTAAGCAACACTTAGTTGCAACACCTCTACCACCTATTGATGTAGCCTTATAGAAATGGCTAATCAATCTTACAAATGAAGCTCAAGAGTCTTGTAGCTCAACAAAAACAACAAGAACACCTTTTCTACAAAGAATGGAACAAGAACAGCAAGAAGAAGATGATAGCTAGATAATTCAACAAATTCTTTCAAGTGAGCTTCAAGTGTGTTTCATCTTCCTCACCATTGCCTCTATTTATAGTTTGATTTGAGCCTTGGAGATAAGAACTCCAATGTGCCACCATCTTCATCATCAAATTCAAATGTCTTCACATCATTGGTTGGCTTTGTACACTTGGCAAAATAAGACAACATAATTGCTCCACCTTGGCATTACACTTGGCCGAAAATTCCACCTTGAAATTGTCTTGAAAATGTGAAGATAATACCCAAAGATAATAGCCATAACAACTCCATTATCTTCTCAACTCTTTGACAAGATAATAGGCATGTGGGCATTTGACAAATTCAAATAAAAAATCAGCTCCATTTTGTCCAGCATAGCCGTTGGTTATCACCTTGGATTTTCCAAAAATTAACTTTTGATTAACCTTTGTAAAATGAAGAAAATAAGAAAGGATAATACCACTAAAATATCCTCAACTCCAAGCACAAGAATAGGACATGGGAGAGCTCCATTTGACTAAAAATATTTTCTGAAAACATCAAGTAGCCGTTGGCTACATTTGAACATTTCCTAGTTGGCAATTTTTGCCAAATAGCTCCTTTTTGGTTGGTCCACTTGTCACCAACTCATAAAATAATTACACCATCATTCCCACCTGATAAATCATGTTTTTGGACATACATATATGTGTAGCAACTCAGATTTTTGAAGAATAAATCAATAGATAATAGTTGACAAGATTATGTTAACGTGTAACACCGAAATTCCCAATATTTCTTCTTAAATGTCGTGATCATTTCCGCACCTTTAACACCTTGAAAAACTCTGAATAATGATGATAAATATGTTCCCATAACATATATAAGAGGGTCTTCAAGAAAAAAATAGAATGTGACATCTCAAATCGTCACATATCCAGCTATAGTCAACAATATCATCATGTGAGAGAATAAAATAAAGAATCACCATATTATCTTCAAGTTAATAATAAATCAGCTCCAGAATGGAGATAATAATACGTTCAAGACCAAAATGACCAAAATACACCTGGTATGAGAAAACTCCAGAAATACGCTCAGGGGTGAAATGACCAAAATGCCCCTGGTATGAGAAAACTCCAGAAATGACCCGGATGGTCAAAAATAATCATGATATCACCTTTGTCATGATAAATAGTATAAGAATACACCCTTGAATTATTTTCACCATATGATGTTTCTACAAAACTCAAAATACCAATTTTGCCCTTATTGGTAAGTTGTAGAAACTTCCAATGCACGTTAGTCACGAGACAATTATAATCACCAAAAACACATGATAATCACATAATAAACATGTATAAATCATATACAAATGAAAACAATCAATTTAATACTTTTTAGAAAATTATTTCTAAAAACCTTAGACATCGATCGATCGAAGTGCCTCAGCTTCAGAGATCGATGTCTCACAGTAAGGTTCAAAGTTTGTTTCTGACCTACATCGATCGATCGAAGTGAGGGTTCGATGTACATCGATCGATCGATGTGTCTCAGGTTTATAGATTGATGTCTCACAGTATGATCTTGAACTTTTACTGCCTTATATAGATCGATCGATGTGAGAGATCTATGTACATAGATCGATTGATATGCAACAACCTGAGAGATCTATGTTAATTTTTTCAACTTTTAATCACATATAACACCATGTGTGACATTTTAAAGTATTCACCTCTTAAAATCATGACTTTGAAAATTATCCAAACATATTTCTCAACATTCTCCCCATTTTGGATGATTTTCAAAATAACATAACATGATTTTAATGTCACAACTTATAACCAATTATTTATCAAACTTTGTTTTTAACAAACTTTTAAATAGTACGCTCCCCCTCAACTTATACTCTCCCTCTTAACCTATGCTCAACTTATACCATTTGAAACTTAGCATGACTTACCAACACAAAAATTATGTTCTTATTCTATCTCCCCCTTTATTTTGCAAATCATGCTAAAGATAAAACTATACAATAGTGTCGTAAGTCATCATGCCTAACTTGGCTCGTAAGTTTTCAAAAGTGGCTTGATGAAGGGGTTTCGTAAAGATGTCAGCTATCTGATGATCAGTTCTTATATGGTTTATAACTATATCCTCATTTAGAACATGATCTCAAAGGAAGTGGTATCGCACCTCAATGTGTTTGGCCTTAGAATGAAGCACCGGATTCCGAGAAAGATTGATTCACTCGCAGAAAATTGGAATCTTATTCATTTTAATGCCAAAATCACTAAGTTGCTGTTTAAGCCAAAGTATTTGGGTAGTACATAAACTTAAGGAAACATACTCGGCTTCAGTGGTAGAAAGAGCTACACTAGCTTGCTTTTTAGAAAACCAAGAGATCAAGTTGGTTCCTAAGAATTGACAAGTACCGCTAGTGGATTTTCTATCTAATTTGTAACCACCATAATCAACATCACTATATGCGTGTAATTCCAACTTAGCATTTCTATCATACCACAGTCTAAGTGAGGTGTGTGTTTAAGATATCTAAAGATCTTTTTCACCGTATTGTAATGTGATACCTTGGGACAAGGTTGAAACCTAGCACACATACATACACTAAACATGATGTGAGGTCTTGATGCAGTTAAGTATAACAGTGATTCAATCATAGAGCTATAAAGTGTGTCATCAAAAGGTTTACCATTTTCATCATTATCAAGTTTGATGCTAACACTCATGGGGGTAGTTGTTGGTTTCAACTCTTCAAAACCAAACATTTTAATCATATCATTGACATACTTAAGTTGGCTAATGTGAATTCCTTGAGGGGTTTGTTTGATTTGAAGTCCTAAGAAATAATTCAGCTCTCCTACCATTGACATTTCAAATTCTTACTTCATACATTCTTCGAAGTCTTTTACTAAGTTAGGGTTGGTTGAACCAAAGATAATATCGTCTACATATATTTGAACTATTAACAAGTCATTATCTTTTCTTCTTAGAAATAATGTGTTGTCGATGGTGTAGCGCCCCGTACTCGGCTACCCTCGTACGGTGCGCCCGCCGTACTTTTCCTTCCGGAAAAATACAAAGCGTCGATACTTAACTCGTAAAATCCATGAACAAACATGAATTACCAAGTCGCGATCTTAACAGGTTGATAAAATACGGCAGAATTTGAACCTTAATCCGAAAGCGTCAAATCGCGAATACATAGCAAAATTATACAAACTGATCCGATAGTAACTAGTCCATGAAATTAGACCAACATAACCCGAAGGAGAAACAGAAATAGCTATGTCCCATACATCCCGAAGTTTCATCAAAAATTTCCTTCTTCATTTCCTTATCA
Organism: Eustoma russellianum; assembly: GCA_036186865.1. NCBI lineage: Eukaryota > Viridiplantae > Streptophyta > Magnoliopsida > Gentianales > Gentianaceae > Eustoma > Eustoma russellianum. The sequence continues at coordinate 26,646,083 of AP025069.1, read as the reverse complement.
GCGGCGTCAATAGCCTAAGGGTATGGCACTCGGGGCTCATCCTCAATCCACTCGACTTCCTTTCCTGGCTCTGGGGAAAAATAAATGGGTGAGCGACAACTCGCCAGCAAGTATACAATAACTCCATGCAATAAAGAGAAAATGGCATACAAGAATCAAACCCCAAATCCTTAAGTTAAATCATACCTGACAACACCTTTTCGGAACATCATACTTAAAGTCATCTCAACACTGAGTCAAAGTCTGAATGTCATCACTTAATTTAGATGCTACGTACTATAGTTAACTTCTTATTTTCATGAATGAACGTCATGCATACTGTGTATGAAAATGTGAATGCAATGAGATTTCAATGGAAAACATGCTCATAAAATACTTGTTCTTTCTTTCTTTCTTTCAAATCGTAATCATCATAAAACGAGAAGGAGTGTCAGCCTATTATACCGGGCATGACTCGGTTCTTATAATATGTTCACGTTCAGGTCTATTATACCGGACCTGGTACGGTTCTTATGGCTCGTCAGACCTATTATACCGGGTCTGGATCGGTTCTTATAATCATGATCATCTTCAGACCTATTATACCGGGCCTGGGCCGGTTCTTATATTCTTCAGATCAATTAACCCCGGATCTGTAGCGGGTTAAGCTGGCCAGAAGGGACAGAAATTCTTTCAAACTTTATATAAAACATCATCAAAATCATGGGCGTGAAACATATGAGCATGCCAATGCAAATGCATGAGATGCAACATGATATAAGACACTTGTGATATCACACACAACTTTCTGCATGAGCTGGAAAAATTCAGCAATATGTCCTGTATGGTCCGGCCTTAAAATCAATCTTTTGAGCCCATTTTCCAGAAATTAAAAACATGGACATGCACCATATGATCTTGACTATATTCTGTACAAATTTCATGAACTCTTGACAAGTGTAAGTGCCTCTATAAAAATTAACTCCCGACATGGGTGCAACAGAAATTCTGCGGTACCCTTGACTCCATTCCTTACCTTGTCTCTTTCCATAGACTCATTATGGGGCTCACTTAGTACCTGGAAATCTTCCCTGTTTCCTCTACGAATAATATTCAGATACCCATTCACCAAAACAAGTCAAAATAAGTATGATACAATTCATATAAGCACATAGGGTCAATCTGTCCTGTTTTTCCAGAATATTACACCAACTTCCCCTCAATAGTTTACCATCAAGATCAATAGAGAAGATCAATTTCTTTACATGGAAACTTAGCTCTATGTCTTACGTACTTCCTGTAAAAATTTCAGGTCAATCCAAGATGTTTAAGATACTTAAATAATTTTTCTTCCTAAAGTGGTACGTCCAGAAACTGTTTTGACCCACTGGTACTAAAATTTTATTTCTGACCAATCCACAAATGATTTTCCAGAAATTCCAAAGCCACAATAAACTAGACATAATAAGCTATGACCACACCAAAAATAAGCTCAATCCAACGGTTACAAGGTCCTTAACTATGTCCATCAATTAGGCATATAATCTGTCCAGAATTCTGTTTTCAGTCAACATGCATAGAAACATCTTTTCTTCCCTAATTTTTGTTCTTTAGCCCATAGTCCAAGTTAATGACCATTCAATAGACTTAATGAGACTCTCCTATACAATTTCAAGTCTCCTCTTTAACATGCAAAAGTCATTCACATGAGCTATTCATTCTCCCACAAAACAGTCCCCTAATTTAACAATTTCAAAACATAAAGAGTAGCAACTTAGACATATTTTCACTAAAGTCATAACCTAGTCTTCTAGACATTCATGCATGCACATTTTCACATATGTTACAAGGAATTAAAGTATACTTGCCTCTTCAACTAAAGCTTTTGCCTTTGTTTGGTTAGGAAGTGAGATGTGGTGAGATCCTTCACCCTTTTCACCTTGAGTACACGGTTTTGAGGGAGTGAAGTAAAAAGGTTAGTTCTTTATTCAAATGGAAGAACTAGGTCATCTTTAAAGTTAGAGCATCTTACCAAATAGTCTTGAAATGGAGGTTCAAGCACCTCAATGTATCTCCTCCTAAGAAAGTTGGTAGCCTTCCCCTATCTCCACCTTGAACCCACGGTTTTAGCATAAAACAAGAGAATGCATGTGAGTTTCATTCTCTTAAAAGTGAGAATTCTCTTAAGGAGATTAGGAACAACACGTACCTAGATGTCTCCTTGAGGTCTTGAAGTGAACTTGAAGTCCTAGCCCTCAAGATGGAAGGGCCGAAATCTCTTGATGAGGAAAGGTGGAGATTTTGCTAAGTGTTCTTGGTCTTGCAATATGAGAGAGATGCTTCTAGAATGAGTTGAATTGAACTAATGTTTGGAGGCTTAGGGGGGACGGTTTCTTTGGAGGGAATTGGGGAGATTAGGGCTTCCTTGTAACTTAACCAAGGTTAATCTAGCTTAACCTTGATTACTTTGCTCAACCATAGTTACTTTTTGCTTTAACCAAGGTTACTTTAGTTTACCATGGTTACATCAACCTTGGTTAGAGAATAGTAATCATGTAAACATTTAAAATTCCTCCATGCCTAGACAAGAGGGTGTCGGCCTTGGTTGGGGTCTTTATGACCTCAACCACACTACTTTTTCCTTAATGGAGGTATCTTAACTAGTTCTTTAATTGCATGTACCATTTTTTTTTCTATTTATTCTTTGTCTAGTAATTACTTATCTTATTATCTTAACCAATAAAATTGGCTAGAAATTCCTAGAGTCTCCATGTATAGGCCGAATTTAGGCTTCTTGGCCAATTGGTATTTCTTGTAACTTTAGTTCATGTAATATATTGTTTCACCTATTTTATTGTATTCTAAATTAGCATATGTATGCATACATATCACACATACACGTGCACACATATATGTTAATATGTATGGCCCATGTAACTCTATCTCTCATGTGCTACTCTCTTAAAGTTTCCCTTATTTAATTTGGGCTTGGTATCACCTTACTAAGAATTAGGTAAAGAGACTTAAAAGAACTTAAGTAACATGCGCTAAAAGAAATTTCCGTTTTCATTCCGTCTCATATCCATAGTTTTTCACTTACATGATCATGTGGGTACAACATCCTTCCCCCCTTCAATGAAGTTTCGTCCCCGAAACTTATGAATTGTCGAAGAGATGTGGGTACTTTTGCTTCATGCCTTCCTCTAACTCCCAAGTGGCCTCGTCAACTGTACGGTTCTTCCATTGCACCTTGACCATAGGAATAGACTTATTTCTCAATGCCTTCACCTCTCTACCAATTATCCTTTCGGGTTCCTCAACATATGATATGTCAGCTTCAACCCTCAAGGGTGGTTCATCCATAATATGGCTCGAATCGTGCACATACTTACGCAATTGAGATATATGAAACACGTCGTGTAATTGAGACAACGACGGTGGTAGTGCAAGTCTGTAGGCAACCTCTCCAATCCTTTCTAAGATCTCAAATGGTCCAACAAATCTAGGACTGAGCTTTCCTTTCATTCCGAACCGCTTTACTCCTTTCGAGGGTGATACCTTCAAGAATACCTTATCCCCTACTTGAACTCAAGTGGTCGACGCCTCACGTCGGCCCACGCCTTGCTTCGGTCCTGCGCTGCCTTCAATCTCTGTCTTACGATCATAACCCTTTCTTTGGTTTGCTCCACCAAGTCAGGGTCCTGTGAAAATCTTATCTCCAATCTCGTCCCAATACAATGGCGATCGGCATTTTCTTCCATAAAGGGCTTCATAAGGAGCCATCCCAATTGATCTGTGGTAGCTGTTGTTGTATGAAAACTCTACCAACTTCAAACTCTTGTCCCAGCTACCACCAAAGTCCAACACACAGGCACGCAACATGTCTTCCAATGTTTGTATTGTTCTTTCTGATTGACCGTCGGTCTGGGGATGGAAAGCCGAACTCATGCGAACTTCCGTACCCATCGCTTTCTGGAATGCCGTCCAAAATCTAGAGGTGAAGCGAGGGTCTCGGTCGCAAACTATGCTCATAGGAACCCCATGCAAACATACAATCTGATCCACATACATCGAAGCCAACTTTTTCCATGGGTGCTCTAATCGACATTGGCAGGAAATGAGCACTCTTTGTCAGGCGGTCCACAACAACCCAAATAGTATCATACCCACTTCTTGTCTTAGGTAGATCTGTCACAAAATCCATAGCGATGTGATCCCACTTCCATTCGGGTACTTCAAGTGGTTGCAATAATCCAGCTGGCCTTTGATGTTCTGCCTTGACTTTCTGACATACAAGACACTTCTCAACAAACTCGGCTATCTGCTTCTTCATTCCTGGCCACCAGAACTTTTGCTTCAAGTCATGATACATCTTATTTGCTCCTGGGTGGATAGACTAAGCGAGAATTATGGGCTTCCTGAAGTACTTCACTTCCTTATCACGTCGTCCTTAGGCACACACAATCGGCCTCTAAACCACAAGCTGCCGTCAGTACGGATTTCGAAATCGTCAGATGATTCCTCCTTCACTTTGCTCTTAACTTTCATTAACGCATCATCCTTAACTTGAGTCTCCTTAATTCTGTCGATCAAAGAAGGAACCATGACTAACTTTGCAAGCACATTGGAAATCGAATCTACTTCCTCTAGACCGAACTCTTCCATATCACGCTGTAGAGGTGGTTGACGGGGATGACTCGTCTTACGACTCAAAGCATCAGCAACCTTATTCGCTTTGCCTGGGTGATACTGAATGGAGATGTCATAATCCTTAATCAACTCAAGCCATCGTCGTTGGCGCATATTAAGCTCCTTTTGAGTGAAGAGATATTTCAGGCTTTTATGATCCGTGAAGATTTCACACCTCTCACCATACAGATAGTGTCGCCAAATTTTTAGGGCAAACACGACTGCTGCAAGCTCAAGGTCATGTACTGGATAATTCCGCTCAAACGGCTTAAGCTGGCGAGATGCATACGCAATCACTCGTCCATTCTGCATAAGAACACAACCCAATCCATTCTTGGAAGCATCACTGTAGATCACGAATGGTTCTCCTGAGTTGGGTTGAGCCAAAACGGGTGCGGATGTCAACCTTGATTTTAGCTCAGAAAAGCTACTTTCACAATCCTCACTCCATAAAAATTTCGTCTTCTTCTGAGTCAGTCTAGTGAGTGGCATAGCAATCCTTGAAAATCCTTCCACAAACTTGCGGTAATAACCGGCAAGTCCGAGAAAACTCCGTACTTCCGTGACATTGGTCGGCCTTGGCCACTCAGTAATTGCCTCAATCTTTCTGGGATCAACCGAAATCCCATTTTCAGTGATAACATGGCCCAGAAATGACACACTATGCAACCAAAACTCGCATTTACTGAATTTTGCATAGAGCTGATGTTTTCTGAGAATGCCGAGTATTTCCCTCAGGTGAACTGTATGAGTTTCCTCATCGGGTGAATAAATCAGGATATCGTCAATAAAAACTACCACATACTTGTCCAATTGGTCCCGAAACACCCGATTCATGAGATCCATAAACGCTGCGGGGGCGTTGGTCAATCCAAAAGGCATTACGAGGAATTCGTAATGTCCATATCTTGTCCTGAATGCCGTCTTAGGAATATCCTCAGTTCTTATCTTCAATTGAAAATATCCCGATCTCAGGTCCACTTTGCTAAACACCCGAGCTCCCTGCATTAGAATACTTTAGAGATCATTCAGAATTATTATATTGAGATAAGGCTTAGTAATTACTGACCCGAAGCTGGTCAAACAGATCGTCGATCCGTGGTAACGGATACTTATTCTTTACGGTGATCTTGTTGAGTTCCCGATAATCAATGCACAGTCGCATACCTCCATCCTTCTTCTTTACAAATAAAACCGGGGCACCCCACGGTGACACACTTGGACGGATCAGTTTCTTTTCCAATAACTCGTGTAATTGTTCTTTTAGTTCTTTCAGCTCAGCGGGTGCCATGCGGTAAGGAGCTTTAGAAATGGGTTCAGCTCCGGGGATGAGATTTATTTCAAAGGAAATTTCTCGATCAGGAGGAAGTCCTGGTAGTTCTTCTGGAAAGACATCCAGAAACTCTTGAACTACTGGAACTTGTAGAATGTCTACCGCTGTCTGCTCGGTACTAAGAGTATAAACGAGATATCCTTGACCTCCTTTTTGCAACGCTTGGCGAGCCCGAGCCATATTCACAAAAACATTCTCTGACTTCTTCAACTTAGTACCCCCTTGAAATGATACTTCCTCTTGCTCCGGAACTCTGAAAGTGACTCTCTTCTGATTGCAGTCAATATGGGCATGGTTCTTAGACAACCAGTCCATACCAAGAATAATGTCAAAGTCACTCATCGTAATCGGAATCAGGTCAGCCGCGAATCGATGATCATCGAGCTCGATTGCGCAATTCTTATACAGAAAGTGAGACGTAAGCACTTGATCACCAGCGGCTTGGATCCGATAAGGTGGTTTAAGCCGGATGGGATCACGGTCTATTTCCTTAGCAAATTTCTTAGATATAAAGGAGTGGCTGGCGCCACTATCAAACAAGGCATTTGCGGGTATACAACATACAAGAATGGCGCCTGAATCATACAAAGCTTTAACTACGTAGCAATATAATATTTATCAAATTGACATTGCATAAATTTTAAATCATACCCGCCACTGACGTCTCCAGCTTCCTCAACTGCAGCATCAGTCATCAAGTGCACACGCGCATTCGAGCGCTGACGTTGGTTCCTTTGCTGCTGGCCACCACGCTCACGACAATCTCTCAGAATATGTCCAGTCTTGCCACATCCAGCACAAGCAGCTCCCTTATCAGGGCAATCCCTGATTATGTGACCAGTCTTGCCGCAACCAAAGCACTTACCAGCTTGTACATAACACTCGCCCAAATGATTCTTCTTACAATGGGGGCACGTGGGAATGGCCTGCTGCTGCTGTCCTTGATTCTCTTGATTACCTCTTTGATTACCCTGATTCTGCCCCCGGCGTTGTCCACGATTCTGATTCTGTTGTCTACCTTGCTTCCCATGAAAATTTTGCTTAGTCATTTTCCTTGCTCTCTTTTCACCAGAATTGTCCCTTCCTCTTTTCTGACCCACTGTCGCATCGCGGCGAATGATATCCTTTTCTATCCGATAGCATGCATCAACAAGCGCCTCAAAATCCGCAGAGATAACATTCACCAACCAAGTACGAATTCTTGGATTCAACCCACTCTCAAACTTTACCATCTTAGATTCCTCATCATTCATCACAGCCGGAGAAAATCTACCCAAGGCCAGAAACTTGCTCACATACTCAGACACAGTCATACCAGGCTCTTGCTTCAACATTTCAAAATCATGTCTCTTTTGCATCTTAACGGAAGGGGGAAAATAGAACTTATTGAACTCCTGGATGAATCTTTCCCATGGAATAGGTCGGGGCAAGGGTTGCAGTTTAGCCTTCCACCACTGGTTTGCCTCACCAAGGAGGAAGGGTCTCACAGCTTGGGTTTTCATATGGTCGGGGGCTCCATTCAATTCAAAGCAGTTCTCTACCTCATCTAACCACTTTTCAGCCATATCAGGGTCAGACTTGCCTTCAAAAGGTGGTACATTCGCTCGCTTAAGCTTCTCAAAGTAATACTGCGCATCTCTTATTGGTTCATAAGGGGGAGGAGGGGCAACTTGTTGAATCATTCCTTGACCAATCTGTGTTACAGTCTGACAGAATGCTTGGAAATCTGGAATAAGAAGTGGTACTTGCGGAAGAGGGTTTCCTTGAACTGGTGGGGGATTCTCATTTTGCGGTGGAGGAGGAGGCGGAGGAACTGGATCTTGAGGTTGTGGAGGGTTTGGTTCAGGTGCATGGGTAGCATCTCTGCGAGGCCTACCACGACCGCGAGTCCGAACCATCTGTATACGGAGCAGAAAGATATATATTTATATAAATTGAAATAACTGACTGAATTTAGACATGCTTGGAAAAGAATTTTCAAAGCAGGAAAAGAGATAATGTATATATGGCATGTCAAGCTGGCGGGTCAACTAGGGCCCTATTTCCAGTCTAAGTTGTCTAAGTTAAGGTTACCTCTCTTCTAAGATCATGACTTAAGTCTAAGATCAATTCTTAGATTTCTAAGATCGTAACTTAGCTTCTATGTTCTGCCCGAATCTAGAGCCTGGGCTCTGATACCACCTGTAGCGCCCCGTACTCGGCTACCCTCGTACGGTGCGCCCGCCGTACTTTCCCTTCCGGAAAAATACAAAGCGTCGATACTTAACTCGTAAAATCCATGAACAAACATGAATTACCAAGTCGCGATCTTAACAGGTTGATAAAATACGGCAGAATTTGAACCTTAATCCGAAAGCGTCAAATCGCGAATACATAGCAAAATTATACAAACTGATCCGATAGTAACTAGTCCATGAAATTAGACCAACATAACCCGAAGGAGAAACAGAAATAGCTATGTCCCATACATCCCGAAGGTTCATCAAAAATTTCCTTCTTCATTTCCTTATCAGCGGCGTCAATAGCCTAAGGGTATGGCACTCGGGGCTCATCCTCAATCCACTCGACTTCCTTTCCTGGCTCTGGGGAAAAATAAATGGGTGAGCGACAACTCGCCAGCAAGTATACAATAACTCCATGCAATAAAGAGAAAATGGCATACAAGAATCAAACCCCAAATCCTTAAGTTAAATCATACCTGACAACACCTTTTCGGAATATCATACTTAAAGTCATCTCAACACTGAGTCAAAGTCTGAATGTCATCACTTAATTTAGATGCTACGTACTATAGTTAACTTCTTATTTTCATGAATGAACGTCATGCATATTGTGTATGAAAATGTGAATGCAATGAGATTTCAATGGAAAACATGCTCATAAAATACTTGTTCTTTCTTTCTTTCTTTCAAATCGTAATCATCATAAAACGAGAAGGAGTGTCAGCCTATTATACCGGGCATGACTCGGTTCTTATAATATGTTCACGTTCAGGTCTATTATACCGGACCTGGTACGGTTCTTATGGCTCGTCAGACCTATTATACCGGGTCTGGATCGGTTCTTATAATCATGATCATCTTCAGACCTATTATACCGGGCCTGGGTCGGTTCTTATATTCTTCAGATCAATTAACCCCGGATCTGTAGCGGGTTAAGCTGGCCAGAAGGGACGGAAATTCTTTCAAACTTTATATAAAACATCATCAAAATCATGGGCGTGAAACATATGAGCATGCCAATGCAAATGCATGAGATGCAACATGATATAAGACACTTGTGATATCACACACAACTTTCTGCATGAGCTGGAAAAATTCAGCAATATGTCCTGTATGGTCCGGCCTTAAAATCAATCTTTTGAGCCCATTTTCCAGAAATTAAAAACATGGACATGCACCATATGATCTTGACTATATTCTGTACAAATTTCATGAACTCTTGACAAGTGTAAGTGCCTCTATAAAAATTAACTCCCGACATGGGTGCAACAGAAATTCTGCGGTACCCTTGACTCCATTCCTTACCTTGTCTCTTTCGATAGACTCATTATGGGGCTCACTTAGTACCTGGAAATCTTCTCTGTTTCCTCTACGAATAATATTCAGATACCCATTCACCAAAACAAGTCAAAATAAGTATGATACAATTCATATAAGCACATAGGGTCAATCTGTCCTGTTTTTCCAGAATATTACACCAACTTCCCCTCAATAGTTTACCATCAAGATCAATAGAGAAGATCAATTTCTTTACATGGAAACTTAGCTCTATGTCTTACGTACTTCCTGTAAAAATTTCAGGTCAATCCAAGATGTTTAAGATACTTAAATAATTTTTCTTCCTAAAGTGGTACGTCCAGAAACTGTTTTGACCCACTGGTACTAAAATTTTATTTCTGACCAATCCACAAATGATTTTCCAGAAATTCCAAAGCCACAATAAACTAGACATAATAAGCTATGACCACACCAAAAATAAGCTCAATCCAACGGTTACAAGGTCCTTAACTATGTCCATGAATTAGGCATATAATCTGTCCAGAATTCTGTTTTCAGTCAACATGCATAGAAACATCTTTTCTTCCCTAATTTTTGTTCTTTAGCCCTATAGTCCAAGTTAATGACCATTCAATAGACTTAATGAGACTCTCCTATACAATTTCAAGTCTCCTCTTTAACATGCAAAAGTCATTCACATGAGCTATTCATTCTCCCACAAAACAGTCCCCTAATTTAACAATTTCAAAACATAAAGAGTAGCAACTTAGACATATTTTCACTAAAGTCATAACCTAGTCTTCTAGACATTCATGCATGCACATTTTCACATATATTACAAGGAATTAAAGTATACTTGCCTCTTCAACTAAAGCTTTTGCCTTTGTTTGGTTAGGAAGTGAGATGTGGTGAGATCCTTCACCCTTTTCACCTTGAGTACACGGTTTTGAGGGAGTGAAGTAAAAAGGTTAGTTCTTTATTCAAATGGAAGAACTAGGTCATCTTTAAAGTTAGAGCATCTTACCAAATAGTCTTGAAATGGAGGTTCAAGCACCTCAATGTATCTCCTCCTAAGAAAGTTGGTAGTCTTCCCCTATCTCCACCTTGAACCCACGGTTTTAGCATAAAACAAGAGAATGCATGTGAGTTTCATTCTCTTAAAAGTGAGAATTCTCTTAAGGAGATTAGGAACAACACGTACCTAGATGTCTCCTTGAGGTCTTGAAGTGAACTTGAAGTCCTAGCCCTCAAGATGGAAGAGCCGAAATCTCTTGATGAGGAAAGGTGGAGATTTTGCTAAGTGTTCTTGGTCTTGCAATATGAGAGAGATGCTTCTAGAATGAGTTGAATTGAACTATGTTTGGAGGCTTAGGGGGGACGGTTTCTTTGGAGGGAATTGGGGAGATTAGGGCTTCCTTGTAACTTAACCAAGGTTAATCTAGCTTAACCTTGATTACTTTGCTCAACCATAGTTACTTTTTTGCTTTAACCAAGGTTACTTTAGTTTACCATGGTTACATCAACCTTGGTTAGAGAATAGTAATCATGTAAACATTTAAAATTCCTCCATGCCTAGACAAGAGGGTGTCGGCCTTGGTTGGGGTCTTTATGACCTCAACCACACTACTTTTTCCTTAATGGAGGTATCTTAACTAGTTCTTTAATTGCATGTACCATTTTTTTTTTCTATTTATTCTTTGTCTAGTAATTACTTATCTTATTATCTTAACCAATAAAATTGGCTAGAAATTCCTAGAGTCTCCATGTATAGGCCGAATTTAGGCTTCTTGGCCAATTGGTATTTCTTGTAACTTTAGTTCATGTAATATATTGTTTCACCTATTTTATTGTATTCTAGAATTAGCATATGTATGCATACATATCACACATACACGTGCACACATATATGTTAATATGTAGGGCCCATGTAACTCTATCTCTCATGTGCTACTCTCTTAAAGTTTCCCTTATTTAATTTGGGCTTGGTATCACCTTACTAAGAATTAGGTAAAGAGACTTAAAAGAACTTAAGTAACATGCGCTAAAAGAAATTTCCGTTTTCATTCCGTCTCATATCCATAGTTTTTCACTTACATGATCATGTGGGTACAACAGATGGTCCCCCTTTTATAATTATTTGCAACAAGAAAGTTTGCAAATCTATCATATCAAGCTCTTGGAGCTTGTTTCAAACCATATAGAGCTTTCTTAAGTTTGTAAACATGGTTAGGATTCTTTGGATCATCGAATTCAGGGGGTTGTTTGACAAACACCTCTTCTTGGATATATCCATTCAAGAATGCACTCTTGACATCCATTTGGAAGAGCTTACTATTGCTTAGCCTTGCAATCGCAAGTAACAATCTAATTGCTTCTAATCGCGCAATGGGTGCAAAGGTTTCTTCATAATATATTCTTTCTTGTTGATTATAACCTTGTGCGACTAGTCTAGCCTTATTTCTTGTAATTTTTCCTTGTTCATACATTTTATTCCTAAACACCCATTTCGTTCCTATTATAGACTTGTTTTCGGGTTTAAGTACTAAATCCCACACATTGTTCCTTGTGAATTGATTTAATTCCTCATGCATAGTATCTATCCAAGATATATCACCTAAGGCTTCCTTTACATTCTTAGGTTCTAATTGTGAGATTAAGCTATGTCCTTCAAGTTGCTTATATTTATACGTCTTCTAACCCCAACACTTGGATCCCCAATGATTAGTTCTCTAGGATGCCACCAATTCCTAGATTGACTAGGTTAATGTTATGCCCGGTGAAACTTATGCATGAAAATATATATATACAATGCATGCAATACTATGCACACACGTTATCAACCATAATATATAGATATATGCATGTATACACTACACGTACACACACGGCAAAAAAAACAAACAACAGCAAAATATATTAATATATTAAATACTTACAAAATAACAAAATAACTACATATATACGTCACACACATGACACAACATCAAAAGGAAAAGGAAACAACAATAAAATATATATAAATATTACATTACACACATACGGCAGAAAAGAATTAGTAAAAGAAAATAAAAGAAGATAAAAATCCTAAGTCTCCTAATCATAGTAGGAAAAGAGTAGAAAAGATAAAATTTTAACACAAATCAAAATCCTAAAAACACTAGAATTATACCTAACCCTACCCTATATATCTACACCTTCACAACACCAATTAAACCCTCAAAATTTTTCAGCCAACATCCGCCTTTGGTTCCAGAAAAATCCAGCCTGCTGCCGCTGCATTTAGGTGCCAAGAAACCATAATTTTTCATCCGATGTTCATCTGTTCTTTGTATAACGCGTATAATGGAGATTGAGGCAAGTACACTTGCTATATTTGTTATGTTTTTACAAAATTATTATGCTATTTTTGTGGCGCCCCGTACCCCGGCCCAGCCGGATACGGTGCGCCCGTCGTACTTCACTACGGAGAGTACCAGGCATCGATCCATAAGATGCCGTAGTCTATGATAAAATACGTGGACTTTCGTGCTTACGTGTCAACAAGTAAGCAAAACCGAGGCAGAATAAAAGCTTTAAAATAAACGTCTACAATACCATCATCAGTTTTTCAACCCAAATCATAAAGTACGGAAATTCCCAAAAGTAATTGTTTCCATCACAAATTCATAACAAGATCATCGATCACAACCATCTCGTCATGCCTCCTAGGCCATCCAGCTCTCGCACGCCTTACGGGTAAGGAACCCTAGGTTCATCTTCAATCCATTCTACTTTATTCCTTGCAGCCTCTAGGAGGAAAAATAGGGGGTGAGTGACAAAGTCACCAGCAAGTAAACTATAAATAATCATGAATTAAATGGAAAGTACATACAAGAACTGAACCCCAAATTCGGTTTAGAAACATACCTGGCTTTCCCATCCAATACTCGTTAGTGATCAACTTATAACGTATCAAGAATCATAACTTAACAGGGATCGTAACTTACTAAATAGCATAACTTAGAAAAGATCGTAACTTATAAAAGTTCATAACTTATCAAAGATCGTCACCCAATAAGATCATAACTTAGGAGCTACCAAGTCATAACAACTCAGTCTAAGTATCACGTACCATTATTCGATCACTCATTAAATGCAACATGCATGAGTATGTACGTGTGATGCATCATGATAAAATGAAGATAACATCTTTTGTTCTTTTTCTTTCAAAACATCATCGTCAAGAAATAATAGAGTATTCAGATCTATTCACCCGGATCTGAGTCAGTCACTTCTTCCCTTCGAATCTATTATTCACGTATTCAGAGCGGTAACGTCATCACTTATCAGGTCTATTCTCTCTGGGCTTGAACGGCCGATATCAGGTCTATTCTCTACGGGCCTGAACGGTCCATAACATTAGATCAATTGACCCCAGATCTGGAGCAGGTCCTTACTGGCCAGGAAACATACACACGGTACCGGCGGAAAGCGTTCTTTTAAAAAAACAGGATCTTTTCTTTAAAACGCTTTTTCATCTTTCTTTCTCATAAAAATCAGTTCCATAAATCATGTAAATGATGATGATGCAATGTATGACATGTACTATAAAATTCATGATGTAATGCGTTACACATACACATACGTACAACTTGTTCCTTAGGCTGGAAAAATTTCTAGAATTATCAATCCATACACACGGCCTCAATCCCTGATGGTTTAGGCCTACTATCATGAGTTCTTGTCATACATATGCATAAGAGTGTCTTTTATATTCGTAATATAATTTTCGTGACGATATGAGACATGTAAGACACCTAATTTATTTAATTACGAAACAAGGGCTGCTGAATTTCAGCAATGCAGCGTCCTTTCCGTTTACCTTTCATATATGCCCATTAAGTTTCGTTTAATTTGGGACTAGCCTTGTAAAATTCCTATAGACATACCAATAATTAGTGGTCACAATCCCAAACCTTGTTACTAAGCCTAAGCCCATTAAAAACAAGGACTCACAACAGGTTCCTTAATTCTGCCCAAAATTTCAGATTCGTAACTCCATCTTAACCTTGGTGGTTACCCCTTAAAATAACCATGCTAAGTTAAGTTGTTTACATAAAAACACTCATATATGTCTTAAGTAATTTCCATGAAAGTTTCGCGGAATTATAATATCGTTAAGGAGGTCATTCATTCCTCTTCCCAAAATCGTTACATGCTGAATTCTGTAGTGATCGATTTTACTATAAATTTTATTGTGACCAAACCGTAAATCCTTTTTCAAAGATTCCAGCTCTCAAACTTAGTAAACACATAGGGCTAGTATCCTGCCAAAAATCAGCCCAATTGCATAATCCTAGGGTCCATTTCCAGGATATTCATTAGGTCACAAAAAATCTGTTCAGTCCAGTAATTTCCAGCATGACCAGTTTTAGTAGAAATTCCGTTAAAAATAATCCGTAAATCCTTTTAGAGAACTTCCAACTCTCATAATTACTTTACTTATAGGGATAGTGTTATGCCAAAAAATTTGCTAAATTGAATTTCTCTAAAGTCACTTTTCAGGTCCTACAACATGGAATAAAATTCTGCCCTGCTCCAGCAAATTCCACTTTTTGTCACATTTCCTTACTAAAAGGTCCTAACTTTCTTTGGTTGGCTTAAACACTTTATTAATCATTAAACACACCTTTAGCATGTGGGTTCTCAGGTTCTAACACATTACAAACATCATCTACACATCTCCTCAAAACAACTTGAATGATACATATATCGTTCTTTGAGCCATGCACATCATGTTCATAACAAAATCAATTCTTGGTATCATTGGTGTTGTTGTACCCCAACAATCATGTACGTGAAAATTATGAATATGAGACGGAATGAAAGCGACAATTTCTTTTAGCGCGTGTCAACTTAACCCTCTTTACTTAATTATTCTTGAGGTGATACCAAGCCAAATTAAATAAGGGAAACTTCAAGAAAGTAGTACATGAAATATAGAGTTATATGAACCATACATACCACTATGTATGTATGTGCGTGTATAAGATATATGTGTACGAAATGTATAAATACCTACATGCGTATACATAGGAAGATATATATATATATATATATATAGTACACATGGCGTGTATATATATGTATACATACACATGTTAATCTTAGAATATGATAAAATAAAGAAACAATATAGTACATGAATTAAAATTACAAGAAATGTCAAGTTGCCCAAGAAGCCTCAAAATTCGGCCAAGGCATGAAGGGGATTCTAGAAATCTCTAGCCAATTTTATTAGTTAAAATAACTACTTAAAGTCTACTACACCATTAAGACAAGAAGTTATTATGCAAAGAATAAATAGAAAACAAAATAAACATGCATTTAAGGAACAAGTAAGACAACTCATTAAAGAAGGAAGTAGTGTGGTTGAGGTCATAAAGACCCCAACAAAAACCGCCCCATATGTCTAGACATGGAGGATTTTTAAATCCTACCATGGTTACTTGATAACCATGATTTGATAAAGTAACTTGGGTTAGCATCAAAGTAACCATAGTTGAAATAAAGTAACCAAGGTTATTGCTAACCTAACCTTGATTAGCACTCATGGAAGCCCTAACCCCCATTTTCTCCCTCCAAAAATCGGCCATGCCTCCTTCATCCCCTAGATTCTTAAATCTTGCAAGACAACATCTTTCATTTATCTAGAACCTACCATCAAGCAAGCCAAGCAACACTTAGCAAACATTCCCTCATCTCATATCACCAATATTCGGCCCCTTCATCTTGGAGGATAGAAGTTCAACTTCACTTTCAAGACTCAAGAAGACATCTAGGTAAGTCTTGTTCCAAGGTTCCTTAAGTGAATTCTTATTTTTGGTGAAGAATGAAGCTCACATGAACTCCTTCTCTCCATGCCAAAACCGTGACATACATGGTTCAAATAGGTGAAAGCCATCAACTTTCTTAGGTGGAGACATATTGTGGTACTTAAATCTCCACTCAAGCTCATTTTGGTAAGATGCTCTAACCTCAAACATATCCTATTTTCACTATGAAATAAAGACTAACCCTCTTCTTTCTTCTCTATCAAAACCGTGTGACCAAGGGAGTAGAAAGAGGTGGATTTCAACTCAACTCACTCCATAACCAAGCAAAGACAAGAGCTTTAGCTTGAAGAGGCAAGTATACAATGATCTCTCATGATTTATTTAAAGAGTTTGTGACTTGAATGCTTAGATGTTCTTAAGATATGATCTTTAGTTGAATGTCTTAAGTTGAGACTATATCTTAGTTATTCCCTAAGAATAATGCCTTGCATGTGATTCATTCCTTTAAAGATGAAGTCTTTTCTATATGCTATATGATATAAGGCTGACCTAGAGTGAAATAAGGTTCACCTAAGTAGGTCTAGACAAGATTGACTTGTGAATGTAACACAAAAGGTCCTAAGGAAAGAATACATGTGAAAGCTAGGAGCTTTATGAGGATGTTGGTAAGTTTAGATTAAGATGACTCTTGAATGTGAATGCATGCTTGAATATGTGTTGTAAAATGTGGTTAAGGCAACACACAAGTTTCGGCCCAAAGTATTGAGTGAAAACATGGACATTTGACTTGGATAAGGTGACAAAATAGCAAACCACTGGAAGTGGACAGAATAGAGTGACGTTTTAGATGGTTTAAGAACTGACCTTACAGACCTTCAATGAAGCTAATTTTTGGTACAGAGCTAGTCTCGTGAGTGTAGTGCAAGTGAGAGTTGGAATTTCGTTAAAAATCAGTTACGGACTATTTGTAAGAAATTATACGGTAAAACCGCTCCAGTAGAAAATTCTGGAGTTGGGCAGAATTGATCACTGGATTCAACGAATTAAAAGAGGACCTTGTGAACCTTCAATGAATCTTATATTTTGCTCAGAGCTAGTACCATGAGTGTAGCAGAGATAAGAGTTGGAATTTCGGTAAAATAAGTTATGGTTGATTTTTAATAAAATCATTAGTGAGACTGCTCAGGCTGTAAATTCTGGAACATGACAGAATGGTGTAACGTTTTGAACGGCTGGAAAAGAGACCTTGTAGAGGACCAACAAAGCT